>JARYHS010013630.1:239433738-239627357 GCA_031002005.1 Vandiemenella viatica
AATTTCTGGTTCGTTATGTCTCAAACCAAACTGAAACAATTATGTACTCACTACCTTAAGAAATATTTGATATTAATATGTTTGGTAAATCTGACATCAGAATGACTGAACCTATTGAGAAAATTTCGCTTTCCGGTACATCGAAGCGCCTTATACTAAAAATAATGTTCTGGTTTCCTTAATGAGAGAAGCACTTTCACAGACTCACACAGCAAGGTGCCTGTAACATCAGATATTGGAATTTGTAGTTAAAACCCACGTCAATGAAAACACAGCGAAATTCTCTGACACGCATCACAGTTTGCTGCCACAATGTGAATTATTTAGGTTCCGAAACAAGAAATACTGTTTAAGTATAGCAGTTTCGTCGGTATTTTTAATGTAATATATATATATAAAGAAAAAACCTACGGGAGAAGATATCGGTGAGGGCTGCAGTTTGTTGAGATACTTGAATGGTATTGGTTTTAAACGGCCTGTGAATCTATAACAACAGGATGGTAACATTTAACAGGTATTAACGGCTTGATATGTGTTAATGCAATCACACGGACAAATACTGAGAGTTTCGTTTGACACATTGCACATATACTAGCATATATACATGGAACTCTAAAAATAATGACATTCTAAGTTGATTTTCGTTCTTGAATCAAATCACAGAGTTACAGCACCTAACAATTATTTCGATAAAACTCTTATGACTTAGCGGAACCACTGTTCAGCACAAGGATCGTTGAGATATTTTCGAGACTTTGTCGTTTGTAATTTCGTTACACACTACCCCGGCTCACAATTTTCTGACGAGAGTGCTTTGAAGTTTCTCGGTAGAAGGAAACTTGACGCCTATCTTATGATAAGGATCAGAAAACCAATTTCCGCAGTGAAGCACGAATCGTCGGAAAGTTACATTTGTGAAGATGACACACACTTAAGCTATCCCATTTTAGGCATAAAGCAAATGCTGGTAGACACAGCACGCCAGTTCATATTCTGCGTGTCATATGACAAGAACCATGCCATTCTACCATGCGACCATTACTCTGTCCAGATAAGACTGCAATGAATTTAATAGGTGGGGAATAAAATCTGATTATACTGTCATGAATCATCTTTCTGCAGTTTATCAGACTTTCCACAAGCAATTACAGTCACACCGTATACTTTCATTATACAATTTTGTATCATTAGAATTGCAAATGGTTCATTTGTAAGCGAAATCCCCCTTGTTCCACTATGCCACGGCACAGGCAAATGAGCACCCTAGCAAAAGAATCTGAGAATTTTTAACTTGCACAACAAACGTTAATAACTGATGACATAAGTCTTTGCATGTGGAACCGTGGATGTAATTTGGTTATTTGAAACTTTGTGCAGTTAAATCTATCTGCCTGGCTCCTCGATTAAAGTTTTTACGTTCATTTTAAGACATATAGGAGGCAGTCGTAAAAACTTTGCCGATATGAAGACGTTTCAAGTGTCGCCAGACAAAATGACAGACTCAACATTATTTCGGAAGCTTAAAATTTTTTCCCGAATTGGAAACTCCAAATCTTCAGGCCAGAACTACAATCCACGAAAGAAAAATCGGTTTCTGTTAATATTCTCTGGAACATTAACATGCTATTAGACAGTGTTCTCGGTCACATACGGAATTTTTTATTCAACTGCACAGAATATGAAATGGGAACTGGTCTCGTTTCGTAAATGTATCTGTTATTGATTTTTCTGCACAGTGTTGCTGACGCGGAAGTTTGTAGATCAAGAACATCATTCCAAAAAAGTTTTTTTATCGTGGGAAAGAAATCATATTGCGCTATTGATGAGGTGGGCAGGTGTACTACTGATGCCATTTACTGGCCCACACACTTCATATGGAGTGTTCCAGCACAAGTAACATCATCTCTACGTACATACTGATTTTTTTTTTAAAGCCCGTAATTTTTTCGCCTCAGAAAAATAAGCCGACAAGAGACAAATGGTTACGGACATTGTACAGCGTACTTACCAGAAAGTGTTCAAAGTGAGTTTATTAGCTCTGAAAGTCTTGTATAATATACGATTACAGCTTAAATCTTCCTTACGATTTCACCTTCTCCCGTTCTTGCCTGTAATCATTTGGAGTTACAATATAGCAACATTAATACTGAAAGCCGGCGCCGTGACAAGACATTCCCCGCCGATGCAAGCAAGATTGATGGCGTTTCCACCGCGGCCTCCAGGGAAACCAACAAGTACAGCCGCCGCGTGTTTTACCACCCTGTTATTGACTAATCCAGTTAACGTCATCTCAGAAAACCCTGCTTAACCACCGAGCGGGGCGGTGTAACGGTTAGCGTTCTCGCCTCGCATTCGGGAGGACGGCGGTTCGAATCCCCGTCCGGGCATCCAGATTTGGGTTTTCCATGGTTTCCCCAAATCACTCCAGGCAAATGCCGGGATGCTTCCTTCAAAAGACCATGGCCGAATTCCTTCCCATTCCTTGCCCCCCATCCTTTCCCGTCTCTAAAGACCTCGATGTTAAAAAGAGACGTAAAGCAGTTACAAAAAAAAAAAAAAAAAAAAACCTGCTTAACCAGGACGTATTACATGTAAAACTACAATTTCTACAATGCTACTTGGAGAAAATACTTTTTAGTACTTAATGGTGAACAGATCAACGTAGCAGATGTTAAAACATATCAACAATATTGAGTGATTTTTGGGGGGGTGGGGAGTGGGGTGATGCGCAAACCGATGTCGCTATTCACACGAGGATTACCTGTTCATGACGCGCTCTAAAGCCCCATTACCTGTTCATCTTCGATCAAACGTTATTTAAACGAGTTACTACACGAAGGTGCCGAAACTTTCCACCAGGTAATTTATTTGACGCGGTGGTACATCCACAGAAAATACGTCATAGGGCTTTAGTTTTACTCGAGATATAATGTAGGCCTGCAACGTGAAGTCTTCGGTAAACATTTTTTGAGCAAGGAATGCGACCATGTAGCTTGTGTCCTTCTCTCGCTGCATTTTTACAGCTCTGGATAAAATGTTACGGACATTAAAACTGTCATATTATTAATATTAATGCATTAATAACATCATTTTACTTCCTTTCGAGGTAATGAATGTATTTCATTCCTCTCCTTCTTCTTCGTCTCACTTTTTGTTCGTTCTGCTTGAGAAGTGATGAATAATACATGAGCTGAATTATTCAGCAGTAGAAAAAACAAATTCGAGAGTAAGCGGAGAAGTGAAGTAAGTGGGGCACGGAGTAGGGGGGCGGGGGGCTCGAGGTTAGGCGTCAGATTCAACAATCGGACAGTAAGAATACTGTGTGTCAGCAGCTTGTAAACATGTCGTCTGTTCTCGCAGCTTCGGATGTTCAGTCTACTATAAAGCGATCTTCAGGCACTCGAATGCAATAAAATTCTAGATGGCTTTTGAAGTATAATCTCTGTAATCTGTTTGTTGCTGTGGTTGGAGTGGTAACTTATGTATTCATTTCTGTATTTGGAGAAAGAGAATGTAATGACTACTCGGCCTGAATATAAATATAATATACTCTCGAACTTCTAAATTTTCTATTTCATTGATAAAAAAAATCCTCTCACTTATTCTCCAAACTGTTAGGGAAATATTTTTTCCTCTACCCTAAGATGATACACCCAAGAATGCACAGTTATATGCTGCTTTTTAGGAAGTTAGTCAGGGTGGATGTGTTCTTCACTGCTCCAAGGAGGTCGAATACCGGTTGATAGTCAACCTGGGTCCTTCCTTGAAATGGTAGCTAGACTTCTATCCCGCATTAATACAGAAATATACTTTTCTCGACCAATATAAACTGATTTAACAAAATAATTCTTAAACTGATAGCACTTTAACGCTGTCGTACTAGGCGAACAATAAAGTCGGAAGGAAACGTGTCGGAAAATCCCGAGGATTAAAATTACACTATCATGTAGTTTTAATATTGGACTTAGGCAGAAGAAATAGTAGATTATTTACCAACAACCTTACTAAACTTATGAATCTTACCCCGCCTGTTTTGAATTTACACTTCAAATTCCTACTATGGATAAAAGAGAAGCCCTTTTCTACAATCGATTAAGGAAGAGAATTCTCGGCGACGTATTGCAACGCTGGTTCGCCAGACAACTATTCCAGAAGGCGACGTTGCAGCAAGCTGGGACATGCCCATTCTGTCGACCATTCGATGTCAATAGCCACGTCTTTAGCGGCGTCCTGCGGCTACTAGTTACACTATTTCAATCGATTTACGTTGAGACGGGAAAGTCTCTCGCCCCCAGGTCACAGTTTGGAAGCTGTCTGTTGGGCAAACACACGAATTTTTCTAAGAACGGGGTAATCATATGTAATTATCTGCTAAATATATGGAGAAAAACAACATTGCTGTATTGCCTTGTAACTTTTCTTCAGAAAGTGCTTGAATCATTGTAGTTAAGTTTTGGTAAGTTACAAAGAAACAACAAGTGGCACGATTTGCGACAGAAGGTAATGGAAACATGTACTATAAATCACATAAGACTCAAGATAATCAGCAGAAAGAAAGATTATTCAAGTTGTCAGCAGCGATATGTATCAAATTGAATTCCTTGCGGGAAAAAACAGTCTCAGAAACCATTATTGCTAGGGCATAATTAGTATAGCCTTATCATAAAATTATATTACCTTAATCCACGAGACAAGACAGGGCAATGTACTAATGAGAAGAGACCGTAATCTAACCTAACTGCAGCGGATAAAGAATGATTACAGTCCAAATGAAAGATAGGCCGGGAGAAAAGAGCTGCACTTAGGACAATCAAAACACATTTCAGTGAATTACTGCCCGGAGAACGTATGATTACTCGAGTGATTGCAGAATGGTGATTACGACGAGATTCGGCTATCAACGAGATTGAGATAGTGGGCATAATTTGGGGAGGAGGGTCCAGCACCTGCTCTCCTGCCACACCCAGCGGCATCACGCCCTCTCACCCCCACGACACTACCCTCCATAGACAGCTCGTCTCATGAGGTTCTTTGCTGTTACAAATCTTGAACCGTATTATTAAATGAAATTTCTGAATATCTCACTGAGTATTACACAGTTACGGGTCCTACTATGCTCAGTCCAATTCAAACACAATTCTAACATATGATCGAAATGAGAAACGATTATAACAATAAAAATGAGTAAAGGCAGTTGATTTTACAGAGCGTCGGAGGAATTAATTGCTTGCTTTAACAAAAAAAATTCTTGGTGCTACAGAACGGATCTGGAACCCATGAAATTGCACTTCTAGAAAAAACATGTGCGCGATATACATGTCATCTCTGGTAAGGCCAGTGCAGACTTCTTGTTAAAATTAAGTGAGTCCAATGATTAAGACAGAAGCAATTGATTGCATTCAATAGTGAACATTTGCTGCTGTTACTGACTCAGAAAACTTACGTAACTTACTAACAGGTACTTGGTAACATCGAATATTTTCAGTTTTCTACTTCTGTATTTGTTCAAGAGAGAGGTAAAGTACTAGCTTACCGTGTAGAAAAGGCACACATCGTAACAAGCAGGCACGGTTATCTTAAATCTGAAACACGCTTCTCCCTTATCTCGCGTTTTATAAAGGCCTTAGTGTATAACTGAAAAATGGTGTACAGAAGAACCGTGGCGAGTCTGTGAGCGCCTGACACACCGCTTTCTACTCGTGTTTCGAAAGATAAAGTATTCATCAAACATTATTCCGCGCCGCTCGACGAAACTAGATGTGTTCCGACACGCCACTACAATACATTATGCATGAGAGACGTACTGCGCACTGGTTTTATAAGATCACGAACAAAGGCTAAAAAAGATTTTCCTTAGTTCATTTCTTAATTTTATTTTTTTAGATAAAAAAATGAGGATAACTTCTATGGCTCAAGACGGATCAATCAGCTAAAGAAAGGAAAGAGGAGACCTCTTCTGTGAAAGGAATAAATGATTCAAGATCGTTCAGTCAGTTGATGGCCATTACGGAGCGAGTGATTGTTTCAAGAAAGTGAAGCGATTTCAAATGTGAAACTAAAACAGTGAAGAAAATAAAGTTTATCATCTACAGTTACGCTCGACTCGTGGGTAGCGAAGTATGTTGAACTGTCACTCTGGAGTGGACAAGACGGAATAGCGCAAGTTCTCTGCCTTGTTGGTAATCGCTATTTAATACGAGCAGTTTTTGTGGCTGCAGTGTTGTCAAACCGAGGGTCACTGCCCCCAACAGGTGTTGTCTCCTAGCTGAGGAAGAGAACACTCGACACTCTGACATCGTCGTCGAGACACCGCACACACGTCACTTCAGAAAAGTGCGCGAAGCGCAAAACATTTGAAATCCCCGCGTTTGCGCTCAGAAAAACTCGTCTTCATTTCAGTATTCGATTAATCTATTTACGATAACGGATTTCATACTGAACGCTACCGAGACTCTAGTGATGTCGATAGCGAGTACCAAAAAGATGAAACGACCATCGTCACTAATGTTGCAATGATAAACTGAACCATGTACTGTAATCAATCGAAATTATCAGGAGTATTGCACACTGTATTTGAAAGGGTCCAACAGATTTCTATGGGATCAACAGTAAGGAAAAATTGTACGTTTTACTACTACAAGCAGATCGTTGCGTTCTCTTCATGCCGTTACACAACATTCAACAGTTTCGAGCAAGAAGCCGTACTCCGCTAACGCCTGTTTGCTCGGAAGAGAAAAAAACGCCAGAAGGAAACTCACTTTCGCTCTAGTGGCTGTTTCACCACCTGCCGTCGCACTCACTTGCACACCGTCGGGTCCGCGGGCACACGTGTGGAGGGGGCGGCGTCCGCAAAACAGCACACACATTCACTGACTCACCTTGTACAGGTACTGATCGAACATCCGACAGACGTCTACATCTGTGCCCATGCAGTAGCTAGCCTCCATAGCCTCGCACGGCCCCCACGGACGCTGCACGGCGCGGTACAGCGACACCGCCTGACGTTCCACGCTGGCTGCTCCTACTACCTGCTGGTAGCTCGCTCTCTGCGTCCGCGCGAGGGCCTGCTGGGGTGACGCACTCAGGTGTGTGTTGGGCGGCCGGTCGCGAGCACGCTGCACTACGGAGTAGTTGTCCCGCGGGCCGCTGGCGTGTCGGTTAGCGCTCGGGGCCCCTCGGCCCGCGGCTCCCCCCACCACGGTATCCCCGCGCGCGCCGCCGCGCCCCCCTCCGCCCCGCACCATACTCTACCGCGGTGGCGGGGGCCGCCGCCTCCCGCCCCCCTACCGCGAGGGGCGCCTTCCCCTTCGACAGAGATGCGCACACCGGACCGAAACTCGTACCCGTCCCGCGCCGATTTCAATCTCCATATCAACAAAAAAAGGTCGTAATAATCCGGGCAGACATATTTTTAAACTCCCTCCACCCCCGCCCCCTCTCCCCATCTCCACTGTCCCTGCGCGCTCCTCTCAACCCGTTTCTTTTTTGTATATACAGAGAAACAAAACCGGAGAGAGGGAGGCATCTGTTTTAATACTATCATTTTCCAATCACAATTTTTTGAACTCGATTAACAAAATGGGGGTTTGAAAAATGATTTACACAAGCGAGTTCATCAAAAATTCCATTTAAATTCTAATTAATTTTCTCTCAGTAAATATATTTATGAGATTCATTTCAGAACATGGACTAATTTAGTTAAAATATATTCTGATGTGGTGTTTATACTGCGGACGGAGAGAGCGCAGAGTAAACAGCTCTAAAAGCGGACGGACGTGTACCACCTTCCTGGACCCCGCGCCCGCCCGAGTCGCGACAATCGATTGCGAGAGTTGGTCGACTCTAGTGCCGCGTAATGTGCTCGATTAATTTCCGCGGTTCACCAGGATCCGTATCACTTTCACCCGTCATTACGAGGACGAGACGGGACGCAACATGCGTGGTGCGTAACTGACCATCAGATGTTAGCTGCTACTGTAATGTCCCTGCAAATGGTCCACATTTTTTTTTTTTACGAAGGATTACAACAGTATCTCTCCAGATCTTCGTGTCGCCATGAAGCAAATTTGAATTTGTATTTTCTAGCACATACGAGTTACTGATTTAAAGCCGGAAATGTCGATAGACGAGAGCATTTTCAGAACTTTGTTGACCTCAGCCAATCAGTTTTATGACTCTAGGGTTGACAGGTAATGCATTTCTAGAACATTTTCAATTCCAAAGCAATTCCAATATTTAGTTTCACCCTTCCGCTACTAGATTGCCTTGCATTGGAGCTGAACAGTACAGTTCGATTCACATTCGACACTTTACACGGACATTCAATTATCACATACACAATCATCATCCACAACTTCAATCCACTGGACGGTTCTGCTTTGTACACAACCCTCTTCATTTACTTTTCTCTTCCCATCAGCTATCTGCAGCTACCACGGTCTCCTCTCTTTAGAACACACTCCTCAACTCCTCTGGTATTTACTCCTTGGCCTTCTTCTAGGTCGTTTTCATTGGGTCTCCATTTCATGTATTATCTACACACCCTATCGAGTTTAGTAATTCAAAGTAACGAGTACCATTCACATGTAACATGCCACTTGTCTTTCACAAAACAAGCATACTATTCAAGGTAGGTTTGTTCCATGGTCCCGTCATCCCGTGATGAGGTTTCCAGCAAGAAAATCTGTGCTCTCCTTCAAAATTTCATGACTTGTGAGCCATGAAGATCTTATTATGGTCGCCGCAGGGAATGCAGACTTTCATTTTTTAGAACCTATTTCCATTACATAAAGAATGAGTTCCTACTGATCAAATACCAAACATTAACAAGAGTTACAGAATGGAAAAGTTCTTACTATCACGCAATAGGTCGACGGTCTCAAGGAAAAAGATCTTCAAGAGAAACACCACCCTGCGATGAATAAAATGTTGTGAATTATTACTTCAAACTTTTTAGTCACTGAAAGCACAAGATACAAAAACGAGCAGAGGAGAAAATAAGGTAAGAAAACAAAGGGATACTGAAGGAAGATCAGCCAGCGTAAGCTTACGGTTCTTACGTGAAGACGTTGAGCTTATAGCGCTGCTAGCAGAAGAAATCCATTATTTTCCCTCCCACGTTAAGAATTGTTAAATGATAGCAGCTACCGTGAAGCTGGATGCCTCATTTGGGATTCAAATGACCTGCAAAAATTATTAGAGTTAATGCGGACAGTTGTAACACACACAGCCACCAATCTCTGCCATTTCGTCAGTTGGCAGTGTTTTTGGGAGTTATTATCCTAGGATATTTTCTCCAATTAATAAGGTTGGTCAGTTCTTCTGAGTTGGTGGGTCTTTATTTTGGTGCATTAATTTATTAAGCTCAATGGTCTTTTATGTCGGTCAGCTGAAATGTCGTACTGGCCGATGTTTTTGACCATTAGATTTTTTGACTTCTGGGAGCTTTTGTAGAAGGATTTTGCCAGCAGCCTGAATCTATCCAAGAGCATAGGCAGTGCAGTAGCCTCGTGTAGGGCATCGGTCGGGAAATGATGCGGCAAGTGTAGGGCTCTCTTCAATGCCCGATTTTGGATGACTTGTAGCTTTTGTATTTGATGATTTGCGGCGTATGCCCATACAGGGCATGCATATTCCATAATTGGACGGATGAGGGTTGTGTAGATTTTGATTCCAATAGTTGGAGGTAGTCGGCTATTAAAATTGATGAGTGGGTAGAGTTGCTGTAATCTCGCACTATTTCAGTAACTTGTCTACTTCTCCCTTTTGCTTATAGGAGGATGGTATTGAAAGGCTTTACGATTGGTCGGAAGAGATCTCCTCACATGCGGAAATGTACAGCGAAAAGATGAAAAGGGTAAGGTGTAACATGGGGAGAAAGGAAGAGATACGCAACTATTTTCGATTTCTAGACGGGTAGATGGAAGGAGATCCGCAGCAGACTTTGGAGACAAACAATAAGAATTAAGAAGGATCACTCACCTTCGCAGGATATCTGGGTCGAATATACACTACAAACATTCAGCCTGCAATCACTTAACCCAGATTCTTTGACGGATTACAAAATATTATGCAAGCGTCACTAGGAGGAAGTGAGATACTATATAAAGTACCTCACTTCCTCCTAGGGTACATATTTTTATTTATTTTTTTTTTATTTTTTTATTTTATTGGCAATTCGGCTGCGCACCCATACAGCCATGTACAGGTTACATGGATACTACAATGTTATGGTACAGCCCAAATACATAATCATACAAGATCAGCTGCAGTGAGAGTATTATTCTCTACTTAAATCTAGACATTTTATAGGAAGTGGTTCGACAAGTAAGATATTACAGTTAGCTTTGACATCTGCGTAGGCTACTTTGCCGTATCCACGATGAAACAAACTGGGGTTGTTTACAATATACATAACTTATAATTAGCTCTAATTCGTACATAACATTAGTGAAGGAACATTGCTGTCCTCGGGAGTAGTGTGATCACCCGGGCAATACGCTTGATATTATAACCTTGCTTATGTCTCACAATAAACATTAAAATTGTACAGAGACCTATCTATATAATGTTCCAGATACATAAATGTTTCTATTAGATTGTAACACCAATTCTTTTCATATGTTGATATAAAATCTTGTAGATCGCGTAGTTCTCTGTTGATAGGAGTGTGGCAGCGCATGTGGGTAACGGGAATTTTGGTATCGTGAGGAATCGTAGAAGGAGGTCTGACTCCGTCTTCTTCCTACTGCAACCGAACAGGAGGTGATTTGTATCCTCAATTTCGCCACATATACAGTTTGGCGTGTCCATGACGTGAATACGGTGGAGATGTTGTTTCAAGCATCCGTGGTTGAATTTGAGTCTGGCGATGCATGTGCTAAACCTGCGGGTGCATTTATATTTCTCGTACCACTGCTTGGTTGGGATCACCGGGTGTATGAGGCCAGAATGGTGACCTCTGGTCGTGATAGGTTTTTTCCACTCCATATTACACTTAGATAATGCAATGTTTTTGATGAGACATACAGCGTCATGATAGGGAATCTTATACCACTACGTGCGGCTTGTTTTGCGTACCGGTCCGCGTTCACGACGTCGTACACCCGTTGATCATTGTGCCATTTACTGTGGTGGTATTTTAATGACATCAGTCAGGGCCGATCTAGTGTCCGATAGGATTACAAAGGCTGTGCTTGGGGAGTTTTTGGCGTAATTGAGTACTTCAAGTACGCCCCTCAGTTCTGCAGTCATGATGGAACATTCCGCAGGAAGCTGGAATAGTCCCTTTACGTCAAATTTTGGAGTGAAGAAAGCACATCCTGCCGTGACCGGGAGCTTAGATCCGTACGTGTATATGTGTTCCGTTTGAGGACGATCGTACAGAAATTGGTACACATTTGTTCTGTGGTTTTCCGGCTGGGGGGTCGCGTCCATATCTGTAAACACTTCCAGGTTTGTGACGGTGCTCCAATACGAGGCCTCATAGGATGGCATTTTTGTGTTTTGTCGAATGCTCGTACATATCTTCTAGGATTCTAAATATTCCGTCGCAACTGGAGGCGTTTTTTTCTTTACCCAGTAGTTGGCAGTGAGGCATTGCATTGCGAGATCGTGAATTGCATTCATCGGACTACTGCCAGCATATTGGCTGTGTTTGAGGAGGAATTTCGAGCTAAGAAGACTCCTGCGGATGTTTAGCGGGGGTTCGAGTGCTTCGACTAAAAGCGCGTTCGTAGGCGTCGATTTCATTGCGACTACACATGCCCGGAGAGCCTTATATTGGGCTTTGTCCAGTTCTTTGAGTAGGGTTTCAGATGCTGACCTATAGCACATAATGCATAGTCGAAGTGAGGGCGCACCAAGGATTTGTATATCCTTAATAATTAATTGTATAGCCTTGATGCTGGCTATTGCTCGAATGAGACTAGTGGCCATGTCGCATTTCTTGATTATGTTTTTTTTATATGAGTACCCCATTTGAGTTTGTTGTCGATCCATACGCCCAAATATTTCACCGTGCTTTTTACGGGGAACGTGAAGGGTCCTAATTTTATATCGACCCTTGCGGGCATTCTATGACGGGTGTATATGGATACGGCCGACTTCGTAGGTGATATGTCAAAGCCATTGTTGAACAGCCACTGTTTGAATTTATCCATTTCCGACCACAGGTTCCGGAGGCATTATTCCCATGAGTCTCCTACTATGAATATACAAAGGTCGTCGGCAAATCGGAGGATGGTGATACTGCCACTCATAGTATGGTGGAGGTCACAAGTGTACAGGTTTAATAGCAGCGGCGCAAGAACGGATCCCTGAGGCAGGCCTCGATTTGTTTTCCTGGATGCCAAAGGGGAATCTCCCCGCGATACTACAAGCCACCTGTCTGAAAGCAATGCCAATAGATTTCCCACAAAGACTTGTGGGATCCCTAGGCGGCGAGGTTTCTTAGCTAAGATCGGAAGGGATACATGGTCGTATGTGCTGTTTATATCGATGTATGCGGCTATCATAAATTTGTTTTTGGTTAAGCAGGAGTGGATTTTCGTTGTCAGGTGTGCTAAGATATCCTCCGTGCCTTTACCTCTTCTCAATCCTTACTGTGTTTCAGGGAGGAGCGAGTGATGTTCTAGCCACCATTCCAATCTCTGTTTGATCATGCGTTCCAGGATTTTGTGGGTGCACGACAGTAAGTTTATGGGTCTATAGGAGTCCACCTTGTGGCCGTCTTTCCCTGGCTTCCTCACGGGAACCACCCGGGTTGTTTTCATCTCCTTAATTTGAATTCTATTCGCCCAGATCCTGTTCAGAATACTGCACAACTTTTTTTTTGCCGAGACTGGCATGTTCCTCAGCATGGCGTAATGTATGTTGTCCGGACCTGGCGCTGTGTCAGATCCATGATTTAGAGCAGAGTTGAGTTCGTTGAGTTGGAACGGGTGTAGCAGGAAGTGCGGCTCAGGCATCTTGGTTTCTGCAAGGTTGGGTTAAGGAGATGAGGATGTTTTACAGGATGTCGTTCGTTATAGGAGAGGTTCCAATTGCCGGGGAGGCTGAGTACTTTAATTTCCTCAAGTTGTGATATATTTCAGGTATGGGCGTATCTTTGTTGAAGGATTCGCAGAACTCGTTCCATTTATCTCTTTTCTTTCTCTTGACTATCTTCTTGACGCTAGCCTGCGCTCTACAGTGGGCCAGGTAGTTGTCCAGCGTGGGGCAACTTCTAAATGCACGTAGCGTGTCTCTGCGTCGTTGCACCGCTTCCCTGCATTCGTTGTCCCACCAAGGTATTCGTTTGTTCTTCAGAAAGTGTACAGGTTTCTGTGCGGGAATGGAAGCGTTAGCAGCTTGATTAATATCGTTTATCAAAAGGCGGTAATCCAACGCAGCATCAGTTCCGCACTCCCAAGTTGATATGAGTCGTTCTAAGCCAATTTCAAATTTTTCCCAGTTAAGCTGGTGAATTTTCCATTTGTTGGTAGGGAAGATGAACCGTGGCACTGAGGTGTCAGAACTGAAGCGGAGTAGGATGGGAAGGTGGTCAGATCCCATCGTGTCTTCTACCATTTCCCAAGAGATGTCCACGGCTATATTCACCGATACACAAGAAATGTCCACTGCAGAAGGACCCTGGCCTGGCGCATTGATCCTGGTGTGGTCGCCATTGTTCAATACAACCATGTCTTCTTCCTCTAAAAGAGTAGCTATAGTGTTACCCATTTCGTTTGTACTTGAACTTCCCCATAGAATGTTATGGGCGTTAGGTCTCCTAAGAGAAGGACCGATTTCGGTAGGGGTCTGAGGAGGTTCGTGATGGCTGCTTTCGATAACTTCTTGTTCGGTGGTCTGTACATTGATACGATGGTGACCTCTTTCTTGCTGAGACGGATTCTAGCGGCACATATATCACATATATTAAATTCCGTATCTTCCGTGCGGAAGTGTATTGGTTCATAATAAATAGAGTTTCTAATTAGTATGGCAGAGCCCCCGTAGCCATCAGGACGATCTGATCTATGGAATTATACTCCTTAAATAAAAATCGTTCGCCTGGTTTCAGCCAGGTCTCACTGATGGCCATAACGGCCACCTTATTCGTTGAGGAGTATTGCAGCAAACTCTCTTTGTTGGCCCTGATGGATCTTGCATTCCATTGGAGGATGATCTCGCAATGCGGGGCTGTTCCGAGGTTTCTAACCGGAGCTGCCATTGTCTATCCCGCTTATGGACAGGGAACGGAGCAGAAGTTGTTTTAAGTTAGGGGCGTACCGGGAAGGATCCAGCGACTGGTTTCCTACCACACACATTATTATTTCAAACATTTTGTTGACCGAGGATTCCGTAGATGGTAAGTGAGAATGGTTATTTACCGGATGGGGAGGGTATGGATTGCGGACGATCGGTTCGATGTGCCTGTTGTACGGAATCCAATAGTTTTTGTAGGACCTGTTTACCGCACTGCTTGTGGTTCTACCCGCCTTTCTCTGACTTTCGGAGCTAGGAGAGTGAACTTGGTTCCTGGCCGGAAAGGATGGTAGGGAGTTCTCCAGGTCAGTAGGGGTGTTTACCAGCGTAGGAGTGGCCTGTGGTATCTGCGCCTGTTGGGGAGGATAAATCGGGACGTTTGGGAGGGGAGGCGGTTGTAGGATTATGCTGTGCTATGTTCCAACCACTTTGGTCATAGTTTCCTTCGTGGGTGGCCATGATTGGAGATTGCATGTTCGCTCTTTCTAGGCTCACCGCCATACTGGCGTACGATGGGATGGAGATTTTCTCTAGGACTTGCTTATAGCTTAGATTTTCCTGGGCCATCACCTGTTTGATCTTCTTTTGTTTAACGTATTCGGGGCAGTGTCTGTCGAAGGATGGGTGACTGCCGCTGTAGTGGACACATATTGGGGTACTTTGGTTCATACATACTGTTCCATCATGTGGATTTGTGCAAAAGCGGCATCGTTTGCTGCTTCTGCACTGATTGCTGGGGTGTCCAAAGCGGAGGCAGTTAAAGCACTGCATTACCGGCTTAATATAGGGTTCTACAGGACATCTCACTCCATGTATATAGACATAATTGGGGCGCCTCTGAGCTTTGAAAGTTAGGAAACATACTGGAAGCGGGATTTCCTTCGTTTACTCATTTTCTCTCGATTTTCTAATAAACCTTTTGACCTTTATCTGCCTGATATTCACACCTCACAACCTCCATTATTTCTTCCTCTGATATTTCGGTCATGACGTTTCTAATAATCCCTTGCTGGGTAATGAGAGAGGACGGAATGTAGGCCCTTAGGCCATTTCGCTCCCAAACAAAACTCGCGACCAGGCTGTTGGCCGATGCTACCGATCTCATTTCAATCTTGACGCGATTTCGCCCAGCAGGGGCTATCTGGATTATGTTGTTACCTATATCCTGGTGAGGGAGTACATGATGCGGCCGATAGCCATTGGGTGGATGCGTCCAATGTTTTTGTCCTGACTTTCTGTATACACGTGGTAGGGACCTAGATCATAACTTTCATAATGTCCTGGCGCCACCCCATTTACCTGCAGGATGTTGTTTTCGGTGGCCATTGCTGGCTGCTGTCGTTGTGCATGTTCCGGCTGCGATGAGTCCATACTAATGTCTGCTGGTGGCGGAGGATGCCGTGAGGAACGGAGAACCTTGCTGCTTCCGCTGCTGGCGCCGGTGCCGATGTCGTTTGTGGAGGCGAAGGGGCGTTTCTGCGGTATATGTGCTACCACTTCATCTTCTCTTCTCGATTGCTAGCCACGTTGGATTAAAGTAGGATTGAAGATTGCTGGTGGAGTGTTTACAGTATTGAGAACTGAGGTGACTACGTCCATGGTTGCACTCGTATCACCGCTATTGCTCTGCGATTGGAACTGCACATAGCTGCCACTAATGTTGTCTTCGTCTGCTGGGCCTATGATTGTCTCACCATTTGCCTGGCAGAGTGTCGATGGCTGGAGCTGGAGCTCGCCGCCTTCGCCATAGTCCCCGCCGTACATGACGGCGGCAGGATATGTTGAATTAACTGATGTGTGTACTTGGTCAACTATTGCACTATTTCGCCACGAGGGTGAGAAGATACCCACGGAGAACTAGTCCTTAGTTCCGGGAAAACACTGCCCGGAGTCCGCGAAGCACTTAGCCGCACACAACGCTGATCCGCGAGTATAAGGAAGTTTACACTACGAGAGCTGAGACTCGACTGCTCCTAGGGTACTTGAGGGAGAAGGGAAGTGGAAGTCGCAACCTTTGTCTGAAAACCATGTAGACTTCTTGCTAATTGAGTTACGCAACTGTTTTCATTAACCATTATACTGTATTTGAATCTGAAAACTGCTTAAACGGTTATGGAACAGCGTGTAAATATAGTAATTAAAATTGTCGATAAACAATTGGAGGAATTTGAAAACTTGCCTCTGTGCTGCCCTGCCGTTTGTCTAAATGCCGTCACATATTGGTTGAAGTTATTTAAGTCATAAGAGTTGTCTATGCATGCCTGACGAAAGGAACGTGGTGTACGTTTTACGTTTACACGTTAGATACACCAAATTGTTACGCCACTGTTGGATGCCTACTGGCATAAGTTGACTTGCTTAGCCCAACCCTTGTATAGCCCACTGCACAACTTCATTCGATCAAGTGCCACATAATGCAAATCCGACGTACACGTTGTGGTGGTACATTTTTGAGATGCCATATAACAACAGTTTTCACGGCTGCCAATTTGAGACATACCTGAGGTCGATTCGAAATGAAGAGTTCGCTGTTGTGAATGGGATGATGGAAGTTTCCACACAATGGGAGACCCAGTATTAATATATTTGGATGAAAAGACATTCTAGTTAGTTGTTGCCATATTGGCGTACAGCGTAATTGTGCCAAACATATTTCGCAGGGCTCTCGAGGATTATTCATGTACATCCTAAAATGTGCACTGCAATGACTCTAGAAGTCACATGCACCTATGAAATGCCATTTCTGAATTATATAGGTGCACTTCAGTAAAGGGGAGGAGCTTTATCGGAAAACGATGTCGGGCGAGCTGACTTCTGGAGGAAGTTACCTGAAGGAGGAAAGATCATGTTGAACTACTGGAGAGATCAGGCTGACAAGTGACAGTGGTTTATGACGACGCAAAGCATCTGTCGAGATGACAGTGCATACTGTGATGACCTGTACTCGGCGAACTAAGGAGGGACTGCAGCCAACCCTTCCTGGATAGGCAACTCCTCGTCACTTTCAGTGAGCAGCTAACTCGAGGACCTATTTGCAGTGTCATTACGGCTCGGACAGCACGACAATAGCTGACCACCCTACGCGAAATGGTAACCTAATCACCGTTCAATAAATACGTCGTGTGCACACAACTGAACTCATAAGCCGCCCGGTGAGTCACATTTTAATGAGTAACTCTAAAATCACATGTCATGTTTCACTGGCTGATGCTAAAAGTTAGTAATAATAAAATTCTTAAAAATAAATGTATCGGTTAAAAATAATGAATGCTCAAACTGCGCGAAGATCTTTAACTAATAATAAAAAATTAACATTGTGTTAGTGACGTCATTTCATTTCTAGGTATACAGCCATGAAAAAACATAATTGATCCTGCTGAATATTTTATTTGATTTATTTATATTTCTAAATGTAAGTAAAGCTTAAAGTTAATAAATATACAACATTCCATTGCTGAGTCTAGTATAAAAATATTCGCTAAAATTGAAATTATACACAAGTAGAAAAGTCTTCAACGTAAAACACATTTACGAGCAGTTAATACTGCGAAACAGATGATGAGGCCGTTCAATAAACAAACTAATTTAACGAATATCAACCGTTAACAGTATTTTTCGTTTCACAAATCTATGTAAAACTCTGGATTCTTTTACACTCTTCATTGGTGAAATATTTGATGCGAAAATAGCCTAGATAAAATAATGGGAAATAACCCGGTTCATATAAGACAACAGTACAATCGACATAGTATCATCGCTGTTTCATCTAATAATTGATAAGAAACCACCACTGTGCTCAAAGTGTATATTCGGAATATCTTCCAGAGACTAGCAAATATGATGAAATATCATAAATTTTATTCAAACAGTAAATTATTTTTACCATCATTTACTGGAAAATTATAGGAATAATGGAACTACTGGGTTCCTAAACAAGTGTGGCGTCTGTGAGTGAGAAACGTGCTATTTAATGAGTATGTTTTTATTTTATCTTAAGTATTTTTACAAAAAAATTTCATAGTGCACTAATTAAGATGTTTACTTACACTAACACCAATAAGCTAGATATTTAACATGTAATCACACATTTATATGCATTTAATCATCCATCCGAACAGTCATTTACTCAGGCCTGCACAACTTGTGCCTTCAGGATAGGATGACTACCATATTGTGGGAAAAAATACTGCTCATCATCCAAATCAGACACATCTAGTTTGATTATGTCAAAATTTATTACTAGATGGTGGTATGACCGGTGCTAGTGTTGTAGATTATAGACTCAGGATTGATCTCTTAAAACAATAGACATAATCCTCAATTTAAAGAGTCCTGATAACTGAGCCAGACTAATGTTCAGCTCGATTAGAGCAGCATTTACCAACCTGTGGTCCTAAGGGGTCCGCGGACAAAGTGAAAATGAAATTAATAATTACGAAAACATAAATGAAGGCGTGAGAACACGCGAACTCTGGCCACAAAGTGTAAGATGCGAGACGATATATCAAATGACAGTTCTAGAAAAGCTAATTTCCAATCATTACTACTATTGATGAGTCCGTGCTAGACTCTAAGGCGTTTGGGAAAGGCTTGTCTAGAGCAGCGATTCCTAAAGTGTGTTCCGCGGGACCCAAGAGTTCCGTGCAAAAGTCACAGAGGGTTCCGTGAATCAGTTACAGTTTTCATTGAATCGTTGAATTATTTTGCTGCTAAATAATTCCACAGCTACAATTATTATTTTGGCATAGCGCAAAAATGTAATGAGAATAATCCATTCTTGTTTTTAGCGAAGATTCGGGTGCGGGTAACGGCCAGCTGCTTCACTTTCAACTGTTCATTCGTTCGTTTGCGTTTGACAACAACAGGTTGTGCATTCCTTGACCGCGGCGCAAAAGATTTGGCCCTTAAGTCACAGTGAAAGTGAGTTTAACTAAGCTGTGAGATATTTGCCGATAAATGTAAGTATATATTTACAAGAATACGTAATGTTTCAATGTTATTGAAATCTAATAATGTAGCTACAAATACTTATCTTGTTTATTATTAAGTTGTTTCTGTGTGTTTAAAATTGTAATAATCTTTAGTTTGTCATGGATAACGTGCTGAGGACTGGACGGCTATCAGCTATCACATGATATTTCAAGCTCAAACGCAGTGGATGATACTGAAGGAATAGAGTTCCACGAAAATTTTTCAGAGAATGTTGTTGCTGGTTGTTCAGTTTGAGTTTTTACATTCATAAATAGTACGTGGGTATTTTTTATAAAAATGCAATTAAAAATCAACCATTTTTTCTAACCCGAAGTGCGTCATCCGCACCATCCTTACAAAGAGTATTGCTACATTAATTATGAAAAAGCAACTTTAAATAAATGCTTACCAGTAATTTTATTAATTTTTAGGGCACGGAAAACACGGCCTAAAACCAAGTAGATATAGAAGGGAAAATGAAGAGGCAAAATCTAAAAAAAAAAGAAGATAAAATGGCTCTTATTTGTCATACGGATTTATACGATACCTGTTGTTGTTATGGAGGAACCAGATGGATTATGCCTTGTTTGTTTTTTAAAAAAAAATTAGAAAACTAGTTCTCTGGCACCAGCAAAGCTAAAACGACACTTTGATACAAAACATGAAACTACAGTATCCAATATGCAAAAACCGCGAATGTAAATGCTACTGAAGTATCTTCCATTCTAAGTAACAGTATAGCTCATACTAAGATAAGACACCGCAAAAAAGTTGCATTGTATCTCATCGGATTCATAAAATATCTGACCACATTGAAAATGAACTCATACACAGACTGAATGCTTCTGAAATGTTTGCAGTTCAATTTGATGAAAGTACGAGGGTTGAAGGATAAATAATGCCTCCACCTTCATAACTCGTACAGATGCTGCTGGCCTAACAGCAGTGATAGTATTCTTGAGGTATACCTTCCGTACATCTTTCGAAGAAGATTTGCTGCTCTGCAATAAAACCAGGGAAGAAATATTTAAAGTTATAAATTGTTACATGAACAAACAAAACATTGATTGAAGAAAATATACTGAGGTATGTAGCGAAGGGGCCGCAAAAATAGTAGGAAAAATAAAAGCCACCATATTAAAAATTAAAATATTGCGCTGGGATATAACAGTAGTCATTGCAGTTTGAATCGTTATGCCATTGTAACAAACAAATTGACACCTGATTTAAAGAAAGTTCTTGATGAACCTGTGAAGATCGTTACTAACGTGAAAAGTCGTTCTGTCAAGATTGTTTAAACAAGTGTGCGAAGTAATAAGTAATCAGTATGAGCCACTACTCCTTCACGCTAATATCTTATGGCTTTCAAGAGACAATGCCTTAGCAAGGTTATACGAGCTAAAGATTTTCGAAATGGAGCAAAACATGTTTGCGTCTGTAAACCAATGGATTATAAAATTTGTTTATCGTGCCGAAATTTTTGGTGATGTCAACGAAATTACTATACTTTTGCACGCTAAATCAACGACCATTTTTATCACGAGAGACAAATTACCAGCATTTTAAAATAATAATAATAATTCTGGATTCCCTGCGTATGCAAGGACGATATTTAATGCCTTCCAGTTTTATATAAATTTCTACAACAATAAGTGTCGGAGTTACTAAATGAAATTCGAAGTATCATCACTGAATATTTCTTAACCCTTCTGAAATCTATGTCAGATTACTTTCCAGATACTGAATTGACATCGAGCGGGTATAAAATCCATTAAACATTAGAATCAGTCTGCAATGCTAATTGTCCCGGAATACGAATCACTCATAGATCTTCAGAGCTGATCCACATTAAAACACACATATGAGTCTGTGTCACAGAACGAGTTTTTGGTTGGTGTTAGTAGAGAATATCCTGAAGTCATGTGTTATTAAAAATGTAGACACTTCACAAACACAGTATTTTCCTTCCTTTTTATGCTTTTTAAGATCTTGTATGTTTTTTTTTTATAATTGATGCAAAATCCTCATGCGATATCAGTATCCTGATACGTTACAGGATTTGTCATTTCATTTTATTTGATCCCATGGAAGGGGATAAAATTTAAATACCCAATACAACTTTCGACCGCATATATGCGAGACCTACTGAAAGTCTGTAAAATACAAAGGACACTCAATACTTTTTTATGTATAGGCAATTGTAATAATTTGATTATAAGGAGTTTAATAGTTTTATAAGGCCAGAGATTTGAATAAAGCCTCAAATACTGCTAAAGATGAAATAAGGGATGCACTTGCTAACAGACCTTAATGAATTTATAATAACAGAGTGTCGCATCTTTTTCAAGGTAAGTAATGTAAAGCAGAAGCGTTACTGTTTGATCAGTCCCCAGTTTCAGGAATCATGTTCTACGTTTGCATACGGAAAAAATAAATTAAAAAAAAAAACTGCTCGGGGATACTTTCAGCTTATGTGCGAAAAGTCTTCCGTTATAAACTACATAGCAAATTCGTCTTCCCAAAAATTAAAATTAACAGGCCATGCAGTTTTAGCAAGCTCTATCTAACAGTTACTTCAGTAAACAGTTAACTGTAAAAACTGACAAGGGCGGAACTTCGTCAATTTTTGTTTTGCTCTCACCAGTCTCTCGATTGCTATAGTGAGATAAATTTTTTATCTCAATCTTTACGTCCTCATTTACCGCTTCATATATTCTGACTTGCTCCTCAGTTCACTCCTTTGCTTCTTTCTTCCAAGAACAAATTAAGTGATTCCGCATATACTGAAATATGACCAATCAACCAATTTCTTATTTCTGTAAAGACCCTTCCACGAACTACTGTCCCACCTCAAAAATCTCAAAACATTTTCGTTTCGTACCTTATTTGGTCACATAATTTTCAAAATATCACAGTTCCTTCCTCCTAGTTCAAGTTGAAGCATTAGTTCGACAAAGCGCTGTTCTCCACACGTACTTTCTTTTTGGATGGCACTTTTCGCTAGTGCAATTCTGCTTTTGACACCATTGTCGTTTCGTGTATCACTTATACATTACCTGACAAAACCATGAAGCAGCCAGAATGGGAGGAGGAAACGAAATGAAACTTCACTGCCTGAGAGCGTAGGTCTCTCTCCAAAACTTTGGTACAATGGGAGGTCTCCCCAGTTCACTGCCATACTCACCATGATAACACCAGATAGTGCAGAACCGCGGTTCATCGCTGAACACAATGCGACGCCTTTCATTGTGTTCAGCGATTTTGCACTATCTCGGATGAGTATGGCGGAGACTTGGCATGGTAAAAAAAAAGAAAAAAAAGAAAAGAAAAAAAAAAGAAAAGAAAAAAGAAACAGTAATAGAACGACTTGCGTTGACTATAAAATAGAAAACTAAAATCAAAGCCGAAAAAAAGGTTTAAGGCATATATTATTAATTTAACATCGGAATTAGTCTCCAAAGTAAGACACAATGGACACACTTATAAAGAAAGATTGTTTCCTGTAAGATGATGGATCATATTTGTGATTGGGAAATCAAATCTTGTTATTTAGATAAGAAAATAATAAATATCTCTGTATGGTTCTCTCCTTTGGGTACGAAAAACTAAACTACAGCTGTCACTATTGTTTCAATTATAACATGCACAGACCTCGTAATATTAATTGGTGGGAAAAAAGTTTGGGTTAAAAGTAATATGGATGGAGAATGTTTTCGAAGAGTTGTGGAAATGAATCGACAGGATGTTAATTTAATTACATTAGCTCTTAATTTTGTTCCTTACATCCTAATCTCCTCATCATTTCAATTTTGCTTTCGTGTATGCCTGTGGGTATCTCTTTGTTTTTGTTAGTTGATGTGTTGGTAGTTAGCCTTTCTTTGACCTGTATCCCGCAGTGGCTCTGCTGTGCTGCTTACAGTTTCCCTTCTCGCCAGCCTCTCCCGTTGCAGCTGCAGAACATTTCTGACGAGTGAGTCACTCCAGTGTTGTACAACGAAGCACCCAGAGGTTTACATAGAAACATAACTGGACGGCTGAATGAGTGCTTGTAGATACTTGCACGTACATGATGACAGGGTTATATGAGGAGCCATTCCTGGCATTGTAAAAAGACGCTAAATATTTATACTGTTTGTGACCTATTGCACAACTTTCTCTTTAAAGTCTATAAAGAATCTCTATCGCACTGAATACCGTAGGTTACTGTTACTTTAGAGACCGGAAAGGATGGGGGCAAGGAATGGGAAGGAATTCGGCCATGGCCTTTTTAAGGAAGCATCCCGACATTTGCCTGGAGTGATTTGGGAAACCATGGAAAACCCAAATCTGGATGCCCGGACGGGGATTCGAACCGCCGTCCTCCCGAATGCGAGGCCAGAACTCGAGTCTCGTGGTCGTTTAGTAACAAAAAGTTACGACATGATGTTGTTCTGAGCCAAGTCTACACTCTACAGTTTGTATTTATTTGAATTTTCTGAAACAGTATGATTTCTCACGGTGCTACAGATCGTTGATTTAAAACAATAATAATAATAAAAAAAATCTGGATATATGGCCATTAAGCTTGCCATAATTTTTACTGAAATGAAAGGAGTAATATATATGATTTATTCTAAGACATCTGAAACCCGAAAGACGTGCGAGGGAAATCTTGGCCTTTGTGTATTTGTATTATCGACAAAGCAACACATTCAAGGTATTTTCATAGGAAAAAGTTTTACTATCCAGATGGCATGCATAATAGCTAGGTCGCAATTATTTTTAAATCAACAATCCATATCATCAAGAGAAATCATTTAGTTTCAGTGACCACACAGTGTAGAGTGTAGACTTGGCTCAGAAAAAGTCACCACTCAAATGTAACGGTTCAGTTTAAAAATCCGTGGGTTCAGTTTAGAAAATCCGTGGATAAGGACATTTCAGTACTAAAGTCTTCTCAATATACGTGTGTCCGATTCCTACAATGCCCATGCTCTATGTAAGCAATGGGTGCGTCCTGAGCGAGCAATGCCCGATTGCCGCAGACTTAACTGCCATCATAATTATATTTCAATTAACTTCCAAATTAAGCGTAGAAACAAGATAAAATTTGAAGTGTTATTTAAGCTTGTTGCTCTCTATGCATAAATCAAATTTTAGACATATAGCCTCATCCTGAGCATAGCAATTAACCTGCAAATATACGCCGAAACATTTCTCGTTTGGGCTTGCCATTGGATAAATACAGGGAAAATGACGAATGTTAGACTTCTCTTACGATTTGATGGTGAAACGATTTGTGAATACAAAATTAATGTTTCTGGACGACGGGAAATATATGGGAATATGATGACGGAGTGTCGTAGCCGATAAAAAATTTCGTTTCACTAACTTTCAAAGAAAGCAGAGGAAGGAAGTAAAATTTCATACATTAGTTAAACATAGTAAGTTTAGTCGTTAATGAAAAACTGAGGGATATAAATATGTTAGGGTAGAAAGCCCATATACGTTTGGGGCAGATAAGGGGTAGGTATATTGAAATTTACAAATTTTAAACTTTTATAGTAACTTTAAAATACAACTTTATCTGTGTACCAAATTTCAGCTTTCCGCGATTACTGTAAGGTCTTTAGAGTTTCGATAACGATCAGTCAGTCACTGAGTGAGTGACAAAATCTGTGAAATTTGCACATGAATAAGTTGTAAAATAAGTAAGGAACGAAAAAAAAGTTAAGGTGTTGGCTATGATTTTTGATATCTATGTATAATAGAAATTTTAGGCATGTAGCTTCACTAGGACCGAAGAAACTGATACAAAAATGGTCAGAATGTCTGCGATGAAGGATAGGCAGAGGTGGCTGTTGACTCTTGCTGGAGGGCGCTCTGCCGAGCACCCAGACGCTGATAATCGTTATTGTATTTCTATCCTGTACTTCTTGAATGGGAATAAAGCGTTGACTTCTAGTTTTTTTTAAAAGAATCATTTAAACAAGAAAATAGTGTTAACCTAGAACACATATTTAATTTCCAATGCGGAAAGTGTGGATCTTTTATACTATGGATAATTTTAGTTACCTAATAACACTCCTCGTCTGCATTTTAAGTACTGATCCAATTCCTTTTGTCTCTGGTATTCACTATGTGCCATTCCGTGTATTGCCATTGCCTTTGAACAATTTGCATTCCGCAAAAAGACTATTGGCAGAATTGATACAACAACGGAGCTAAACAAGTATCGATTATGGTTTATTTAATGAGAGCCAGCTTCCGGATATGGGGAGTTGGTCCCAGAATCTTCACCATAACAGCTCCGTTCAGAAAATGCATGAACGGATTACATACATTTTCTGAAATGAACATTGCTTTTATTGGAGGTTTTTCCCAACTCAAAGACTGCCAATTTACTTCTCATTTAGTTTCGAAACACTGGCCGACGAGGGTATTACCGGATCGAAATCTTATGTAATGCACCACAGAAGGCGGTGGTCTGGATCAATAGTTTCATTGCCCCAAGGAGAGAGGTGAATGTTTAATGGCTCTTCAGTTAGACCGGAGGTTAATGTAGAAACGTAGTTTAAAATATTCTCCGCGGTACTGTGGAATATACAGTCCACATTTACTATGACATTGATTCAAATATGCTCACAAGATGACTGACAGTAGGGCTACATTTATTCAACTGTATGATTTAGAAACGGGAAATCCAGGATACAAAATTGACAACAGTATTATTACTTAAGTTACGGTGACGTCATATCAGACAAATAAAATGTAAATAAAAACGTTATTTTTAAATGATTGTTTTATTCGAGGACCTGCAGTTATGACAAACTATTAATATCATTTCTAATCCGTATCAATTTATTTACATGACTTTCATTAATTATATACTAAATTCCGTCACGTTACTTTTGGTAGAAAGCTAAATTCCTAATAGTACCTTAACTGTGAATACTGTATTTATCGAGGCCATTGTATCAAAAGCATATTTGGAGTAGGCCTAACTATGTTCTACTGTTAAAAAGAATACTATTGAAGTTAATTTAACTGACAGAACAACAGTGTATCTACTCCTCTCGAAACACGCATATCAGATATGGTTCTGTAGTAATGTGAGAGCCAATAAGATGTAGTAGGAGGAGGGTAAACGGACCTGCAAGCAGTCAAATACTAACTTTTGAGATCACATGTTTTGCATAGGCTACTATTACTATAACTACTACAGTTAACTACGGACTAGCCATTTGTTACTACAAAATCCCACGTAAATTTTCCATATTCTCAATGAGTTATCAAAGCGGTCTCGAGTCAGAAGAATGATCGAGTAGGGGTCTCAAAAAGTCGCAGGTAAAAAACAAGTCTCATAAAGACTCCCCAATTATGTGTCCGTAAAGACATTACGGAAAAGCAATACAGTTCGCTTCTCCGGGATGTAAATCGTGAAGATAAGTAAGAATTAAGCCTGGTAGAAATACCATCTCCTCATTGTGTTATAAAAAAAAAGTACAAAGATCGATAGAAGCAATGGAGAAAGTGAAGAACAAAACAGTTGACAAAGATTAAGTGAAATGTAACGCTGAAATAGAATGCATTATTCGTGTGAAGTGCTATCCAAGAAACAACAAATTACAATTTATTCCAGAAAGCGTTTTTGTTCTTAGCGACATGCATTTCTCTAGAAAATAAAAGACATTAGTTACCTCATTTCACTATTCGCATTTAGGCATGGAAAGTAAGAGAGGGGAAACGCTAGAATCCTCTTATATTAAATGCTAATCTGGAGTCTGCTTACTTCGTCTATAACCTTCACTCGCCACCATATTAAATTTGTTTCCATCATCTTGCTTTTTATTTATTTACAACTAGACGCAGAAATTCATGTAAGGAGAAGGGGATTGAATATTTACGCTATTTTATCTGTATCAATTATAAGGACTAGGTTAAACCATAACTTAAGATTTTTTTGGCAGATAGTAAGAAACAATGAAGTTTATTAAAAACTCGGAGAAAAATAATGCGAAATGTATTAGTCAAATAAATAACAGTTATCCGTTTTCGAAATTATAGTCTCCGTCATCTAAAGTAAAATGCATTTATCCTATCCAAATACTTTGATAATCTAACCAGAGTAACATATTCATATAACGAAAGATATCTCTTCTCCTTAAAAGCATTTCCAGAATAAATTCCTACTACCATTACATATATGATACCCTTAGTTTTTGATACATGTGTTAGCTATTAAATGAGATTTAAGATAACTTTTTTATTAGATTTAAATCATCAAGGATATGAATAGTTACTGTATAAGCGATGTGACACTCGCAATTCAACAATGATATTATTGCCGCAAAATAGCAGTGAGCAGAGATATTAGAAATACGGAGAGCAGGGGGGGGGAAATTAATGCGAGGCAATTATATGGCACAAAGCTACAATTAGTACGTTCGTTTAGATAGACATATGCAAAAATTCATGTATGGAGGAGGGTATGTTTACGTTATATTACCTGTATCAGTTATAAGTATTAGGTTAAAACATAAACTAAGATTTTTTTTGGCAGAAGATAAGAAACAATGAAGTTTATTAAACACTCAGAGAAAGTTTACACGAAATGTACGAATCGCGAAATATAACATTCAAATAAATGACAGTTATCCGTTTTTGATAATATTCTTTCCGTCATTTAAATAAAGTAAATAAATCGGGATTACTGGAGATCGCGATTCCGCCAGGAATTGCCGTGGTAAAACGCAAGAATCCGCTAGAAATATATTCCGAAGTATATTGAACTGTATTATACCGGTCGAGGATGTATTACAACTTAATTTTTGCTTGAAAAATAATGGTAGTCTACAGGCTGTATTACAATGGAATTACTGCTAGAAAATAATATGTCTTACGGTTGACTACAACAGTATAATGACGTCATTATTGAACGTTATTTTGACGGAACCGCGATCTTCAGTGGACCCGATCGTTATTCATTTTTCCCTACAAGCTTTTCCTGAATAAATTCCTACTACCACCACAGGTGATGCCCGTCGTTATTCATATGAGGGTAATAGAAGCTGTGATTTTCGAAAGAAACATTAGTGGAGGTTGTGTTTAAGTTGACCAGAATCCCCACTGACACATTTTGTTACAGCATAATACACTCTGAAATGAGTTTTACAGACCAATTAAACTGCTTTCATAAGTCCATGTTACTGAAGGTATTAATAATGAGGGTGAAAGTAGTTCCATACGTATCGTGCTGAATTGTGCCTGGACCAGGAATAATACTGACATTACATGGATAACAAAAGTTTTCGGGATTCCTAATTTGTCTTTAATTTTATTGGTTCTATACTTCTGTCGTCATTAATTCAGTAGAAGTTACTATTGTATTGCTATGTGAAAAACAAATCAAATATGCAGAACATTACCAAAACAAGGCCACTAGCGTTATGAAATAACAACAGTAACGTTAAAAATGACAGAAATATAGTCAGTCTTTGACATAATTACACGTAACGCAAAATTCGCAAATAATTTAACCACAAATTTCCTCCAGTCATCCGATACCCACTTAGTTCTTTCACATTTGAAGCAGTCCTCTGTGAAGTACGTGCACCTGAATCATACTTCTACAGATGATAAATGTTTTTGAAGCTTTTCTATGGGATGCTGCGTTGCTTTCCTAGCGTCAAAGATTGCAAACGATTAACTTTCACAACAGTTTTTAGTTGAATGGTAAAAAACAACGCTGATTCAGCTGAACGTGGAGCTGGGAATTCAAGTTATCAGCAGTGATAGATGGTAGACAGTTCCCGGACGCAATGAAACACTTGTCCACTCGAACCAAAGAAACACGAAAAACTAAATATAATATCACAGGCTGCATCGGAAAATGCCGTTATAGCGCTGAGACAACTGAACTCAGATTTAATTTCTCCAAATAAGAAAATTTATTAGTTCCCGAAATTTTCAGACGTCACAGTTGATTTGATAAGCTGCAATGGTTACTAAGAAGCACTAGTGAAAAAAGAAACTATTCAAGATTCGAAATCGGTGTTTGATACACAGTTTATTTCAAATATTTGTTATAAAAAAAGCGGTTCCACTCTAGGGTCACGTTGTCTGAAGTAATGTCACAGATGGTGAGAGTACTTCAGCCACCCGACTAATACGGCATGCCAAGGCCGAAGAACACTGATCAAAGGAGAACTGGGCTGGCCTAAGAAATTATCGCAGCTAAGAGTTGCGAATCCTTTTATCATATTTAGGAGTTGTAATCTTGCAGGAGAGTACAAATTTGCGAAGTGAAGAATTCTGTTAGAACAAATGAAGGGACAGTTTTAGACAATTTTGCACTGCGCTAGCTGAAAGAAGTAGTGGTTGGAGAAAGCATAATGTTACCTTATAATTTGCCACATGAAATTAAAGACAAAAAAAGACATACAAATTAAAACTATTTGATAAAACTTATTCCCAGTGAGAAAGGAAGTAATTTCCTTTCTATACTACACATTTTCTCTCCTTAAAGAAGTTCACCATTCAAAACCGGACATCCGTGAGTACTCGTGCAACTTGCGTCAGACAGTTAACATCAGTTCATACGCAAAGATGTTTGGGTAAAAAATTTGACAGATTATAATATTTTCAATAAAGTTGAAAGGTTATTTCGCAGACATATTTCTTAAAGTAATATTTACGATAACTGATTAAGTTAGGATACACTGTAATTATTGGTTTCGTTTCGTAGTGTCAAGATGATTCCAGCTTTTACGATGGCGGTGTTGTTGGCTTTGTGACCAGTCACAGCCATAAACCTAGAAAACGAAAAAAATTCGCAAAGATCGGCATAAATTACGCAACCATCCCAGCAGATGTATAAAATGTATGACTATTTAAATAATACTTAGTCTTGTCTTGAAAATGTAAGGTAGTTATATTTAAATAAGCTGTTAGTATCCATTTAATTTGTAGATCAGCCAGTCTTGGGATCCTGCACTAGCGTTGCCTGGTTCTTCTGAAATGCAGAAATTTTTCAGTATAAGAAAATAATATTAAAGTCTACGTGTGAAAACTGACGAGACTTTTACTCGAGCACACAAGACGGACATAAACAACTTCTCTCTTCTATACTTATGCCAATTAACATAATGTTCTGAACAATCGTCTATGCTTGTCCAGTACTCTTTTTTCCCTCCATTTCTTTTACGACAATTGACATAACATTCTGAACAATCGGCTAGGCTCGTCCAGTACATTTTTCTCCCTTCGTTTCCATTACGGACAGGTATGTTGTTTATACATTCTGGTAAGTCTTGAGAGTTTTCTGAATAGTCTACAATCGAAATGAAATAATACCAAACATTTAATATATTTATATATTAAAAATGCTATATTCCTTCACAAACGACTTCGAAAACCATTTGAAGCTCCAGTCAGGGTTTTTATAACAAATATTTCCAGATGGAAGACCACTCTCCTAATGACGATAAAACTATTAGACAAGACTCAGGCTATGTACTTGGTAACCTAATAATAAATACAATGATGAGCTTTAGATACATCCGTATATTGACTCCCCAGCAAGGAAAATTGTTTTTTTCATTCTTATGCTTAAACTGTTCAGTTGCCAAATAAGTTAAAGATGATGACTGTAATGCTTCCTTAATTTTATTAATGTCCTAGGCAGAATTAAATTACCGTTCCAGTTTGTTTCAAACTCTGATGATGAACATTGCACGAAATGAAGATATGTGTCGGGTTAAGCGATAATTGGACTAACAAAATAGGCACTGCCGAAAATTCCACGATTTTCAATTTGGTTCTGTTCGAAATGATGTAGCGAAACCGTATTAATTCAAAACGCGCATCTGGATTACGCTGAATGATGTCTGGTTCTTTACCTGAGTTAAGCTGCAATTGGAACTCAAGCCAGTGGCTACAAAGTTAGAGCTATTTGTTTTGGCGCAAAGAAACAAAGAGGTCTTAATGCAAACAGAACATCAGTTAGGGATCTGGCCAACGCTACTGGACCCTCTTCAACTGGGAATACAGCTCAGTGCAGAGAACGCTGTCGAATAGCCATACGTGATAAGCCTAATCGCGACAAGATGTAGTACAATATATTTCTTCTTTTGAAACGATGGTAGTAAATATTTCATATAAGCGCTTTAAATAAATGAAACTTTTACCTGAAATATATGAACCGGCAGATGCAAATCGCATTAAGACGTTATAGACGATATTAAGATGCGTTCACCAGTTCAGATGTTGGTACATAGTAAGGTTTAATCAGTATTTTTAAGTTAAGATGTACTCACGAAATAAGCAAGAAACCAAAAGGAAACACCTGTTAAAACATAGAACCCTCAAAAAATCTGCTATTTACGCATTAGTTAATTAAAGTATAATGGGAGGATAGTAAAAGAAACTAAGTATTATATAATTACCAGATTACAAAGAAGCTTAGGAAGACAGGAATGATTCACAGACAGTGGCTTACTAACCTTAAAACAAAACTCTCTTCGATAGTCACGAAGTTTGAAACTATTATGTGTGCGATAAATGTTACATGTAAAGAACCCACTTAAGGGCTGAAAAATCTCATTTTCCTCTGTCCTATCAAGTACCATTCTGCCCCAGATCTGAGACACCTTATAGAACTGATAGTCATTACGCATGCAAAGAAAATACATGTAACTGCTAGTCGAAAACAAGATGAGGACATTGGTGACAGTCCTTACTTTATAACATGGCGACAAAAGATAAACCATTATAAAGAGACTATATCATACTAAGCAGAAATTACGAAGGTTCTAGTTTACAGCAACGTCTAATATTTTAATGGCTCGTATCAAAAGCATCATAATCTTTTTTTGTATTGTAATCTTTTGAAGTATTTCACCGAATGAGAATTCTGCATAATCTTTTATTGTCTGCAGAGTCTGAGTGTTCCGTAATAATCAAGAAAGTATACGGGACGAGCTGGATGAAAACTTTCAAATTGCGTTGGTGTCACCAAAATCCATCCCTTGCCTAACCGTTTTCTGCTTGTGTATTAGCAACTCAGATGGTTAAAAAAAGAAAAAGAAAATGTCCCGAAGCATTCAGAACGAATGCAAACTTGTTTTACAAGGCAATATGGAATGAAACCACAGGGAAGCATACTAGCCACCTGGATGAGACTAACAGCTTTTTGTGGCCCACTTCTGTTCGCAATCCGTACTGTGGAGTTGGTTAAAGTGGATAGTACTCCTTGAGTAATCAGCAGGTCCTGTCGAAAGCCTTGTGTTTGCTTAAGTTTTGTACTTAATTTCCAGATGTGTTGTTAGATAGTTCAGGCACAGGGGAGTGGGAAATTTTCTTTTGTAGGTAATGGAGTCAGGGATCGTAGTAAATTAGCGAGGGAAGTGATTATTAATTTACCAAAATAACTGAAAGAATTTTAAAATCCGTAAAGGGCAACAGTAGATGGGTGGAGAAATTACACTCAAAGAATTTAAAATGAAAAAAAAAGTAGAAGAAAGCGATAAAGTATGTGTAGGGAAATTTACACCGGAGCCTGCATTCCATCTCAATCAAATTAAATCACGAAAGTTAGCTTGGCTCAGCTACTGCTGCCAAACACACAAATTAACATCGAACTGTCAGAACTAATTTTATTGCACTCCGCAGTCTATTTTCTGTTGTATCGATCGTTAACGAAAAGGACTTGAAGTGACAGAATCTCCACTGTGTGATTTAAACAACAAAATTCCATAATTATTTAACAGTTAAAGACTGCGAAAGCCTAAAACGTTCACTATAAACTCTTTGAACAATAACTGGAATCCCTCAAAGAACATCAAACTATTATATTCTCACTATATGAGCGCATTAAAACAATGGTGTAGGTAATGTCCATCTCTTACTTGTTAGTTAACTTCGATTTATTATATTGTTGTAGTTTTTATGACTCTCATATCGTAAGTAACACAAAAATGGCGTTTCATTAACGTCATGACTTTTCAGGACGTATGCATTAACACAACGATTAAAATTAACTATCAAACCATTGTTTGAACACAACGCAAGGGATAAAGAAATACAAATTGTGGTTAATTAATAATGTAATTATTATTAGGTTGTTACAAAATAATGGATGTATTCTTAAAATCCTCTGCACACAAATTTTCCATTATTTAAATGAGTGTTGGAATTCATTTGTTTCAACACCTTCACTGACGTTGTCTTGAACTTGTAATGAGAGTATTCATACAATGAATAAACCTGTGAGTTAATTGCACTGCAATAAGATTTGTCATTACGCGTGACGATTCGGCAGGTACTGTGCGTCTAGACGTCTTGCAGTCGCCAAGGGGGCGTCCATTAATGACGTGAGGTGAAATATGGGGAGGGGAGGGTCTGGCGAAATCTCACGAAACCTCACCAAGGGAAAGGGGGGGGGTCAACGGAAATCTCACGTGAGGTTTTGAAATTCTTGTAGGATGAGTGGGGGGGGGGGTTTTGGTCCAAATACCGACCTCAAAAAGTAGCAAGGTGGAATAGTATGGGTGAGGGGGGGGGGGGTCGCCGTAAAAATCTCAGAGGGTGGGAGGGGGGGGGGTCCGGAATTCCGGAAAAACACCTCATGTCACTAATGGACTCCTCCAAACGGCTGTTTCTAAAACCTTTGGTAATGTGGCGGTCAAGGGAAGTCTGTCTGCACACAATAGGAAGACCTCCCCCCCCCCCCCCACACACACACACAAACTGTTTTTAAGGGAACAAGGTAGGTATTATGCCCGAATGAACACGCCAATTATCAAGGACCTACACTCGGATAGCGACAGCGTTAGATCCAGGGGAATCCTCTAGCGAGGCGGAAAAGTCAGCGCCGAAGATGCATGATCAACTCGCGATCTAAACCGAACAATATTGGACAATCTTTGGATAGAAAACCGGGAAAATTTGGTGACATAGATGAGTGCGAGAGTGTTACCCAATAAAAAAACCTTGATTTTCGAATAAGTGATTGCTGTTCTAGAAACTTTGTTCACATGTGGCTCAGGAAATGCTACGATTGGACACTTAAACGGAGAGAGAGCAGAAGCCAGCTTTCAACAGCAGAGATGGGGATCTTATAATCCCAACCATAATAGCTTTGGTCTGGGATCATGAGCTGGTAGTACACCAAACTATCACGCTTCAAGTTGAGCGTTTTGTAGCCAACATTAGGGTTGTGCGGGCTGACGACTATCAGATGAGCCGCTGCACTGCTGACGACGTCTGCTGCAATTAAAATAGTAAAGTGCTTCATAGATTGCCGGACACAGTGTTTACCACAAGTCACTGCTCACCCGTATAACCCAACCTATAATGCTTCGAGTATGGGGTCCCATCCTCTGTCGACTTGTAAAAAACTGAGTTGTGATACTCCCGAGGGCACAGAAAACTTAGCTATCGAGAATGAACTTTAGTGATCACGCTTTAGAATTAATGTACGGCGAACCCAATAACCCTGCGTGTATACTCGCATTGTATACATTTAATATCCTTTTATTACTATTTACTATCAATTTTTATGAAGCCACATTAAAATCAGAATGTAATGTTTTATTTGATTTGTAGGGTTTTACGGCCTCTGTTGTACGGCAAGGTGTTGACTTTAAATTTTTGATTGTTTATGAATATAACTACCGTTAAATACACCTTTGTCTATTGACCACATGTTCTTTTTTAAAATAAATTGACCCATGTCTAGTTCGTACAGCTATGCTTTATAAATTTACACCTCTTTTCTTATTACCTAAACATTCAATAAAATCAATATTAATTAACAATATTAATTAAAATTAATCACATAAAACCCATTCTATTACTGGATCATGTTTTAGAAATATATCCCCTTCAATTGGGATTTGACCTATGGCAAAAGCCATACAGCTACCAACCTGGTAAATTACATATGTAGTAAGGCAATGGGATCTTCTTGCGCTTGCTGTAATGACAACATACTATGAGCGGGAGCATTGTTCTTCTATAAACACTATTTATTCATCCTCAGTATCTGAACACTGAAATATGGTAACACGGAGATTATTGGAAGAAAAACCACATCATTTGTCTTCAACCTTCTTCTTTTACTTCAATTTAGTTTCATCAGATCAGTTTTCTATCGTTTTGAAATATTTTTCTGCCCATGAATGCGGTTCTTGAGAAGCAGTTTGGCGTATGCTCAATAGATTGCAAAATAGATCAGACTTTCCATTAGGTTAACTATATGCGAATGCTGATTCGGTGACAGTTGCAAACAATTTCATTAACTGTCATAACCTTTTATTAATTTGTTGTGAGGGAGGATCTGGGTCTTCAACGTATACTTGTCGCATGGAAAAATTTTCTTTCCCATCAAATATAACAGGAACTGACTTCAGATTATTGCTCTACAATTTCAGTCACTCAATTAGGATTTCTTCAGTTTACCGAAAAATTTCTAATTGATGCGTTGTTCAGGCTGAATCATTCCTGCAAAACACTAGCATATATCTTTCTTCAAGATGTTTGAAAACTGAAAACCAGCGATAAATAAAGCCAACTAGTATGAGCCTGTTTAGAAGTTTAGAAATTTTCAGTCACTCGGCTGTGCATGAACTATCCTCTGCAAGAGGTATAGCACCTCTCAGGTCAAAGGTAGTTGTGTAATACCAGACTGGATGTTTCAGAGAAATGGAAAAGTGGTACATTCCAGACGGACGACATAGAAAAGACGAGACCTACTAATACACAAATGTAACATTATTAAATAAATTTTAAGAACTTGTTTTATTTTAAATCCATGGATCCCTGATTCTAGGATAAGACGTCAATTATAATCATCTTTTATTTTTTTTGGATCGCATTTGTTCTTCTGGCTCCTACATTTTCAGTATCATGGTTAGGGTTTTCCCCCACTTACTGTCCTCTCTCGTTTATGCATTTTAAGGAACAAATACTGGTCTTTTATAAAACACCTTCAAAATTCACGTTTTTTTATTCATCGAGGGCCATCCTCCAATAGCGAGAAGTAATTTATGTCGTGGGTCTTACGTTGCAAGTCGTCTGGCAGTTTTTCCCGAATGCAATTAAAAACAACAGCTACTTTTTATGGGCTGATTGTTGGCAGATGGACTGTTTGTACAGATCATATATATATTTCTTTTCGGGCGGAATATTTTTGTAAGTAGACTTAGTAACTCCTTGATACATAGTGCAACTGAGGAAATAGAGGACTTACAGCCTCTATGAAACTTGTAAGTTTATTCTAGTTTAGTCTTGTGCTTCATGAAACGTGTGACTTTAAGACGAAATCGTGAAGCACTGCATAAAGAAAAACCTCGAAAACCCATTTGTAATAAAAGTTCGGTGCACCGATCCTTGTATGTCCTAGAGTCAGGAAGCCACTTTATGAACACGTGTTAATAATAAGACATAATTGCATCGACTTTTATGCTGTATGTATTAGATGTAATGGGCTGAGTATCTCCCAAAGACATGTTTAGTTGTGTGTTATGGAAAGGTGAATTTATTTGTTTGTCTAGACTCTATGGCATGTATGGATAGCTACTGCAAAGAAAAAATATTATGAAGAATAGTACTAGCAACAGAGGCGGAATGAAAGCTAAATGTCGTCTGGAAGAAATATGTCACAAGGAGATTTCTTGAAGATTTTATTAATTGCAGTGTTTCTTTAATGTGTTGAACCGTGGACCATCAGGGCAGAGGAATGTAGAATAAAATAGATGCTTGCGAGATGCGGACATATAGGAGGATACTGCGAATATCATGTGTGGAATAAAAGAACTAACATCTTTATTACGGAATAACTGGTAGCAAAATGGAGGCTGCCTCCCATATGCTACCATCGAATCCTACAATTCTTTTGGCATATTATTCGACGACAAAGAGTTAATCTAAAAAGAAAAAGAAAAAGGAAGATAGCCACCAGAAGTTACGGAACTGGTGGCGATAAACTGTGAAGATTGTCACTTGATTGGTCGTCAGCTTTCACCTACAGACGCTTAACACTATCACTTTATTTCTTCCTTATGGCTTTACGCCTCGTCGGACTATCACATCGAACGTTTGCATTTAAAAGAAACCTGTAATGACTCAATTATTTCGTACTTTCTGAAGTCAGTTTCAATCACGAATGACGTGGCCTCATTTGAGTAATAGAAATATCATGAAACCTTAATCATCGCGCCTGGTTTAGTGTTCTGTATGACAAGTGTGTTTTTAATTGTGAGGTGTGAAGTATAATGTGGAAATTGGTAATCGTCCCAGCTTTAGCCAAGGTGATAGCGGCAATCTGGGGTTTGCAGCAAGACTCAATGTTCCTCACAGGCCCAGTGCAGTGGCGCTTTAAAGGACGCAGTCACACTGGTGAGTCTATTTCATGTTGTGAAATGGAAAACATAGAATTCAGTCTACAATAAATAGGAGAAATTTGAAAAAAAACAAAAAAAAAAAAACCAACCACACTGCGTTTGTAAAACTTTAATGTAAATGTGCGTCCTATAACATAAAAACAAAAGCAAGTGAGCTGCGGCGCGGGTGCCTAGTGACTTCCACGCTGGAGTGTATTTTGTTTTCAGAAGAAACTTTTCGTCATTCCTGTTAAGCTTCGTTGGAGATTATCAAACACTTTATTGTCTATTGTTTAAAGTTGTAGGAGATTTGATGTATTTAAAGTTTGTACTATCATTGGTTACGTTTATAGTACAATTTAAGAGCTGTGTCTAAAAATGTTGGATGATAGCGATCGGGTAGCCCCTGGCGCGAAATTGACGGGTGACTCCGGACACCAGAAAGTATTGCTATCCCACATGATAGCGAGAGGATGAACAATGAAGTATTCTTGCAATGGTTGCAGAAATTTAAACAGCATGTTCATCCATCAGAAATAAATCCTATCCTCCTTAGTCATAAAGAGCTGGCAGAATATTCACGTAAACATTACATTCGTATGTTGAGCATACCATCGCATACAATTCATGAGTTACAGCCTTCGGACAGGAAATTTTTAAACCTTCTTATGCTGCGTTTGCAAATGTAAGTTCAGGACGGATCAGATCAAATCCTGAGGCTGGAATCATTGACTATGATATTGCTGCACTTGAGGACGAACCCTACAGCAGAGCACCAGCTAGGCTTGAGATAGCACAAAACTTCTTTAAATGCACAGGGTAATAGCATTTGAACACAGAAATCATTACTGATATTGATTTTTAACTATCACTGATGACAAATTCTGTGCAAGAAGTTGTTTCAAAAGAAAATTAATCAATCATCAGCAACCCCTTCTTCAGCCACTAGTCATACGCTGCCTGCAACTGAATCAGTGGTTTCTACCAGCACAATAGATTTTTATAAACAAATGTCACAACTTGCTGATGCGTCAAAAAAATCCTTAGTAACTCGGTACTGAAAAACTAAAAAGAGCGAGAATTTAACACCTTCTTCATATAAAAAAATGAGCAGAAGATGGGCAGAAACGTAAAGGCAGTAAAAAAGAACGAAAAAAAAAAGATAGCCAAAGATAAAGGCGCTAAAAAGACGTTCAAGACAAAGAAAAAATATTAAAAGTCTTTCTGGATAAAATCGAAGAAAAGAGATCGAATGCACCATAAGTAGAGAAACTACTGAAGAAGATTGGTTTCAGTGCTATTGATGCAAAGACTGGGCCCATGAAGATTTTTCAGATATCCATTATTATTGTGAGTTTTTTTAGGCCAAAAACTGTTTGGGCCACCACTGATGTTGCCAAAAAATTAAAGCCAAAGTATTTTCAATTTAATTTGATAAAAATAATCTTATGATTACTAGATTTTAATTGATATGATTATAAAAAGTTCCAGATTTAATTTTAAGATTAAACTAAAGACAGAAAATTTGCTTATTGAATTTTTACTTGTAATTGATTTAAGTGTCCGGGGCTACCCGGTATTCCATACGGGTCTTTAGAATAATACAGAAAATGCTGATGCTAATGTATATAATGCTCTCAGTGGAATTAAAAGACATGAGGAAAATAAAATATAAACATATTTTCGCCTGATACTATCGAGTTTTTGGAGATGAAGATGTTCTTTACGATAAATAAAAATAATCTGCGAAGTCATGAATGTACTAAATGAAAAAAACTAAGAACGACAAGTAAACAAATGTTTCTGTTGCAATAAAGAAAGAAAGCTAATTGTACCACAGCTATTAAGAGTTTCTGTTTTGTTGAAATCAGTGTATGTAAATACGAAACGCAGAAGGGAGGTGAATACAGCATACAGCGAAATTTAGCAATTCAATAATTTAAACATCGACACCATAAGGACTTGGTGAAGGCACTGAACAGATACGAAGTAGGGTTGTGTGGATGTTATCTTTGCGGATGTTCAGTGGTTGACATCCGCGGATGCGGATGTTTTGGGGATGCGGATGTGGAAAAATAAATGTATAATTATTTAGATTTTAATATTTTATCAAAAATAAATTTAAATCAATCTTTTTTTATAAGTAAATTCTCTTTCCATATAATACTGCCATCTTGATTTATTTTTGCCTCGTGTTTCAACAAAAAAAAGTATTGGATGATTTCACAAGTGAATTAAATTATTTACAAAACTACGCACGCGTCTAAAAACCAGTCTTTGTCATATGAACTGCGGAGTTAGTACCAAACTAAATCATGCGTCAAGCACAAGGCCACGTCACCGCGCATCTCCGCGCTCGTTTTTTTTTTTTTTGGTCTAATAACTTAATAACTATACGCCTCTTCAACTTCATTAGAGGCGTGAAAAGATCGGGGCTAGGTACGGGAAGGAATTCGGTCATAGTCTTTTAAAGGAAGAATTCGCCTGGAGTGATTTTTGGAAGCCATGAAAAATCGAAATCTGGATTACCGGACGGGGATTCGAACCAGCGTCCTCCCGAATGCGAGGCCAGGCCGTTACCGCCTACTCACCACGCTCAGTTCAGTGCACACCACCCACCTTCCACCGGTCTAGTGGCGCATTCACAGTACAATTTGTAGGAACTAAGAGATCCGATTTTCGATAAAAGAACCCTTGATTGTCAGCGAAAGCCGTTACAGGTTCCTTTCGATTCACACTATATATTTAACAAAAAGTAATAAGACTATTATACATTTTAATTAAAAACAGACTGAAAAGATTCTGTAAAATAATAATAATTTCATGTGATCTAAAAATTCCAGTCACAGAGTTTATCAGCCGCGCAGAACTCCTCTATCGTTGTCACTTTTTTACAAGGAGACCTACAGATTAACGCGAAATACGAATCACGGAGCGTCTCAGCTTCTCAGCATCTCAGCATTAACAAATCAAAGCTTTGCCAAAGGTGACTGTCAATTTTAAGACCCATAAAAATTTCAGCTGAGACAGGGATTTGAACAAGGGACTTTGTTACCCCAATCGTATGCCGTATCTATCTGAGTCAAGAGGAAAATCTGGATGTAATGACAAACAAATATTCAAACATAGTAAAATCAACGTATTTTTTTTCTATATAATTTATTTTTCCTATCCCAAAATACAAACGTACTTTTATATGATTGAACACATGTATTTCAGTACTTCTAAATTCACATGTTTGCGGCGAGTGTTTCGGGTATGGCAGGTTCGCGGTTCGAAAATCCAAGTCTCGGATGCAATTTTTACAGACCTTCACGTCTGGCAAAGATTTGATATGTTAATGCGAACATACAAGAACTCTGCCTACATTTTACGAACACATGATGAAACTAAAGTGAGGCTGCAAAAAAAATGACACTTTTCTAAAGCAATTAGTAACGCTAAAACAACATTTAGTCTTAAAGGTCCAGAAATTTCTGAACTCCTCCATATCGACCATCCCGACACTGGCCCGCACCGTCAAATATTAAACCAAACCAATGACGGTCGACACACGGTGCGGTGTCGTATGAATTCACTTCAACCGAGTGAGCGACAACGATAAGAAAAGTGTCGGTTGGTGACAGTGCGGGCTCGGCGCGGTCTATTGTGGCTCGACCTTTACTTTACACGCAAGTTCAAACTTGTAAATTCGTCACTTAGGTAATAACGCCGTTTAGTTTATTGTTACTTTTGTTGCAAGATCGTTAGAAAACAATCACTTTTTTTGTTAGCTAAGCGACGATGGGCATAATCTCGAATAAAGAAAAAAGAATAATATATATTGCAATGTAAACAAAACAACCGCAATACATCCGCATTAAAAATTGCGGATGCGAAAGCGGATGTAGGATTTCATGCGGATATCCGTTACATCCCTAATACGAAGCTCCAAATAGCAATGAGAATATTATAGACTTCCGTAAGGTTACACAATTCTCATGGTATGAGATATTGCCACTTTAGTTCTAAGGAAAATAAACCCATTTTGTGGTAAACAGATACGAATATACAGTACTGCGGCACGAAACTCCTAATATAGAAGGATATATATGTATACATATATATTTATCGGAGCAAGAAGATTATTGTTCTTTCGGGAGATGTTTACGATTACGTTTTTGTATTGTTTTAAAAAAGAAGCAACTATAACTCTTCGGCTTAGAGAAAGCACTGGAGAAAAAGTCACATAAATTGTAACGAAAGTAATTTTTTCATACTTAAATGCATTAAGTTCTACTAATAGAAAGTTTTCGTTATCCCACTGGTTTTGTATATATATTAGATCTGCTATGAAGCATATCAGAGGGAGTATTTTATCCCATGCAGGACTGTTGGTATAAATTATGTCATTTTTCATTTTAATTCATAGTTAGTCTCTGTATTACTGTCATTTAAATTGAATCAATTCTTAACGTTCAATCTATTTCCGTTATAATTTTCCAGTACTAAGGTCGGCTACGTGTAAGTTCCCGCCAATGTTCGACTATTGCGGGGAACGTTTTCGCATTAATCTGAACGGAAATATTAAAAGATAGGTGGATAAATAAATGGAGCCAACAGTAATTAAATGCTGTGTTTGTAAACGTTCTTCGTGGAGTAGCGGTGAATGTGTACCGCAATGGGTTTCTTTTACGAGGCAGTCAATGGACTGCAGCCTTATGAGTCGCACAGGCTTGGTTGACTCGTCTGCCTGTGCAACAGTTCCGGAGCTCCCTCACTCACAATTTGATTATAGACACCATTGACTTTTTTTGACATGTCCAGTTAGGAGCATTTGTAATTAAGGTACAGTATAAATAAAAGCTGCAAGACACTACAAATCAAGCGTGATCTAACTGCAACTCGTAAGACAGAATCGTACGATACAAACATAAATCTAAACGGACTTTTTTTTTACATGTTATGGTTTTTTATTTCGTACTCGTCGGATTTACTTGAACGTGAGCAGTAGGGTATATCTCGCAAATCTGTTATGTCGAATAATGCAGGAACAGTACTGCCAAGCTACCGTCTTTCTTTCTGAAGCGATTGCGCTGGGGCCTGGCATTCGGGACCACGCGGCTTCAAATCACTGTCGAGCAGCCGAGATTTCAGTTTTCGCGAAATCACTCCAGGCCAATGCACGGACGATTCCTTCAAAAGGACAAGGCAGAATTTATTCCCATTCCTTGTTCACTATCCTTTCCGGCTCTAACGATCTCGACACCGACGAGCAGTAAATCCAGAAGCAAAAAAAGAAATCCTTCTTAAACATTTGACTTTTACAATAGAATCGAATAACAGAATGTTCCGTGCATAAATCATAGCCGAATTCCTTCGTCAGAGCAATGACAACGAGTTACCATACACAAAAACACCAGCATTCTTCGTGTCAAGCAGCGTACGAGAGGTGAGTTATGATTGCAGGTTCTCCTCGTCTTTGTTTCAGTCATTCGCTGGCTCTTACTTCAAGGCCGTGACCTCTAAAGCAAAAACTTCTCAAAACGACAATAGCAGCTAGAATTCGTGAAGGTGTAAACAAAAAGACACTGGTTCGTTTTTAAATGCATGTGCAGGTAAATTCCTAGTAATAACGTAACGGTATAAGACCGAAAGGGCATCTAACACAAGGAAGGAAAAATTATTTGCTGGTCAAATGAGAAGTATGCAATGAAGACAAGAGACCTACCTGAGAATAGAGAGTCCTTTTTTATTCTGAAATGTCGACTGTTGTCATGTGAAGTTGTCCTGCCCACTTTGTTATTATTTCCGATATTCTGAAACAGAAAATATAATTCTTAACACATAATCATTTCCAGTTCGGGTAATTAGTTATAAGAAACGTTATTTATGTTTCGCCAATAATTCAAGAGAATGCTTCTTCTTTTTTATTGTAACTTTGCTTGTGCAGTGTTAAAGTGAAATTAAACTATACTCAATAAAGGAAATAAATCGAGTTTACTGCATTTAAATGAAAGAAATTTAGTACTTTATGCAGAAATCGTAATATGTATGCGCTTAATAATTTGGTCCCTAATTTATTTCTCGGTTCGTGGGTCTGGAATTACGGTAAAGCCCATTACGTGTTTCTTACTTGGTTTAGATTAGCCAACGAACTTGCTCGCCAGTTCACTGGCGTATCTTAAAGCATTAGAAGCGACTGAACGATTAATGCTCTAATCCTGACAAAGTCGAGGATTTTTCCCCCCGGCAGTATGAACCGCCCTACTCCCGCCGAGCCCTCTTTTCCCGCGGTGCTCTCAGTCTGCATTCAAATGAAGGGGGGATTCTCTTTAGGGGTGAAACAACGGAAACATGGTGCTGACTACACCACCTGTATTCTCGTGCCGATGTCAAGGAACGAAACGGTTGGAATGAGCTGCAAAGGACTACCTTTTTTAGTTGGGTATATTATATTTTCCGTTCTTCACTGCCAAATTGTATTATGGTCATAATGGAAAGAATGATCCCACTCATTTTGTGGCTTAGCAGCCAGCGAGAAACGAAGCCCAATTGCTGGCACTCCGCCGTACGTCTAACACGTAAAACGAATAAGTCAGAGGTTTTAAATTTTCACATCCTTTGAGTTTCGTTGACACTAAAGTAAACATCGTATTTAAAATTTTACAAAATGGATATTCTGGGTATTTTCCTGGAAATAAAGAAGGCCGAAAAATTACTTCAAATTTTGTTTTGATTAAAAAAAAAAAGACTTTAGCAAATTAGTCGTTTTTAGAATATTTTTGTTAATGGCTGTGTCTCTAAAACCGTATTACCTGGAAATCTGAAATTTGTGTACAATATCAATCAGGTGCTGTATTTAAACGACAAATACAGGAAATACTAACATTTAATATAGTTTCTAAGTATAGACCAAAAGCATCAAAAGTATATATTTTGAGGTTAATTCATTTTAATTCAATTTATTGTTAAATTAAATTAAAATTAATTAATATCAAAATATATACTTTTGCTTGTTGTTTTGAAATTTGTTAATACTGCTTATTGGAAAGAATTCTTAATTGAGTGATCATTGCCTATTAGCATACCGATAGGAAAATTTCTTGAAACCGATTGGTATTAACGGAAATGTGGAGCGACGTTAACTGCTAAATAAGAAATATGTGAAACGCTGATTTTTATACCTAGTGATTACTTTTGGACCTGCAGCATACAGTACATCTATTAAATTAACTACAGTACGTAGCCCTAATTGCGTGAAGTTCGATTCGCACTTGCCCGATTATTTCTTATCTGAAATGTGTAATAGTATTCTCGAGGATCCTGACAATTCAGTAAAATATTAACACGTCCACTACAGTGTAAACAGCCAGAAATTCTAGATAAGCCTTAAAAGCATTTCCTTGCCGAATGCCACCATAAATAGCTGAGGACTATGCGACTGAGAAAGGTGCCGCTACTGAGGTCGGTTGATTAGTTTTTTTTGCCAATGTTCGATGGAATCATTGTTTTTCAACGTTTACTCCTAGTATCTCTGTGTCACTCTACTTTGATGAACACCTTAAAAAAATATGGAGGTTTGTGATGACCCGGTTTAGTACACGCCATCATTGGATGCTTTAGGCTCCGCCTTAAAGGAAGTGCATTGGGAAAAGGAACGGGAAGGGCTTCGGTCTTTTATAGGAAGTATCCCGGCATTCGCCTGGAGTGATTTTGGAAAACTATGGAAACCGAAATCAGCATGGTTTATTCACCTTGTAATGTCCAGCCTCTGCTGTCATTGATTTTCCGTCACCTCTCCATTTGTGAGACATTTCATCCAGCCGTTTTGGAAGACAGGGAAGGTTGGCAAATTCCTGCTGGCGTCCTGTTGTCGGCGAGGTTGCTTTGTTTGACGCAGGTAGAGATGCCACTCCCGGAAGTGGGGGGTGAGAATGGTCAAACTGTCGCGGGCACTTTGGGGCTGGACCCCGTACAGTCCGCATGTGTGTGTGTACGTGGATTTCAAAGAAAAGTGGAGGTCGCGTTTTCGTCACGACAATATTTGTCGTGCTGTCTTTCTTTATGTGCTTAAACAAGTGAACCCACCTCAGTTGCCAGATGGAGTTAAAAACGTGTATCTTCATAGTGAAGGAAACATCCAGGTCGCCGACAGCCTCCAGCAGTTACGATAAGTGACAATTTCATATAAACAATTTTCACCCAGTATACGCCCAAACTGAAGGAGTTTCATGCTCTCCCTAGCCGGGAACAATTTGTTTATTGTCTTTCAGTTTCTGTTCTTTTTCTTTGCTGGCTGAGTTCAATTTTTTGTGTAATCTTAAACAAACATGTATTTCTTTGTGGTTTATTTTATAAATGTACTCTTTTATTTTAATTCCGCACTCGTGTTGTCCTTTTGTAATTAGAGGGTGTAATTTAAATTTAAGCCTGCTTTTTGCAATTAAAAAATAAATATTAAAAGAACATTTTTTTTAATAATTAAAATCTTGCATCTCATGCACGTAAATGTTTTCTCGGCATAACGAGCCTAGACATTTCAACCTAGAACAAGAGCCACCGCCGCCACAAAGGCGGTGCAGGGAACAGCGGTCAGCCTGATCGAAAAAAAGAGCATGGATTACTTCATCTGCTTCTCTTGCTGTTTCCAACAGGAATGGTTTCCTGTACTCTTCTGAACAGAAATTTATCAACATTCTCACTGGGTGTGTGCAGAAAATGTTGCCTAAGATTGAATACAAATAAAGAAAATCAAGAGTAAAAAAAAAAAAAAAAAAGAATGCTGATTCACAGCGGGACACTCGTCTGCTACTAGAACACAAATTTTAATAAAAAGGAATACACGCCTAAAATTCCCAACGACAATAAAACACCTGCTTCCTACTCTCAAGAGGTCAAATGCCAACAGCGTTACTGGTTTCAAAACTTAGCTTCGCCGTTATTCAATCACATAAGCCAACGAATTCTTGCTTCCATACCTGCTTCTTATAAACTCTTATGAGAAATGCTGTTATCTCATAAACGAGACTTCCTGTTTGTTCAAGAAGCACGTTAGTGATTTTAATAAAAAGATGTGTGTTCCTTACTGCTGTTTATTATAGACAACCTAGAAGCGCGGTTATTTGCCTCCCCCTAATCAGTCTGTGGACAATAGATTAGCCATAAGCAAGCACGGAGAGGAATATTTTCCCCTGATGTTTCTTTAACTAAAGTGAAACTATATTTATAGTAATCAGCAGAGAAGTTCTCATTAAATCATTTACTTCAACACCCGCTATGCAGATTAGTTTTATTTTAGTGTGCGAATTCGTATTAAAAACATACAGCGGTGAACTGCTTGGCATTTCGGCACAGCGGGGATTTTTTTATGAAATCCTTTGCTTAGGACGAAATGTACTCTTTCGTAACAAACGCACATTCTTCAGTTATCAGTGACTGCGATGTTAAATATGTATTAGGGTGTGGCGTGGGTCAACTCGGCATCTGCTGACGGCATCCACGGTATTCAAATCTGCTGTTAGCTATACGGGACCGCACTTCGGCACCGATAAATACTTGTGGCACCAGTCCATTTTGGCATAACTGTAAACAAGGACATGTTCGTTGGAAACTGGTCATCACCAGTCTTTTTGTTGTCTAGGTGAGCCTTTGAACTACTTCTGAACAGAATAAAATACGGAATTAGTTATTGTTACTTGAAGAACTGTCTACACCAAAAAACTAAGCTCAAACGTTTCCTACTTTAAGCTTCAAGTTATTAGAGAAACTGGAAGGAACTGTGGCTGATAAAGCGCATGTCCTGTGATGTGCAATCAAAGATCTGTTAAGTTTTTGATAAAACTGTGTCTGATAGGTTCGGCATAATCAAGGCTGCCACCTATGCTATTAGATATAGGTATAAACAAGTCTGACGTCTGACAAATTTTTTTGGGGATTGAGAGGAATAATCTGTAACAATAATTACACAGACGAAGGATTATATTTTTCGTTATCACCTGCCTGGCTTACGTAACGAGAGGAGAAATAATGTTGCTCCCCTCTCCCCTCCCCTTTTCTCTCTCTCTCAGTGACAGCTAACCCTTTTCCAAGGCTAACGTTTCCTTACGCTCAGCACATATGAATCTTCTTCTCAACCGCAAACAGGTCGTAGTTTCTATACTTTAGGTGCCTTATCCTCACTGATTCGAAAACTATGATTTTTAAAGTTATTCTCTGCGAATTTCTTCTGCTCTTCCCTTATTACACTTTTTGTTTTTCAATAACTAAGTAATCACAATAGATACAAAATATTAAGCCATACGTTTCCTAACTCCTCTTTGCTCCAAAATTACCGTTTGCCTCAAACATTACTCCTGGTTAATTGGCCAAATTCATTGTTGCAGATTGTAAGATTTACCAACGCTGACATTTTTCAATCAGCAAAGGAGCTTAAACAAAGTGTTTGTGTAATCACGTAAGGCTACCTTCGCATCAGCTCGGGTTTGGCTCTCAGCCTCTTCCTACCACTGCGTCAGTAACCCGTTTGACGCGTAACCAAAACAAAAGCTTCCAAACCGATATTTCTGTGAACCCTTCTTTCGTAATTCTGAGTTCATAACGTAGTCATCAAATGGTATAACATTCATGCACCAAATATCTATTTTTAGATTCCGACCGATACGGCAGATATGTATGCTATGCTCCCAAAGATTACATTTACGTGGGTTATTCTTCTTCTCTGTGTCATCTCTGTCCATAAATGGCACAAGACTTCCACCATCCCAGTGCCACTTCTGAAGTTTCAGAATAATCTTTAACGGCAGACTACATTCATTTTTTTCCCGCTGTCATCAGTTTCTCGATTGGTTTGACACAATCCTCCATCCCTTTCTATCTTGCGCTAACCTCTTCATCTTAACATACCCCTTACAACCTACGACCTCAATTATCTCCTTCATATAATCTCTGTCTTCCTCTGCAGTTCTTACCTTCGACTGTTCCCTCCACTAACAAATTAACCAATCCCAATGTCTCAAAACATGACCTACTAGCCTGTCTCTTCTTTCTGTAAGACTCTTCCACGAAATTCCTACCTCGCCCACCATATCCAAAACTCGTTTATTTCATACTTTATCAGTCCACTTAAGTGTCGTCATCATTCCATAGCACCACGTTTCAAATGCTTCAGTTCTCCTTCTTTTGGTATTTCTTAAGTCCATGCTTCGTTATCATAAAATGCTGTGCTCCAAATATAGTTTGAAAAAGTTCTTTTTGAGTTTTAGATTAATATTTGAAACTAAAATATTTCTCTTTGCTATGAAGGGTCTTTTTGTGCTATTCTGCTTTTAACATCATTCCTGCTTCGTACATCAGTTGTAATATTACTTCCTAAGTAGCAGAATTCACTTACTTCTATTATCGCATTCGATCCTGCATTTAATCTACTATTAATTCTATCATTTCTGTTACATTTTAACACTTTTTTCCAGCTCTGTTTTGTATTTAGTCCAAAACCTTCAGTATTTTGTTCATGCAATTCAATAGCTTCTCAATATCCTCAATCCATTCTGCTAACTTGACAATGCCATCAACAAATACTAATTTATGATCACAAAAATCTTTCGTCACAATTTGAAGACGATGATATCTACATTTCATAGTTTAAAAAAGTGTAACAGCATGTTTTTAGGTATCGCACTAAGCACGGTATACAAAACCAACGGAAAATATGCATAATTATCATTGTACGTTTCATCGAGTAATGAAGCATAGAAAGTAACATTCAATTTCTTTGTGACGGATTTTAATTCATAAGGAGATTTTAGATCTTTTGCTTACTCGACGACAATCTTACAATAATTGTATCAAACACGTTCGCAGTTGTTAACAAACTTTGCGTGAAGATGCTCCGGACGGACTTTAATCAAATCAATATAATATTTAAACCAAATGGAAGTTTGGCAATTGAATGGTTCATTGAATGGACAGACGTCTTGCTGGAAGATCGTAATATAATAATTACTAAGTACACAAGTCCATACAACTGAAGAATAATTTTATCTGATTCTGGATATACAAAATTCTATGTGAATTGTGAGCATCAAACGTTGGAGTTGGTTAGACTGAAATATACTCGGAATGAGTGTCAGATTTACGTAGCAACTACGCTTAATTGTACTATCTGAAACCAAAGACATAATATGTGAAAACATCGAAAGTTTTCAATATTATGTTAGCCTTGGGAAGTAATTATGGTAAGTGCTCAGTATTAAGACAACAGATCTCAAACTAAAAGACTTCTACCTTATTTCTCGAACACCTATCGCTAATTCTACCTCCCATTCCTCAAAAGAAAGAAAAAAAGTTCAGTCCTTTCATATTTCAGCAAGAATAATTCCTGAAGATCCAAAAAAGAAAAAAATCGAAGGTACAAACTACTAGAAAGCATGAAGGAAATTGACCGAATCTCACGATTCACCTGGAGTGATTTGGGGAAACCATGGAATACCGAAAGAAGTAGGGTTGATCACACCTAAGTTGTAGGTGATTTAAAGCAAACACACACACATTTACTGTGAATTACCCCGGGGTGGTCATTATAACGAAAAAAAGTTTACACCTACAGCAGTGCAAGACTACCTACGATTTTCCTCGCATTGAACCCCTAAATTTGTGATATCTACAATTTAACATTCAATCTGAATAACTGACGGTCCAGGCGTGACAATTTTTAAAAATCTTTGCTTACACGCAGATTTGAACCTGAGACCACGATCCAAACAGCAGTAAGCAAGCGCATTAAGCACTGAGCTACCAGGCCGCTATATGGAAAGACAGTACAGAGACCTACACATCCTACGTGTCTGTCTATCACCGTTCAGTAATTTTTCGAAATTATAAGACAACATATATTATTTACACAGAAATTTTTTTTAACCAAATGTAGACAGTATTTTTCTCCTTGTTTCAAAGGATAAGTGTGCAAACTTTCATCGAAATCGGATGAAAACTGTGGATTTGTATGAAGAACAAACAAACCAACCAACGAACATACATACATACACTGATCTTTATATATATATATATATATATAGATAAGGGAGGATGGTGTGCGTGCGCAGTCAGCCTTGAGCCACTGTTCTTAGAGGGCGTCCATTAATTACGTGAGGTGATATTAGGGGGGGGGGATCCGGCGAAATCTCACGCAATCTCACCAATGGGGAAGGGGGTCAACAGAAATCTCACGTGAGGTCTTGAAATTCTTGAAGGATAGCAGAGCTAAAAAAAAAAAAAATGACGCGAGTGTCGAGTTTAGGAGGGATACACGGTCTAGAAACGACGAGGATACAGATGTAGGGGGGGGGGGGGGTATAACCGCCCTCGGAAGCAGGAGAGCTAAAAAAAAGGTCTCAAAAAACTACCAGCACGATTAGTACGGGGGGGCCTGAGTCCCGTCAAAATCTCACGTCATCTTAGGGGGGGGGGGGAAAGTCAGACCACATATCACCAAATCTCACCAGAGAGGGGGGAGGTGGTTCCCGGAATTCCGGAAAACACCTCACGTAGTTAATGGACGCCCCCTTATAGTAATTCTGTGTCGTGAAATTTGTAGTTCTCAAACGGAACATGAGGAGTGATTCCACCTTTTGCCAGTGATTACCGCGTTAATACCAGTAGTGACACCAAGCAGCTCTTGTGTGGCTGTCACATCGCTCAGTATCCTGATCTGACAACTACAGACGCTTCAATTGCTGCGTCAGGGTAAATAATAGATTCTCATTGCACCGAGAAAACTACATTTGAGACGTTGAGACCGACAGCGGTTAAGAAAAATAAGAACAAAACCAATCCTGGACTTGAAATCTCAGTTGCAAAGACGTAAAACAAGTTACAGTTCGTCAGGGAGAAGAAAAATGAAAGAAGTATTACAGCACTAACACATATCTATTTCGATTAAATACACGATGAAAATTTAAGAGTGTAGTTTATTTCGGACATATTTATAAGCTGTCGAAAGGGTCTCTTTACACGTAACATGGCGTCAGTGAGTTAAAATTCTGTTTGTTCCGTTTGGGGAACAGATAATATACATTTGTAGCTTTTATCTGATTTCTGGAAGTATTGGATCATTTTACTCAATTGCTGATAATATTGATAAATAAAAGGAGTATAAATGGAGTAATAAACGGAGTATAAATAAAGCAATGTACTGAAAAATGTAACAGGATTATAATTTATATAATAAAAATTCAATGTAGAAAATGCAAAACACAACTTCATATATACACGATATAAACAAGAAAAACTGCTGAAGATGCTTATGCAAAAGAAATTAAACGCGTTCGAAAAGTAAATAACGAAAAAAATCAACTGCTTCGGCAGTATCAATTTTATCTGATGCAATTCACTTTAGGTAACAGGCTTTAGGAAGACATCGAAACACAGCGCAAATTGTGAAGCAGAATATTGTTCTAGCCAACAGATACTGCAGCATGTGTTAGCTGAGAAAATCGATAACACTATGCCTGCCAAACACAATCATCTCTTGTGACGAGGGGGCAGGGCATGTTTTACGATCAGTGTTACGCAGAGGGGTCTCTAGGGATGTAATGCGCCACCCCGCGGAGGGTGTAATTTCTAACTAAGAGACTTGATTAAAGTAATGGAGACCCTAACGACTGCAATCGTAACGAACACAAACGCGTCGCAAGGACGAAGCCCCCCCAAATGGACGCTGCTCGCGGGTATAAATGACTGCGAGAACAGCCTCCAAGTTTCCTCACTTTGCACAAGATTTCAATTGATATTTCGCTTTGCTTACGCATTGAGGATTTGGATTTCGAAGAATTCTTTGGTAGCCTTGTGGTTTTACCGACTGATAATATTGTTCAAGAATATCGCAGTAACAGATCCTTATTCATAACCATTATTATAATTTAATACATTACTGCGGTATTAAACATTCATTCAAATATTGTGTTCTGTTCGTTCCTTCTTTTCGTAACTCCGGCGTCTAGAGAGAAAGCCGACTCAAGCTCTCTACTTACAAGACTTTGTAAGTTATTTCTTCCTATTTTTATCCTTTTGATTTGGTACTGGTGTTAGCTAGGAAAGGGGATTTGATACCTACTACACATTGCAGGCACAGATCCTTTATGCTACTTCTTTGTTATTCATATCAGCCGAATGTTCTGGTCTTTGGTTCTTAATAGTTTACTGTTAAGTCATGTTGAACTCGACAAAATGTTGCACTTTCTTATAGTCAAGCACGCCTGTACGAAGTCAGCAAAGTATGTCTTGTATAGGCAAGTGCAACATCTGGTCTGTCTTAATGTTGAAGTTGTGGAGTATCTTGTGGAATAAAATATGATTCAGAAATAATAACCGTAACGATTTTGTGTTGCCCGTGTTATTTTTAGCTCTTAAAAAATTCTTAACTGTTTATATAAGCCCAAGCAGAAGAGCAGTATTCTTCAAACGATAATTATCATACAATTAAATTATTTCCGCAACTAATAGGCGTATGACCTTCTTTAGAGAAAGATCACGGAAATATGAAGCCATCACTCGCCATCGATATGAATTCATATCTCCAAAAGTTGAATCTTTTCGATTTACAGTTGACACCTTTAGATCTTAAAGAAATATGATAGCGGTGTTCCATGCCACACTGAGGTGGGTATGTCAAATTTAAAAGAAATGGAAATAAAAGATAAGTTTTTGTCAGAAGTTTCTGGTAAATATTGAATAGTTCTTCGGGTTTTACAAATACTATGGCAAGGAAACGATTAACTAATGCAACGAAACTTTAAAAACTGGAAGATTGTACGAAAAATGTAACGACAAAACGTATGTGAATCGTGTAAGCTAGTTTTAGTCTTTTTCGTGTAGCTGTATACCGTATATGAAATTTGTGTTTCGGAGGAGGAAGCAGAGAACCATACTAAATATCGACCGTAAACCATGGTAACCAATGATCCGATTTCGTGATAATGCTATATTAAGTGCGGCGATACACTAATCTTTTGAGTTAATCGGTTGAATTTTGAGTTGTGCAGTTAGACCTGATAAATATTAGTTGAATGGCTGAGAGTACTATAGCAGCCCTGAAACCCAGACCTTTAATGAAATTGTATTTTAAGCATTATTTAGCAAGCTGGGAGTTGAATGGTTTTGTATATTTTTCTTGCAATTAATTTTGAATTTGTGTAAATGAACATTGTTTTTTGAAGATAAATTATTTAAATGTTCTGTGATATGTTAAAAAACAGTATTATACCCGAAACATTGATTAAAAGTTTGTAATTCGAAGTATTGATGCGAGCTACGATGTTCGGATGACAATTTTCGACAGTTTCGACTGATGTATGTGGATAATTTTGTGTGTAGGCCCCTAAATATCTTTAATTTTCATTTCTGTGCGTTTCATAATGAGTGTGAATGGTTTTGTATTAATTATGATTGTTTTTAATGTGATTTTAATTGTTTAAGTATTGTTAGAATTCTAGAAATTTCGGTCGGAAGTCTTTGAATTATTCTGGAATTTTCTGTTACTCCTATATTATAAGCGAACGGTAGAGACTAGTTTGTTAGTTGAGTTTTAGTTTTGAAAAGATTAGTTTTGAAGGTGTTGCAAATTATAATCGCTTCAGCCTTTGTTTACATTTGTACGTAGTATCTTTGTACGAAGTACGATATCTTTTGTTTTAATTTTTTTTTTAAAAACTGAAAGTGATTCTTCTTGGACTAATTAAATCATTTTAAACGAGATACATACCTTTAGAACTCATTCAGATATTTAGGAAGGAAATCTACATCTATCCCTAACTTTCTAACTACCGTCGATCCGTACAGCACAATTGTTTTATTTCGAAAGGATTTTTTAAATCAGGTTTATGTCATTCCAGTTTTCCTGCGGTGTACCAAGCGTGGTGGGTGAACGGTTAACGTTCTGGCCTTGCATTCGGGAGGATGGCGGTTCGAATCCCCGTCGGCGCATCCAGATTTGGATTTTCCATGGTTTCGCACAATCACACCGGGCAAATGCCGGGATGCTTCCTTCAAAAGGCCATGGCCGAACTCCTTCCTGTTCCTTGCCCCAGTCCCATCCCGCCTCTAATGACTTCAAAGTCGACGAGGCGTATAGCCATACTGCTGTGTAATCTGATTTCTTATATTTGAATCTTCTGTTCTCAGCATGTTCATTAAACGAAAATTTATCAGGAATCTTCTGTGATGTAGCTACGGACTTTGATTCTGTTGATCGTAAGTTACATTAGAGCAGTTATTTGTGATAAATCAAAACGTTGGTTTAAATTGTACTAAGAAAACAGAATGTATATACAAGGTATAAAGATGAGGCTATGAACTAGGATTGGGGAATAATTAAACACTGTGTCCTTCAAGGGCCAATTCTAGGTTCTATGTTGTTCATGATACATTTAAATAATCTCTCACACATATTATATGATGATTAAAATGTGATGATTTTTTTTTTTTTTACAGATAACACTAGAACATATTTAAAAACCCTCAGCTCAAAATGTCTAAAACTCTTCAAATAATGTTCTAAACAAAGTTAATAGTTGTTTCATCAAAAATAAATCAGTACTTAACAACAGAATAGACGCCGTTACTTCTATCTCTTAGAAAATGTAAAACAAAAAGCAGCTGTAATGTGATATCTGAAGGAAAAACAATCAATGAAAACAGTTTCAAAAAACTGTTTCGTTGGTACATACATAAAAATTTTAACAAGAGCCTACATATTCAGCAAATTCTTCAGAAGCAAGTACTTAAATCTTCCCTTTGGAAGATAATGGATAGAATGGATTATGATAAAGAAGCTGGAATATTTTGTATATATTATTCTCCTTACATTTCATTATGAGAAATTAATAATAAGCACATTACTTATTTACGTAACCAAACGTCCGCTAAGAATAAGCGGAATAAGCCCGCGGACATCGTGTATAAATCTGTTTAGAAGTGTAGCCATGACTACAATGTCGTACAACCACAACACATACACTACGGTACTTACTATCTTTAGAAGTAGAAAATCCTAAGAACTCCAGTCGCAATGCTGACGTAAATTGTTGTTACACTAGCGATGAAAACAACATTTAAAAAGATTACAAGTAAATGAAAAAGATATCGTTCTCTGGAATTTATTAATGCAATTTGCTGCCACATGCAATAAAAGTCTAACAGCTATAAATGTAAAAGAATTTTTTCTTCGTAATACATTTTACTCAAGGAAGGCATGTTATTAACTTCTCAGAAGGAGTTTGGTAACCAGGATTGAATGAGAAAATAATATATATATATTGGTGTGTGAAAGGGGTTGATGACAAAGTTATCCACACTCTCTGATGTATTATACTTTAAAAAAAAATTGAAACTGTCGGCAAATATAGCAATTAATGCGGGTCTCCGAAAAACTGAATTCATATTTACTGGTAAGTAAACTGGGATGTTATGGATTTTTAGTAACTGCTATTATTATTTTCTCTGTAGTAAGGACAACACAAGACTAACACAACACTTGATTATAATTACTCGTATCATATGACAGACAACACTCCAATGTGTTGTCAGCGCCATAGCTTATACGCTATCGGGGCTGGCATTTGTTAAGAATAATTTGTTCTGTTACATATATCTCAGACTGTTCTCACATGGTATCATCGCAAACATATCTCGTCGACATCGAGGTTAATAGAGGTTGGAAAGGACTTGGGGCAAGAAACTGGAAGGAACTTGGGCATGGCCTTTTGAAGGAACCATTCTGGCATTCTCCAGAAGTGATTTGGGGAAACTACAGTAAACCAAATCCCGGGGATTTGAACTCGCGTCCTTCCGAATGTGAGACCACAGCGTTACCGCTCACCCACAACACTCGGTTAGTGACAACACACTAGAGATAACTCCAGAAACTGCTATTAATGTTGATCGTTATAATCATTTGCTATGCAATAACCTGAGTACTTGCTCATTAAATACAAATAGTTTTGCAGTAAATGTGGACTATTAATTAATTGCAGCAGTCAGATGATTACTTCGTATCTTCCTTATAGAGAATTATTCGTTTTCTGTTTTAGAATGCGTCACAAACTGAAAAAAAACGGGTTTAGGACGAAAGTAGAAAGTGTATTACCGCAATACAACGGAGAGGGTCACGTGGAGACTACGTATCACCTCTCATTTATTCCACTTTTAATGTAGTGATTATTATTTCTCCTGCAGTTAATCGACTACTGATTGATAGTTTCTGCTATGACGGAATAGTTTCGCTCACTCCGTTCGTGAAATTTACCAAATGTTGGAGCCCTCTCCGCGTGTGATACGGGAATGCGGTTCACTGGCTACTCGCATGTAAAATGACGACCAGGCCGTGGCGAATCTAATGGTCGCTTCCTGTAGCATCGGTCACGGTTGCTTCGGGAAAATAACCTCAACTAGCACATTTCATGTTACATTGTACTCGGTCCACGTGCGATCTTTGTTCTTTGCTAACGGCAACAAAATATATGTCACTACATTCTATCAATTTAGTTGGTACGTAATATTAAAGCAAACAGATTGTAATCCTCTTTTTTAATATTTTTTTATCATGGTTAGGATCATCGAAGTAAATCGATTGTAATGAAGGGAAATAAGGGTCGCCATCTACCTGTGTTGAGTTTAAGCTTTACGCTAGCGTTAATATGTTTCGGAATATATATTGTAAAATACAGACACGGCGGATCATAGGTTATTAGTCTACTAAAAACAGCTACAAACCATGAGATTTCGAAAGGTACCGACAGTGTTTCGGCGTTTCTTATAATTACATGAGTGTATTATTCATGTATAATCACTACTATCAGTTTGAAAAGAAATTAGCAATTACTCTCCATGTGATCTATAAAATTAGAACAATTTCGTTATACCTGTATTCAAATTAAACAGTTCATTTATTGAAATATTTAGGCGTAACAGTACAAATGAACATGAAATGGGACTTGCACATTAATGCGGTTGTAGTTAGAGCTAATTCTATCTGCGATTCATGGGTCAAACCACATTTGGACTACTGTTGTGCCATTTGGGATCCGTTGATTGACTAGAGAGAGTACAGAGAAGAACCGCTTGACTCGTGACAGTTTGCTACAGTCCTTCCAAAAGCGTCACATAATTGATTAGTAGATAGGGCTGGGAGTCTCTGATAGATAGACGACGCACGTTTCATTTGAAGTTATTGGTAAACATGCGTACACCCACTTTCACTTACGTGTGCGGTGAAATAATTCGGCCTCCAACCTATTTGAGTCGCAATGATAGGACAGATAAGATTAGAGAAATAGGGTGCCACACTGATGCTTATATGAATTCCTTCTTTCCTCGTGCAATACACAGCGAAGAGATTAGTTTTGGTGCTGAGCACACTCTACCACCTACAATTTTGTTAAATGCAGAGTATTACACTGGCATTCATCCCTTATTCGGGCATCAACTCCACAGACAAAGGCTGAAATCTAGGAAAAGCTTCCTTAGGACGACAGCTGCATTAGATGTACCGCCTAAAGTTGCCCGGCTCAGTCTGTGGCGAGCAAGAATGACTCGTGTGAAATAGTGGGTTCCTACTGTATAGGCACTACCACCAGGTGGCAATTTCAACTGGAAGACCTGGAGAGCGCTAAATCGGTTGAGAAGTGGAATGGGTAGTACCAAGGATAACCTAGCAAGGTGGCATTATCTCGAAGATCTAATTACTGCGTGTGAATGTGGGGCACAACAGACCATTCAGCATTTATACAATTGCCCGCAGTGCCCATCAACCTGCACTCTGCAAGACCTCCTTCGCGCCAGTGACAATGCCATACAAGCTGCTGACTTCTGGTCATCCATCATATGAATTCATAGGTGTTGACTGATATCATTCTCTTTCTATCTTTCTGTTATTGTTAATAATGTTTCTAAAAACTGTAAGAGCAGCGTTTTTGTTACGAAATAAATAAATAAAGGAACTGGCATTTAGTTACACAAATTGTAAAACAGTTTTTGGAAGCACAGTGCTCATCATAGAGAACGAAAACACAGGAAGGTGTATACCTGCGCATGTTCATTAGACAGTTTACATGCAACGTCTGTAGTTTTACACTACAAGGTTACTCAAGACATCCTGCCTTTTGCTAATAATCTTTAGTAATATCATCTCCGGTACGCTACAAACATCAGGAAAGGAGGATTGTGAAAGGCAAACAGTATAAGCAAATGTAAAGCGCCCGGACAGATAAATTGAGTTACAATTAATTATTAACATGAGAAATTTTTTCAAGAAACAGACGAGTCATAGTAGTTTCTGGATTTGGCGAAGACGTAAAGATAATTCCTTTTTTCCTAAAACAGTTTTCGAAAAAACCTAGGTAGCCATAGCTAAGCTCATTGCGTATTTGTAACTTGCTGCATATGTCCCTTTTAACCAAAGAAACTTTTACGAAATGCAAAAGTCTGTGTTAAACGATTCTCAATGATTTCCAGTCACCTCTCTTCTAATAATCCTTATCTTCCGCGACCAGATGGTAAAAATGTTAGTGTAAGCCGAAATGATCAATCCAACACGCAATATAGGCAAAATTAGGATTATCATTTTTTTCTTGCTACTGGAATCTTATTATATTTTGGAATGGTTAATCTAGGAAAATCATAAAATTTTTAATAACAATCTTCTGACTATCGATTGTGGGGTTCAATGTAGGTTAAATCAGTGAAATATAAAACTCATGACACTTGTCCCGATTCCTGTATAGGAGTAAAATTTATTTCGTAAGGTCAGAACAAAAGTCAAACAATGTGTGGAATTTTTATGAAAGAACAATTTAATTGAACAGTGATTAAAGTGGACTTAAAAAAGTAGTTGATTAATTCAAAATTTCTCAGCTCAACAAACATTAAAAAAAGTTTCATGCGACGTCTGAAGTTTTACTACTACAAGGTGACTGTCAATGTACACACGAAAATATCATAAAAATACGAGTATTCCGGAGCAATCCCAAATACGAAGAAACCTACAACTTGGAACCATAACAGACTAAGAGAATAAGAGTTGTGTATTTCATAATGGTGAAGAAATCACAATAAAAATATCATATTTCAGATTAAGAACAGAACTGATAAGTGACAATTTATTGGATGGTTGCAACTGAAAAACTGTGGAGATACTACTTTCATCCACACAGATACTAATTGGTAAAAAAAATAGAAAAAAAAAAAAATCAAGTGCACAAGTCAGAATGAACAGTCTGAAAGAAATGCAAGATTATATCAAGGGAAAAGGCTGCAGAAAATGTATAAACCTCTGTGACCTATCGTATTTGGGTGTAATAATGAAATAATGCAAAATATTCAGCAAGAAAGTATGGTAGATTTCTTGGAACTAGATCTAAGATCACCAGGACATAATTTTATAAAAGCAAATTATAAGGGTGCACAAACTGAAAGAACTACCTTATATGCATGCGTATCTTACAAATGCAGCAAATTCGATATTTGAGACATCAGATCTCGATGACTGGGTGTCGATGAGCCCTAATTATTTACACCAGAAGATTGAGATGGTAAATTAACAACCCACAGGTCCATAAATTTTTCCTAGTGACGTATAAAAATACAGTATAAGCAGTCGCCAACAAAGCACAAATACACAAGCATCTTCAAAAATATGAATTGCTTTTCATAGTACATAAATTATACTGCAAAAGAAAGAATCACTGCAATAACGAATTGTTTCTCAATAAAACAATTTTCGAAGATGCAAAACTGAGTAGTATTAAAATGGCATGGATAGACTAGTGAGAAGTTATTGATGGTATTGTCACAAAACTAATTGCTTATGAATTCTGCAAGCATTGGGAACTAAATATGACATAGTATACTACAAGGTACATTCCAGGTTGTTTCAATTTTGTAACTAAATCATTTTTAAATGGTTCATAAAGCTATTACTCTCTTGGGAGCAGTGACTAAGTGTATCAAGAACATTCAGAAAAACAAAATTATGTTTAAATGTGGTTCTTGTTTCCAGAATAACCCCACAATACAGATTTCTGGCGGATTCTGAATGACGACACAAGTAGAAAAGGGTCTGAATTTTAAGAATTTGGCAAAAAAGGGCCACGATGGCTGAGATTATACATTGTTGTCTGTGTTTCATAGAAAGTACTCTGTGAAGAAATCTTTCGAAGGTACCAGGAAACGGAAGTGAATGGGTTATTCAGAAAGCTGTATTGACGGTTATAGCGTTGTTGCCTAAAAAACGCTGTAGTAGCACATACAACATTGAGCTTTGCCTAAATCCGGGAGGATCTCGGAACTAATGCGGCATCCAAAAAAATAATACTGAGAAAAAGTAGATATTAATTCAAGGAGCAATGGTGTGTAAACCTTAAAGATGGTTGCAACAGAAAAACTGGGCGAAGTCTTCAGACAGTTTTGCAGTAATGTGCCCTAGAAAACTCATGGAAAACAAGAAACAATTTCTGACAGGCGGAAAAGCGAACAAGATTACAAAATTAGTACATCTGATCATATTCCAGCATTCATATTAAAAAAAAAGTGTGGTATTATATTCGCGCGAAGCGATTCATTGACTCTGGTTACAAATTGTTACCATTTCATCGTATTTCTCGAAGTAATTCAGCAATCGCCTTCAGCAAACCGCATGTTGTGGGCAGTAGTAATATGTATAAGCTGATGATGAACCCTCCTGTGATCTTAATGTTAAGTAAGGAGTCCCAGAGGGCTTTCGCATCACTATTTTTGTGATTTTTATAAACGTTTTATGGGATACGTTTCAGAGTAGACTGGATTATTTGGCGATGACATTGTTATTCAAATCAAAAGAAATATAGAAGATGTTGAAACCATTCAAGGGAGCGTTCATAAACTACGTGACTCAGCCAAGAGGGAGGGAGAGGTTGGCTGGAAAGCTACGCTGGGCTACGTGGGGGAGGGGGGAAGGTTTCCGAGGCAGGCCACGTAGCTTTTCATTCCCTATTATTTGTCACAGTTAAAATGAGGTACGAACACTCAACAGCGTGTAATTATTTATTTCCGTCATTTAATTATCCCCGTATGTAATTTACGATAGTCTGACAAGAAGAAACAGTACAAAATGTCTTCTGGGTTCAATATGGGGGGGGGGGGAAGAGACAAAGCCACGTCGGGCTACTTGGAGGGGAGGGGGGTTCACAGGAGGTCAAAATGGAGCTACGTGGTTTATAGACGCTTCTCAGCTGGTGATGCTATTTTATTGCGGTTCGAAAAATGGATACTTACACCGAATGAAACAAGTGCGAACTGAAGAGTACGACAAAACAAAAAAAGTCAATCGCGTATTAAATAAATAAAATATTCAGTTAATAGAATTCAGCTGATAGATCGACATTTAATCTGAATAAAATAATCAAATTCCAGGATGTGCTTCGTAGAGTGAAAATTTAAACATTACAAGCAAAACGAGAATAAAGTTGCCAATAAAACATTTTTGAGGCCATGTCAGGGTGAAGATGCACAGATAAATTGAAAATACGGAAAGAAGGGTTGCGTATTTCGTGACTGTCTGCTACTGTACGTAGTACAGTGTCATGATTTTAAATACAGTTCTTAAGTTCTGTCAGCTTAAATACAAAAGATATGTTCTTTCAGCACAAAACGCACTGACTGGAGAACTCCAGTTTCAGTTGCAGTAGAATACTACAACCACCAAAATGTTGAGGTCATTAGAAAAGGTAAACCGAGTATGGTGGTGTAACGGTTAGCGTTCTGGCTTCACATTCGGGAGGACGGCGGTTCGAATCCCCGTCTGGGCAGCCAGATTTGGGTTTTCCATGGTTTCCCAAATCACTCCAGGCAAATGCCGGGATGCTTCCTTCAAAAAGGCCATCGCCAAATTCCTTCCCATTACTTGCCCCCCATCCTTTCCCGTCTCTAAAGGTTTCGCTGTTGGAGAGACGTTAAGCAGATAAAAAAAAAGTAAGATAAGACTGTGGAAATAAGACACGTATAAATTCCTTAAAATGTGGTATTTATACCTTCGAATCAATGAGAGACATTTTAAACATCAGAACAAGGCACTTTATGCATCTAAAGTGATATGATATGAGGATTAATTATGCAGATGTAGAAACAAGGGCGATTGTGGTTTGAACTGTGTTTACTGTCGTTAAGCATAAAGAGGTCGTCTTCCTTCCCACGAGCTCAATAACTGAAAGTGTTTGTATGATTAACAATGTCCTTTCGAATATAATGGAAAACCTCGTTACTGTTTAATGTAGCTTGGATCCGAAGCACGCATACTGACAGAACAGTACGTCCATTGAAAATTCAAGACACGCCTTCGTCGAAACAAAACGACAAGGAATAACAATCGACTAGTTAATTCCTCTTTAATTAGATCAATAAATATGGCTGCCCGAAGTCAATTTCACGGTATTTGGAAGAAGCCAAACGGTTTACTTACCGGCTATTCAAAAGGGGAGTGAAGGGCCGGGTGACTCTTAGGAGCTATCCTAAAGACTTGTTTCTTACCATCACATGGTGTGTACCAAAAAATTTCAAGTAACGGAAAAAAGGAACTTATTGAATTTTGTTCTTCAGAAATACCAAAACAGATTTAAACATCAGTCTCAGTTTTTGAAAGCTTCCCAAGACGATGCACATTTTTTCAGAGATTATCCAATTTATAGGTCAGCAAATTCTAATGATTGATTGCTCATTGGAATAACTAATAAACGGACAAAAATTCGTAGAATTTTAATACAGTAAGAAATATGTTAGTATGTCCTGTACAAACGCAACCGATTCCCCACTTAGTATCCAGTGGCGAAGTTTTGGCGGCTTTCCAGGCACCCAGTGCTTGCCAGCGGCCACTAAATAAAAGAGCGTAGTAGAAGACAAAGGTCCAAAAGCCCACAAATGATCACTGGCATGACTACGCGAAATAGAATGAGACATAGCAACTAAAAACACAGAGAGTACCCCCGAAAGTTTGACGTCTTAAAAATATATATGATCTCTCCGCGACGGTGGAAGTATTCCTAAGACCACAATCATACAATTGCATCCCTCAAAGACGTTCAGGAAGGAAGCATCACAAGGAAAATGGGTGAAGTATATTTTACGAGTCGGAGGGTGGAAAGTTGGAAGCTTGAATGAGGTTGCTGGAATCGAGATCAGTGACGTTAAATGGAAGATGAGTCTGTTGCTGGTCTGGGGATACGGAACAACATATCTAACAACAGAGGTAAAGAAGTGGGATCTATAATGATTACCAAAATTCGAAAACATAAGTTACTAAGAACAATTTTCCAGTTCATCCATATTGACTGTATATAAACTTAACATACCTTTACCCAATTAGCGCAATTATCAATTCCAGCAAAGTGATGAAGAAATGGAAGATAATTTAGAGTTTAATGGGTAATAAACATATTAGTCCGAGGAATTCTGTAATAAGAGTAGGAAAATACTAGATGAGAAACACTTGAAATAATCTCTCACCTAACTGAAGTTTACAAAAGCTGTAAATGAAAAAATAAAGATACATTATGAAATAACTCGGCTGAAGACTTCTGAAAAATTGAAAATAGATATGACAAGTAATTGTAGAGGCAAAGGAACTATGGGTATAAATAAAGGAACAGCAGAAAACAAGAGACACTGGCGTTAGCGGAACAAATGTACCGACCCTAGTGCGCGAGCGGTAACGTTCACAACCGACGTTCGGGAGGACGTGGCTTCGATCCCCGTTTCCGCCATACAATGTTAAAAATAACTCCAGACAAATTACTCACATAAAATAAAATGAAAGGAAACATTTAGACAGTTACACTGGTTACATGACTTGCATATTTTGAAACTTCAAAACTAGAAAATTTATATTGCGACAATCTTGGATATGATGTTGACCGAACGTCTGCACTAATTGACCTTGTTGTCCAACCACTGCTTCGGATGCGTAATTTGAATTGTTTAGCGCGTGCTTAAGCAAGGGTATACCTCAATTACTGACAGGGTTTCATGAGGATAGTGTCAGTCTACTTCCAACACGCGATCTTGCAGATGGAAGTCTCATCATAGAGGACTATATCCATGATAAAATGAAAAGCTCTACATTATCCTGCAAACATCGCTTGACTATTTGTTAAACTAACAACTTTTGTATGTCTTGGGTACTCGTTAAACTGTAAAACAAAATTGAACACTTCAAAAGAAAGCACATACCAAAAAATGGCAAAACCACAGCAACTTCGGTTTAAAATGATCCGATTCAGCTAGCGAAAACTACAAAGAACATACAGAAAAGTGGAAGAAACTGTTTTGATAAAGTGGCTTCAGTCGCTCCGTCTAAAGCTGGAAGGACAGGTCAAGGAAACTAATGATACGTTCACGGCACTTGTGAGGTTGGGAAGAGATTTTGATAACAGATAGTAGCAGCAGGTTTAAAATTTAAGAAAGTAAGATCTAAGATATCGAGTGGGAAGAATTGTCTACGATCTGCGATCTGATAGTATGAAGTCTGATTGGCAGTCAAATCGAAAATGTTGCCACAACCTTAACCTTACATTCATCTCCAATTAGCTTAGGTTGCAACGCTCTGTAAATGCAGTGTTGTTAATACCAAGCTGCCTGAGGGAAAGTAATACCTCTGAGAATCAGTGACTTAGTAGTACTGAAACGGGAAGATCCCACATACATTTGGATTATTGGCTTTTTTTTTTGTAATATCAGAATCAGGTGGCTATTAAAGAAGAGGGAGTAGGTAAAAGACAAGCATTAGTTATTAAGGATGAACCGATATTTAATTTATCGGCTGAGGAAACAATCAAGGGAGCAAAGAAATTGTTTACTGCGGAATAAATATTCAAAGAGATTAAAAAAAATTGCCAAATCTTTTGCTGCTGATTCGAGTGACTGTAAAGAGAGATTATTAAATAGTATAAACAAAATATCTGAAACGGTATTGGACAAAACATAACATAAATGATTAAAAAATATGATATACAGACTAAAAATCGTGTCAGATGCTTTAAAAGAAGACAGAGAATTTTATTTGACGTATAGAAGATAAAAAAATGTGTATCAGCATAAACAAACGAAGCCTTGTTTAAAATCAGAATCCTACTATCATCAAACATTTACCCAGTACTCATATCAGAACTTTCTAAAATCATAAACATGAACATACGCTTGATGAAATCGAATCTCTGACGAAATGAAATCATATTAGGCGAATAAAAAGAGTTTATGGAATATCTGTAGACGAAGAAAGATGGTGGACTGTGTTAAGAGTGTCAAGATTTGTTATTTAGTTAATAAACGGTAAAGCAGAAAGGAAGAATTATGAAGGAAGGCAGATTTAGAGTATTTTAAGAGATTGAGTACGTAGATATGGAAAGATAGGAAGAAGATGGAAATGCATTAATTAAGAAGAGCAGATGGATTGATTGAAAACTGTGTAGAGACTTACGTAAAAAATAAATAAATAAAAAAAAAAAAATCAAAAAAAAATCAATAAATAAAAATAAATAAAAATCGAAATACTGAAAAGTCACAAGCAGATATATAAAAAAATTAATTTTACATATCGACGAGTCATAATAACTGTAAGGCCCGGATTCTTAGGTTCGAACCTATTTTGTTCACAACCAAATTTTCTGAAAATTTTAATTTTCTTTTCCGTATTTTGTATAAACTAAAAGTATTTGTAATTTTAATATGACCTAAAGTGGCAAGTCGAGTCGTTACTTTCAGGGAAGAGCTTCCATCAGTACCCCTCGCTCATGAACCAGTAGGGGACCTGGCTCTCCGCCGTAATATATTAGGCAAAGCATCGTGGAGGTCATTGATGCACTAGATGAAAGTGAAACTGTTGCTACAGTAAATGCAAAGAATGCGTACCAGCTGTGTAGAAGTTGTCCTCTATTTTTACAACCTAGAATTTTCAGTCAAGAAGTTGGAAGGAGCCACTGTACCGTTGGCAGAAGCGCTTCAAATCAACTAAGAAGTGAGGGCCAAAGCGGCTCCTCGACCGGTGGGATGTCTGCAGCGAAGAAGTTGGAGGCTATTTGAGCGTACAGTCCATATTTTAAGAGGATGTAACAAATAGGCCATGTACTCTCTGGACTAATTGAACAAGAAATACTGCCTGGAATTCGAAGGAATCGCTCATATTAAGTTCGCACCTCTTACCTCACGTGATGTGCAGCGTAGTATTTCCACATTCAAGAGAATCTTAACGGAAGAGAGAAGAGGTTTTACTCCTGAAAATCTGTCAAAATATTTCAATGATCAGCGTCATTTCAGAAGTTTTAAATGAATTTTTTACAGTCCACAATAAAGAAACAAATGTTTTGATCATAATAGTGGCTTACGTCGCATGGTTTAATGTGAACGAGCTATGTCATGTTAGAAGTTTTAAAGGCATACTTGACATTGCATTATAAAGTCACAATGTTTTTAACACAATGGCAGTATATACTGCGTGTTTTAAATTTTATTTTACTTTAAAATGTGTAAATTCCTAATTCAGAATTTTAAAAATCTATAAAAGCCTAAAACAGGAACTGAATAAACCTAAATTTAATGTTTTAGATCCTAAAAATCCAGGCTTATGATAAGTAACCTTAAATCTCAATGGAAGTGCCAGAACATTCTATATAAATATGATAATCTTCGGAACAGAAAAAAGGAGAAAAACTAACAGTTACCAGTAGTGAATTGCCATAAAGAACCAGTCACGTACCATGGTAGTATATTACAGAGATAATGTATTTGAAAAGTACTTTACATTCCGGTTCAACAACTTTCCGCCCATCGAAGACGAAAGTAAACAGTTACATCATTCTTGATTAGAAAACCTGACTGAACTATCGGTAAAGCTATATGGTACAAGCAAATGGGCTCAAAGTTCATTGATTAACTCATCATTTGTACTTTTTGTGAACAAGTAGCACACATCAATGCGACAATACCTTATCAGATTTCTCTGAGTAATATTCGCGGAGTCTCATCTCAGCCGCATTCACGCGTAATGACGATAGTCAAGTCTGTTATTTATAACTAATTATCTTTCACACTATGATTTGGGTTTGTAGAGATACAAATCCGACATTGTATTATTTGGATATAAAACCGATATTGGCTGCTTTTTGTTTTGTTTGGAAATATCATCCAGAAATTACCAAATAGTATAAGACGATATTTTCTAGCTTATGGAAATGTCTTAGTGTTTTGAGAACAATACCTACTAATGTCATATCAGTGAAGACATAAATAAAAATACATGACTTGGTTATCTTTAAATGTTAGTGTTTGTGCGCCTCGTAGAAAAACTCTATAGTCTCACATGTACAACAGTTCTGAAATAGAAGAGCTATTCAAAAACTAAGCCTTCTTGTGCTTTACGTAATATTAGAGTAGAAAATTCATACTGATCTCATTGTACTATTTCATGTGGCATGAAGAATGTCTGGGCACGGTAGAAATCTACAAAGATGCGTCTTAGTATGATATACTTAGTTTCACACTTAAACCTGTGAAAAGGATACTTTCATTAGAGACCGCATATGCAGCGACTAGTTAAACAGTTGTAATAGTCTGGTAATTGTGGAACATTATAAAATGTTTATTGAAAAAATTCTTGTCACCACTATAGATATATACTAAGCGCGGTATTGTACATTTTTTCACGGAACGCAGAAAGTTTACATAAGTAGCAGACAGACCATCTAGGGAAAGAAACTTTTACCTACCACACACTTATCTCTTTCACTTTGTGAGCGTAAAAGAGGGAACAGGAAATATGAGTAAACTACGAGCCCATGATAAAAAGAATTGATAACATTGAAAGGCCACTCACAGTTCTGATAAGATCATAGTTTCATAGTTATTCATCGTAAATAACAGCAATTATCATTTGATTGGAATTGTGGTCCGACATGGAGTTTTCCATCATTCAACAAACTGCTACAATAGGAAGGCCAAGACCAGATCTCAGCATACCGTTTCAGATGGATGAGCGGTAAGTCTGGCTTTCGGCAAGAAACGGTCTCGATCATCAGTTCGGCCACGGAGATTTGGTTTACCGTAGTTACCCGAGATCATAAATGGCGAGCCCAGCTGGTTCCTTTAAAAGGCCGTAGCCGAATTCTTCTCCTTCCTTGTTCCCATCCTCTGCGACACTACCGACAAAAACGAGCCGTAAAGTCCCGATAGTTTTCTTTTTTGCTCCTCTCGTGCATAACAGCAGAACAGAAAAACCTTGCTTCTATCTATTTTTTATGACATGATATTTCATCTGCTTGAAGGGTCAGCGAATGAAATAAGGCACCAGCTTCTTTTGTTAGTACTGTACTTATCTTCCTCCTCAATCATGTCTCAATTTCGACCTTTCCTGTATCCAATACGCGATCGTCTTCTTGGTCTATTATAGTCCATTTACAGACCATATATCCTTCTAGATTTTCTTGCAGCTTCCAGTATCGTTCATGTTTACACCAGTCAAGTCTACGAATGATTGTTTTTTCCTGTAATCTGTCAGCTTTTGCCACGTCCCTCTTTTTCTCAGGGTCCTTTTTGTCTTGCTTTGTCTTGTTGGTCATACTTCTGAGAAATCTCATCTCATCAACCTCGCAGCTTTCTTACGCTCAGTACATGCCACAAAATTGGTTTGAATTATGCTGCATAGATGTCTTGTTTGTGTTTCGGTGGAATTTTGATGTTCAACACGAGGTCGATAACGACTTGTATTTTGCTGGACGGATAGTACAGCAATAGAAGATGGACAAATGTTTGATGATAAGATTATAGATTTGACACTGAATGACGAATCCTAGGGATTGATGAGAGAAGTAGCAAGACCTTCAAAACCATAGGAGAATACGCTAAGTAATGGTCAGACATGGCGTTTTCGTAAGATCAGATCAGGAGGGAAGCAAATATAATAGAAGACTGAAGAAAACGAATAATCATTTCACTTTTAAGAAAGATGATAGGAAGGAATGTTTGAGCTACTTAAGCAACCCAGACTGTTACAAATAGTCTAAACAGAGTTGCACTCTATATTTTGTTGGAATCGTGTATCCACATCAGGAAAATAATTTATCTGTTAATGATATTTGTTAGTGATATTTGTTAGGGATTGAGATTTAAAAGGATAAGATAGTAAAAGGTGGCTTATATAACAGAACACACAAAGAATCGATCTTTATTGTCTTCATATGGGATAATTAAGTAAATTCTATTATTTAGGAAGTATAATTACAACTGATGGCTAGATCAGGAATTGTGTGTGTGTTTTTAATGGCATTCGGCTACTGAGGCTACACAGCCAACTCAATGTGATTGGATTCTTTCAGTGCATTAGTTTCTCCAGAGTACATAGTTCCCACTAAGTGTAAACACAAGGATACTACAACCCGGACACGGTATTCACATACATAACACTTAAACACCCATGCCCACGGCTGGACTCGAACCGGCGACCATCGGCACGTGAAGTTGGCACTCTAGCTCCTACGCTACCGAGGCCGGCAGGAATTGTGTTAAAAAAGAGAATAACACGTGAAACGAGCATTCTCAAAAAAGAGAAATACTTTAGTTTCAACTATTGATTTAGGACTCAGAAGAACTTTCTTAAATTGTGTGTATGGAGCACAGCACTTTATGTTAGTGAAGCATGGATTTTAATTATACCAGGAAAAAGGAAAATTGAAGCATTTGAAATGTGGTGCTATAGAAGAAATTTGAAAATCAAGTGGGCAGTGTTTTGGAAATAATGGGCGAGGAAAGAAATTTGTGGAAGAGTTTCACTAAAAGAAGAGATAGGAGGAGGGGTCACATTTTAAGAGATGTTGATTGTTGAGGTTAGTTTTTTTTAAATATTTAATGGCATTTGGCTACTGAGGCCACACAGCCAGCTCAATGTGATTCTGATTCTATCAATGTATTAGTTTCTCCAGTGTACATATTTTCAAGTGTAATCACAAGGACACTACAACACGAACACGACATTCACAGACACAACACTTAAACACCCATGCTCTCGGCCGGACATCGGCGCGTGTAGAAAGCACTCTAGCCCCTACGCTACCGAGGCCGGCGTTGAGGTTAGTTAATCTTTAAGTGAGGAACAGTTGAAGGACAAAGCTGCAGAGGAAGACAACGACTAGAATATATGAAGCAGATAATTGAGAACGTAGGTTGTAAGGGGTATGTTGAGATAAAGATGTTGGCTCAAGATAGGAAGAGATGGAGGAGTGTAGGACACAAAATTTAAATTTTTGGAGTGACTTGGAAGAGTAGATAGTTTTTTGCGTAAACCCGTTACAACAACTATCAACATCTGTAATTATATGTTCACTTATCTCTAGTCTTCAGCCCAAAACTTGGTATGCAACAGTCTTTCAATTCGTTCTGTTTTGTGTTTACATGACTTCGCAGAGAGTTATTTTCTTGCTTTGAAATGGTGATTTCATTTTGTCTTATCCATTTATAAATCGTAATGGCAATTTTGTTTGTTTGTTAAGAGCATTACTAAATGGTTTATATGCAGTGATAAAGTTCATAGTTTTATTTTTGCAGTCTCTTATCTTTGCAGTCTCTTATCTTTACAGAAAACTGATAACTGAAGTGAAGGCTGACTGCAAGACTAAACTGAAAATTACAAATTACATTTGTTAAGCGAATGTGTGATGCATTAATGTTAAAGAAGAATAAACTGTGTAGGAATCTTTTTCATAAGACGTACTGCACATCTTATCCCAAGATCACAAAAGTTTTTGCTGCCGTTGACGAAGAGAGCATATAAATACAAACTTCGGCGTGGATTACTTTTGGCTTATCGACAAATTTAATAACGCCCTGACTAACACTGTAACAGTTCAGAGCACACGAATTCAGCTGTTTTCTTACGTTCATTTTACGGCTAGCTGCTAATATAGGATGCCAGGTGTAGTGATGGAAAATTTTCGTCTGTAAAATGATGGTTTAATTGTGTAGCTAAACAGTTTTCTTGCCAGAAATTCGCATAATAGGAGGAAACAATAGACTGAAAACCGCATTACACACCGCGATTTGCTGCAAGCAGCTGGTCGTTTGAGCTGGGTCATAGAGAACAGGCGGATCCCACCCTTGCGACCAACTCACCGAGCGAAAATCCCAGCATGACTTGTCTCCTTGGCCGTCAGAAACACGGAATTTGCTCCTCATAGCTGGATTGGAAACCCAAGGGAGATAGTTGAGTGCTGATTGGGGTCGATATTTTTCACGTCTGATAGAATATACCCTGCAAGAAATACTGTATTGGGTAGGCACGAGGGCGAGTGGGCGGACTGGCACAGACGCCTGCCTGCTAGTCTGTCTCTCTTTTTGTGGTGTCTCGAGAGCTTTCCACAATCGGTTCCGGTTAGCACCGGCCTCAAAGAAGGAGCTGCGCCACAAAGACGTGCGGGCGGTAGGGGACGCAGAACGAATCGCGGGATTAGGCCCGCCGCAGGCCTGGGAGACAGCACGCGTCGCGGTCTGCACGGCTGTCAACAACGGCGACCAAAATACTGCAGCCAGAATAACTGCAAACTCTTAAAAACGGCAGGGCGCGAGGTCAATACCACCCAACAAACACCCTCCTGTTTACCGCCAAATGAGATCACGGATGAAACGCAACTCAAGGGCTTCTACGTCTTTGGAAGCTATTTGGTCTTCGAATTACGGCTGTAAAAAGATATCCATCGAGTAGTGGAAACGGAGGCTATTGTCTCGTCTCAACTTCAGGAAGATATATAACTCGCGGAAAGAAATTAACCAAAATAAAATAAAAATAGAATTATATAAGAGGTTAAAAATTATGCATAAGGTAAATAAAATTAATAATGAAAAATAAAAATTTAATTATTACAATATTATAAGTATATAATTAACTGAGACTGATGACCAGGGTTGTCTCTTATCCAGAATGTGTTGGTAGATCGATTACCACCCCCGGAGTTCGTATGTATTTAGTGAAATTGATACTCATTTCTGAACGGACCAACAGCTAAAATGACCACACCTGTGATAAAGCAAGAGATCATATCCGGTTTACAATAACGCACTACCATTGAATCGTAGCTGATGCATCATTTTTTTTATGCAGGCTGAAACCATTTATAACAATATTTGCGCAAAACGAAAGAAAAGAATGCTGTATAAGACTGTATACATAGACGAAAGCGATCTACAATCAACGGAGTAAAGTGTATGATAAATGGAAAATCCTTGGTTACCCTCCTCACATTTCAAAGTACTCTCTAACCACACAAGAAGGCAAACAAAATAGATAATCATTGGCAGAATATCTTATTTAATTATTGTCACACCTGTATTACGTCTTAGATTTCTAAAATAAATCGATGACAAATTTAGAGTTGACTCAGTAGAGTGATATCTGTAATCGTCCATTTCATACTGTTTTACTAACGACGTTTTCTAAAATGCTGGAAATTAATTGTTGTGCTAAATAGGTTTTTTTTAGTTTTTGTTTTTAGTTGCTTAACGTCTCCTATAACAACTAGGTCTTTAGAGACGGGAAAGGATGGGGGGCAAGGAATGGGAAGGAATTCGGCCATGGCCTTTTGAAGGAAGCATCCCGGCATTCACCTGGAGTGATTTGGGGAAACCATGGAAAACCCAAATCTGGATGCCCGGTCGGGGATTCGAACCGCCGTCCTCCCGAATGCGAGGCCAGAACGCTAGCCGTAAGTATTTGATGTCGTTTGTAAGTAATAATTGATACATTATCGAGTTTTATTTAAAGCACGCAGACTGAAGTAATGGTGACTTTTGGGGTTAAATTTCATAATCACTGTAGCTCATCGTGAGAATGTCAGATTTAAACGATGTGTGTTTCATAAAACCTCATATTCAGTGGTTTAATCTGTTGGGCTGTTGAAATTTAGGAGAGGCAAAGAATGTAAAATTTTAGTTTAACTATACGATATTTTTCTTCTCGCTTCATAACTTCAGAAATAATTTCGAAATTTGCAGTGGATCTAGAGAGAAGTGTCTCTAACGTGCCTTCAGATGCATAACAGTATAATTTGCGTGTTCAAACGTCAATGTATTGGGATTACCTAAGATGAAATCTACTATAGAGGGTACAAATAATGCTATCAGAATGATCGCTTAAGCCACAGAGTCTTGTCTACAGCTGATATTCCGAAAGAGAAAAGTCTGTTAGACGGCACAGAATAACATAGCTGCAGTCACATAGCGCCACTGTAATAGATAGGACGTGAATCACAATTGCTCGTCTGTAGGAATGTAATTCTTTGGTGTGCGCAGTCGGTATTGAGCGGACGGAGTTCTCATGTAGCAGGCAGAGGCAGGCGCGCATGAAGAATGGGGTCTGTCGAGCGATGTGCGATATCACCTCCCCCACGCACGCTCACAATCAATACTGCAATGCAAATACAGGTTTGCGCCTCCCTTATGTAGCGTTAAATCAGTGCACAGATACCTGCCTGAAGCGCTGTACAACGAAAGAGAAAACACTCAACCGACTAGCAACTCTATGGCGGACATCCAACACGTATACCCACTTTTTACGAGAAAGGTGTGAAAGTAAAAGCAAACTATTTTCTAATAGAAATTTATGATATCCCATTTATATATATTTTAAAACGTTATAACTTATGGTTTGTTAAAATTTGGTTTATTATGACTGAAGTATTTTGGTCCAAAGAGTGAAAATGTTGATTGAAAAATGGAAAGTCAATTCTTTATTCCCCCTTTCCCATTCCAAACATCGTATCTGAAGTTCTAGATCAATGCTATCTGTTTCGAGTCGCGATTTCTAGGTTAATTATTTTCATCATCTTTTAATTAGCCTGCAGGACAGGGGAGACGAATGTGTACAGTTATTATCAGTTTATGGAATGATCAAATTTTTTTAATAAGGTCTTTACTATTCGTCTACATCGAGGTCATTTTAGTCGGGAGGGTAATGGGAACATGGAATGGGAATAAATTAATCCATCGTTTTTTTCTCTTTGATTTCTGACATATAAGCATCGCGAAAAGTAATTATGTTTATTCATTTCGATGCTTCTTTTGTTGGCTTCTAATAGTTCTTCATCCTTTTACTTTGCTGTTTCCTCCTTTCTTGGGTCCATATGTTATTAAATTTCCTTTTCTCATTTTACTGGATACGTTTGAAATCTTGGCTCAATTTTCCGAAAGTTACTCTATCTCGTATTATATCTTCTATCATTCTTATCTCAATCAAATCTTTCTTTTCTCCTTGCATCCACTGGTTGCCAGTCTTACACTTGTAAACGTGGCTGAAAATTCTTTTATAAGTCTGCTGCTATACATTAACATTACGTGATCAAAGAAACAGATTCTTCTCTTTCTGATCTTGTTTGACATCCTTTCAATTTTATAACCCATGGTCTATTGACACATGCATCCCGACATTCGCCTGTAGCGATTTCGAAATATTATAGAAAACTGAAATCTGGCTGGCCGGACCGTGGATGACACTCAAGTCCTTTCCTATGACAGACCCAATTCTTAACCAGTCATCCACCAGGACACACTCTCCTCCACTGTGTGAAATTAACTAACGACATCGAATACTTTGATTACGATGTAGACACGACTCTTTCAGAGACCTTTGACAAGAAGACGCGGTAAGTTTCGGCACTGGGATCTTCCTCATATTCATAAACGAATCACTATAGTTTACTCATAAAAATTTCAAATAATTTTAACATTTTATCTTCCTCAATAGGTTGCTGAAACTAACTGTTCATTTCACGTATGTATCATTTTCCGTTGAAAGCTGGAAAAATAATGTACGACAGACAATTTATGCCTTGAAAATTTTTCTGGAAAATAATTACTAGTGAGTTTGACAGTTTGACTGTTGGTTGGGAGACCATGGTCTCAAAGGTTGGCGGTAGACTAGAAAAGCTGAAGAACAGACCTCTGTATCCCCGCTTGAATGAGAATTTTAATTTTTTAACAAATGAGACATACGCTGCGTTTATTATGTTCCAATTTCTTCCGACCTCTGTATCTCCAGTAGACTCAGTAGAAAATGACCCCCGAAGAAGACCCAAGACAAAGACAGAAATATTGGTGGTGAGCAGGAGAATAGCAGACGCAGCGAGTATCTTATAAAGCATTTGCTGACATCTTAACGCTGCGAGTCTTTTATAATTTACACCTTGATTTACCTCTCGTTTCAGTGTACTGAAAACGAAACTGCAGCTTAAATGAATTGACTAAAAACAGAGACCTCGTAGGGACGATGAACAGGTTTGTCAGGAAAAGGTTTGAAACAAATAAAATGAGTTACTCTGTTTTTTATATAACAAAATAGCGGGACCCTCTATGCTGCTCAGGAGATGTCTTATAAGTAACTTCGTGAAAAATATTTTATATGAAGTTAGGTTATGACATCATATGCAAAAAGTCATTGGGATGACTGCAGAAAGCAATGAGCTTTGTGTGTGTGTGGATAAAGTATAGTGGCAGGTAAATTGAAGGATATAAATAAAAATTAACAAGATTTCTGGGTTGTGTTAACAAGCTAAACGTTCCTATTAAATAAACATGTAGATCAGCGATATTTTGAACACCATTCTAACCTCGATATTTTGAGTATCTCGGATGATTCTGTATACTGTTGCCGAATCGAATCGATAGGTAACTCTTCATATCGGGCTGAGTTTTAATCATTGTCATACAAAAAACGACATAGTCTTAGATCTGCACTCTGAACAAACTCATTAGCAATCCCAGAACCTAAAGAAGTTTTGAAAAAGAAGAACTGATTTTCTTCATTTGTTCTTGATATGCTTTCCATGATAATGACAAGGGAATGGGATCAACTACTAGATATAAAAATGTGATCTTAGTACAGAGTTAATAGGTTAAGACCTCATCTTTCCTTCTCTGTGATCTGTAGCAGTAGTGATTTGTTCTCATTCGACGACCTGAGTTGGAATTTCCGTTCCGAACCGGTTTTCCAAGCACTACCGCTTCTCCAAGAGCCATTAGCGTCTATTCTACGAGGCTGTAAATACACGTTATTCAAAGGCAGGGGCCGGATGATTGTCATCAGACATAGCTGATACGTCTTGTTCAAGTTATTACCAAGATTACTATCTCCGTCGTGAGTAACGAACTCGGCCTAAATGGCGGCGGAGATTTACACCGATCTGGCGGTTTGGATGCCGGTGTGTTGCCCTCTCGGACCACCAGCCGTAAGGATCGATGCGGACAATAACGCACTCCGGATAATTCAAGGAATTTCTGCCACTCAAATGGAATTTCATTAGCGAACACTCCATATTATCATCCGTCTTCAAATGTTACGCGGGTAATTCCGGCAGCTGTCATTGCTGTAGCAAGAGTTACTGCCGAGCCATATATCTGAGGCGCTGTAATGATCCGAGAGGGCTGCACAGTTCAAACAAGGTGAGGCGCCTTTACGATCGAAATGCAGGGCGGTCTCAACAAACTGATCGCCATCTTTACCTGTACCGCTGTAAATCATTTCCACCGCAGTTGTAATGGCTCAGAGATATGTGAAGCCTCTTTCAGGATACGGATTTATTTAACAAAGTTTCCTTCCATAAATGTCCTAAATTTTAACGGAAAATTAGTTCATATGAACTGTGACAAAAAATACCCTACAAAAATAGTTGCTTGTGTTACAATCAAAACAGGAAAAAGGGCAATATTGTATATAATTATCTAAGTGGTTATAAATCATTTACAAAAGCAAAAGTTTTTGACTTCTTCATTTATACGTAAACAGAAATTTCATTCCTACATTAATTACTCCTGCTCGTCCCGACAAAGCTGAAACTGCGAAGGGAATAGAGGAGAGGAACCAAAGTTGGAGCGGCATTTTGTTTTTTACGTGCCCAGTCTTTGATTTGATATAAGTTTACTTTAATTTGAACGGATAACATTCTTTGGTATGTTTTCAAAATTGACTGCTTGACAGAAGCTAGTGAATATCTGGCCATAGTCTTAAAATTTACTTTTTATAAAAAAAAGTCGGACTCTTGTTAAGAATATACCAAAATTACCAGAAAAAATGTATTAAAACTAAAAAGAATATGAAAGCGATTTATTTCAACATAAACACTTTAGCTGATTTTACATTCATAATATTTGATAATTTATCATCTAAAAAAAGTGATAACTTTCCACGCTAATAGGTTCTTCCATTTAACGACAAAAATCGACACTTTTTCTCTACCAAGACTGTTTCTATTTGTTTTCGCCATCTGAAACAGCATTTCAAATCACTTTAGCAAATTGACGAAACATTCATATGAATTATGGCGGGTCCGACTTAGAGAACGCAGGGAGGTCCTACATAGGACCTCTTTGACTTGACAGTTTCAGGCATTTATAGAGAATGTTGTGGTTGAATCAAAGCAAAAAAAATGACACAGTGATGTAGAATAGTATAGATTGTTACTTTCTCAATTTGGAACACTATAAAAACACTGTTTAATGCACCACTGCAAAAACTTTCACCCTTACTGGAAATACTAATAACATAACTGGCAGGCTCTGCCCAACCCTGCAAACACCAAACCACATAATTTCTTTCGAATGTCTACATGTTATGCTTCCTGAATGCAGCACCCCCACCGTTTTCTTAGGCATCTTCAGCTAAACAAAAATAGTGGGATTAGTTTACGGCGGACCTGGCTGATTCTATACCGATAACGTACCGTGGGTACATACGAGTGTTCACAACAAAGAGGCGGAAAAACTCTTCAACTATTACGTGCAGTTCATTTTCAAGGAGAACATCCTGAGCGTGGTCTGGGGGTCGGAAAGCAGAATTTTCCATTCGAAAAAAGTCAGAAACAAAGAACTGGGACAGCGACTTCCGACACACATTTTAGGTTTTGGAGGAGCCACTTTAGGTACATTTCGCGTCAAAAATGTTATATCGATGAATATAGCTTCGAAATCAGAAACCGACAATCCAGTTATTTGTGGTAAAAATTCATATGTATGTCACTGCATAAAAGGACCCATCAAACTTGCAAGAAAGCATATTTCTTATTTTAAACCTCCTGCTTACGACGCACACGACACGAACAGCAAAATGCTGGAACGGATCTTGACAGAACCTGCCGCACTGTAGATTCAATACTTCAGGCAATGTCGAGATTGAAGCGAAGACACAATGACTCAGTTGTAACTTTCGGTCCTAGCATTTGGGAGGATGCGGGTTCAAATCCCTGACCGAAACTTCAGATTTCTGTCTTCCATGGTTTCTCGAAATCACTCCAAGGGAATTCCAGTAGTTTCTTCAAAAGACCATGGCCGAATTAGATCCCCTAAACTCCCTTTTTCCCACCAAATTTATAACCATATTGTAAAGAATATCAAAACATACCTATCAACATTAGGACCTGAGCACAAGGAATTTTTGCTTGCTTCTGCACTATTCTAATTTATGCGTACGTATTTGTTCTACACAATGATCGCTTAAGTTCAAATGATCACAATGAACCTTCAGTATCATACTGAAGAATTATGGTACAGTAACCGGCAACATTATTAATTCAAAAGTTCACTACGTCAAAGTCATCATTTATGCTAATGATTCAGATTTGGTTAAAGCAATTTAACATTAAACTTTTTCTTAGATTCCTGTGTTTTACTGTAGCCGATTAAACAAAATATGAATTGAATGGATGAATATGAATCAGCAGTATCTCAAAGAATCAATTTAAAGACAACGAATAAAACTCACACTTCATATTGTTTCTCTTTAATCGTGTTGCAATTGATGTCACATTTTAAAATGGAACTCCGCACAGTGTTTCAAGGAAGACTAGTTTTTTTTTCTTTTTACTTGAATATTGTGCTCAACTTTTGAGCACGAATTGTAACTTATGAACTAAAGAACTAATAACATTTAAAAAATATAAACAATCCTTCAGTCTGTTACCAGCGGTGTATACATTAGAGTGTAGGAAATAATTGTTCTCTTTCAGGAACAGAGACGTGTAGACTAAATGAAATCAACTATCGTAATAGTGAATGTGATATGTTTTTTAAAAAGAAATAAATTTAATAATAATAAAAAGGTATGAGGCACGTGCACTTTGTGTGTTAGTAGCATGTGTATATAAGTTTGTACCATGTATTAATTTTGTAACAACTGTATCTCCATAGATAGTTTCCACGTATATAAGGAATCTCTGCTATTAAGGACGTATTGACACAAATGATATAAGATGAAAAAAGTATAAGATATGTATTGGAACACTGAATAAAAGCCTAAAAAAGTAGTATTAGACTACACAATATACATTTCCAATTCCTGCCACAGACTCCGATATAATCAGCAGAATGCAACTTCTGATTCACAATGCTATAAGACGATACGTCATTCAGTTGTCTCAATTGTTCCATTGTATTAATGTAAGAGTAAAGAATGATTCAAAGCACAAGATGGTTGTAATTTATTGCTCCAGTCAGAGCAACTGCGGCTTAGTCATTAATTATATGTAATCTTTATTTTGTAATCCTCTTTTTTTTTTTGGTATAAGTTGTATTTGGGCGCATTACAACTACATTAGCTTGCTTAGTATAAGTTGAATATATTCATTAATGCTAATATTTTTAACGGCTTACCTTGTTATCATCTCATGATATCTACTTGCAGTTTATTGTGAGGCTCTTTAGATGACACACTTTAACTTCTTTAATCTTCTCACAGCAATACCCAGTGAACTCCTTACAGAGCTGTTTACGACGTACAAAGTGAAACTTCGTTTCGAATGGCTGAATCGACCACCCACAATTTTAATTTATTTTCAAATCCCTTCAGTATTACCTTTCCATATACTACTCCAATTTCTTTTACAAATATTCACTCAAAACTCCGCACCAATATACGTCTTATACAATTCTAGCATTTTTTTTTGACTCGCCTCCTGTCCTCCATTGATTCCTAACCCAGCTCATTTATCATGCCAGTTAGTGATTGCGATCGGTGGTAATTTCCACAAAAAAAAAAAAAAAAAAAATCTAGCTGCCCACCCTTGCGCTCTCTTGCATCTCCTATACTTGATACCGAAAATGTAGATCCCACCCAACACAACCAAACTCACACATGGTCTGAGCAAGATTCTGTAACACAGTAATCTCACTTCTCTATTACATACCCTCATCTCCCTCTTCAGTAAATTAAGTATTTCGCAGTCTTTCTCTATCACCCACCCACTGTGTTCTGTCAAACTGAGGTTGCTATCAAATATTATGGAAAGAGATTTACACGTAAGGTCTGCAAAAGGCAATTTCTCCTCCACCATATATTCATAAAAACCCTCTATTCCTTTGTCTGTGCCTAATAAACTGACACTTTTTGGAATTTATCTTCATTCCACGTTGACCTATGCTCTTAGATATCCTGTTCATAGCTCCCTGTAGCGTTCCCTTGTAATCGTGTTGTGTAACATTATGTCATCAGCAAACAACCTAACTTCTGACTGTAAGCCATCAGTACAATCTTTGACTAGAATAATGAATAGAAACTGGTTCCAATAATTTACCCTGTGTCAATCTCTCCATTAATTTACTTAACACTGAAGTTAATCAGATTGGCCTGTAATTTTCAAACCCAATTGTCACCCCTCCTTTAAGAACCCGTATTACTATCGCACTTTTCCAGTCCTCTGGAAAGCAGCAAGTGTCTAGTCTGAATGTAAATAACATTTGAACATAAGTTACAATGTCACATCCTACTATTTTTAAAACATCTGTAGTAATGTTATTTATACCAGCCCATTTATAATGTTTAGATTCCTTAGTTCCTTCATAAGATCCTCAGAATTAATTTCAAATGTTTTAGTATCTTCATTTTTAACTATGCCTACAAGTTCATTTATTTATTTAAATCCTCTCAATCCTGAATCATAGCCCCTAATTGGCACACCGAACCAGTTACTTAATATTTCTGTCTTTTTCAAATCCTCCGTAACTTCTTATCTATAATTGTCTGAATATCTTTCCTTCCCCTCAGTTTTTACTTCCTAACTTCCCTTTACATGTACGTAGTATGTAGGTTCCATAATTCTCTTTATTTTCTGTTTGGGTAAAACATTTTTCCCAATTTCTTATTATCTCCGTGAAATGTCCTACATCGACTCCACAACAATTATGCCTTCTTTCCATATACCGAATTATGTGAGGTAAATGCCTTCACTGAATTTGTTGTTTGTGTGCTCGGTATAGCTACATAATTATGTAGCATCTTTGAAGCAACGATTGTTCAATTTAAAATGAAAGTAAGCTGGAGTGCGATATCGCACTACTACCTGGCATTCGAAAGGGTGGTGTTTCAAACTTCCGTCCGGTCATCCTGAATGCAGTTTTCCATTGTTTTCTGCAGTCACTCCAACTAAATTCCAATATGGTTCCTTTCAAAGGCCACGGCCTACTCCCTCCTCCCCGCCCCCCCCCCCCATTTCCTTCCCTTAGGTTAGTTAGGCTGAAAAGGGTCTGCGGGAGCCTCTAGCTTCACCTGGGAGGAATGAAATTTGTAAGGACGTGTGTTTAACTTTTGTTTTTGACCAGAAAGAAACTTGCCTAGCATCAAACGAAGGCCTTAAGCTCTTCATGGCACCATACAGCCATCAGCCGTTTGTACATAAGGGCATGTGTTAGAACAGATCGAACTCTTATCAAATTGATACATAAATATTTATAACGTCGTGAAGTAAACTGATAAGTAAGAAAAATGCTATGTACAAATAGTGGAGAGTACAAGTATACATACAAAAAATAAAGAAGCATGAAAACACAGATAACTTATTTATCTAAACCTCAAGATTACTTTTTTTTTTATAAAACTTCAAATTACCTACAGCCTCGTAACGTGGAACAAACCAGGGATACTGGTCGCGAAAGGAATTTTTTAGACTGTTCAGATGACTCAAGAAATTAGGTCTGTGTGTTTTATACAGGTTACATGAAAAAAAACAGACTTTGTAATGTTTGGAACTACAGTTTGTTTATAGATTGGTTGTGAATGATACGATTTACAGTCTAATAAACCTTCGGTTGTAAAATATTGACTGCTCATGTTAGTGCAGTAGTTAAGCACAACCAACTATAAAAGGTTTAAAAAAAATGAAAAGTTGCTATCCTTAGCAGCTTTGATCATCTAGAACGCCCAGTCCACCACGGATTGTCTCATCAATGGCTCTGCCGTCGACAGGACAACGAATGGCCACGTTCAAACAACTTCGAACTCGAGTCAATAAAGACAACGTAAGTAGCGACGGTTTCCGATAGCAACAAACGATAATTAGCTCGTTAATAAGCAAATATGCCATCACGGAATTGGGAAGTACAGCATTAGAAATATTATTTGCAGCAATGAGCATTTTTTCTCTCGATACGATCAGCAGCAGCAGGCAACTGTATGGCGTAATTTATAAACAATTAAATATAATATTCTAAAAGTAATGAAATGGAAAATAGTGTTTTTTTTTAACGGGGAACGTAATCACGTCGAAATTTGTAGCAGTTAAATTTTAAATTAAAATAATAAGAGTATGAGTAAAATAAAGTAACAGAGCCGGAAAAAACAAATTGCCTGATAAATACGCTGAAATTCAGTAATAGTAGGCCAACAAAATGAGTAAATCGTTGTATAAATTGGTAGATCGTGTGGTGGACAGCTACCATTGTGTTTGTATTTTCAAATGCCGGAAGCTGACTATTCCATGATTATATAATTACATGAAAATAATTACATGAATATGTTTATACGTATTTTGTGAAATACTTTCAGTGCGTGATATATGGCTTGCAGCGTAGCGCAGAACTATTTGTTGTTAAAAAAGTGCGAAATACGAACGGCGTTGTCAGTCCATCACGGTTTTCTTTTTTGTGAGTCTTAGCTGTAAATTTGCGTGTTATATAGAACGCCGTTGCAAATTAAAATGACGAGCCATATTTTGGAAGAGATAATAAGTAGTATTCAGGTTGAAGAAGAGATAAATGACTGAGGGATTAGAGAATATCTGATTCGCTTACAGATAATTCTTACGACTGTTGCGGAATTGGAGACACCAGATTTATATGATAAGAAAGCGATGTGTCTGAGTAAGCAAAGGCCAGAAAGAGAGGAAGAAAAAAAATAACTCAGGGACAGCGGGAAGAAACTAATCAAATTTTACTAACGATAATGAAACGATTTATGGAGAAACAAGAAAATTTACGGCTGGATCTAAGCCATATAGCAAATTTAGTCAAGAAAATTTGCGTTGTGATCTGAAGGAAGTTATCAAAATAAGTCAAGAAAATTTAAGTAAACAGCAGACGCAAGAAAATTTACTGAATGGTTGAAAAAATTTAAACATGCACTAGATGAAACCAAGAAGTCATCTAAACAGGATGTTGAAGTATTGAAGCAGATTTTAAAAAGGAAGCGAAAGACGTGCACCAACATATTGGTTTAAATTATTATTTTGTGTCGTCTAAATCATTTACAGTCGTTAGGTTAAAACCCAAATTTATTTCAGATAATTGTGTTGAACAGTTTGTGATATATCGGCAAGGTAAGAACTATTATAAAAATCAATATGTAAAGCAGTTCGGGATCTCTGCTGCAATAAAGATCGCCCTTGTGTCAAATATCCTTATCCTGTCAGTTAACATCTAGGTAACCACAAGCAGATAATCTGTTATAATTCTGTAGATAGCCTAAAACCTATAAATCACTTCTAAGAACCCATGCAAATCTATAATATTGCCCACGAGTGGACTGCATAGGGCGTAGATATTTCCTAGTCTTGTCACACCTTTTCGTAGAAAAGGATGTAAAACAAAATGTGAGAACTACAGGTGTATTACATTGCTGAGCCCTGGCCTGAAAATACATGAAAAAATTATTCTAAATAAAATCAAGCAAATACTAGTGAATACAGCTAGAGAGTAGCTGTTTGGTTTCAGGCAAAGAAGATCTACGGTGGATTCAATTTTTATTCTCAGATAATTCACAGAGAAGAGGTGGGAATGTAGCTTTCATTGACATAAAAAAGGCCTATGTTAATGTACTGAGGGAAAGTTTAAAAAGAGAGGAATAGATGAAGAAATTGTGGAACTAATAAGGAATATTTATAAGAAGTGTGAGGATTGCGTGTGCATAGACAGTAAACATTCAGAATGGTTTCACACGGAAAGAGGAGTCAGACAAGAAGTGTATTGTCACCTATCCTGTTTAATGTAGTATTAGGTGTAGTAATCACAGAAGTCCAGGGATACCGAGCTGAAGGTAATAGATTATGCTGATGACATAATAATCTTGGGTAAGACAGAGAAGGATGTGGAAAGAGAATTACGGAAATGGTGGACTGCAATGGGTAAACATGGCCTGAGATGAGAGTAGGAAAAACCAACATAATGAAGATAACAAGAAACATTGGCCCTTCCAAGAATGTGTTACTCGATGGCAAGAAATTGGAATGGCTAGATTCATTTGTGTATCAGGGAAGCAAGATAACTATCAATGGAGAGATGGAGGAAGAAATGGGAAAGAGAGTAAGGAAGAGTGGACAACGGGATACGTGACTAATTTTGGGAAAGTAGTCAGTATTGTAGCTGGGCGTCTACTATAACCCAAAAAAATGTTATTTCTTGAAAAAACAAACGGGAAAATTCAAAATAGTGCATTTTTATGCGCCAATTTGAATATTGGCGCCAAAACGTTCGCAGCTGTCATGGCGTGTCTTGTGACGTCACAGTTCAGCTCGTGCCGGTGTGAACATATGGGCGGTTTGCAAATTTCGTGAATAAAATGAGTTCAACAGTTTATAAGTTGTGTGTAGTACCTCAGTGTGTAAAACACAACATCTAAGACACCAAGCAAATTGTTTTTTTACTTCCCCACATGGAAAATATGTCGAAAAAGTGGCTAAAGCTTGCACAACGTGACTTAGCGTATTTGCCTACAAAGTTTTCGATATATTTTTTTGAAGTCTACATTGACGTATGTTTTGAGTTAATATTTTATTATGTTTAATAAGCCATGTACTTCAATTTTATTTATAAATAAGACGTTAAAACACCGTTCGTTGTAAATGCGTGAACATTTTTTATTAGTACAGTTGTCAAACGTTATGGAAATGAAGTACCATAGGCAACATATCATTTGATGATGAATTCTTCTGTAACTCCATTTTTTGATATTTCGCTTAGTTCTCGAAATATCGAATGTCAAAAATCAGTTATAGGTCCTGTGGTGACGTTTTCTTCTGGTCAAGGCCGTATTTCAACCTAATCACAACCGCTAGGGAGATAATAAAACACCTGTTGTGCATGTCCAGCATGTACTTCCTTGTGGCTTCGGCGAGTTTTTTTTCTTGTCCAGGTTGCATTCAACCTACCTTAATTTGGAGATACGGTATCTCGTAAAATAAAGACGATAACAAACAAATTCTTTACTTTCGATTTGTCTCTTCGAGTTGCAGAAGAATCCGTCATCGAATTTAGCTTTGCAGAAATTTTCTTCAGGTCAGGCCGCATTTCGCCCTAGCCATCTCACTTTTGAGACAGTATATCTCGAGAACTAAAAATTTATTCCTTACTTTCGATTTGTCTCGTCGAGTTACGTAAGAACGTATCACTAAATTGCGGCGCTACAGTTATCGTTGAATCCCCGCTTCAGCGAATACCGAAAAATATTTCGACCTGAATAGGACGATAGTTCGCGACTTTCTTAGAAAATATGATCAAAATACATTTCTAGCTACACAAAAACTTGTATAACTTCTAATACAGAATGAAAAAGCTTTATATTCACAACATTACTGCCGGAGAAATAGCGTCGAACGAATGCAAACAGATTTTCAACTTTAACTAACCCAACGCGGAAAAAACTTGAAGAAATCATTCAAGGATTTTTTAAATAGTAATTACATTAACGAGTAACAAATGCTCCTGCGAAGAAACAGTCATATTAAACACGTTTTAAAACATACTACACAGAAATATTCAAAATTAATGAAAATGTATACCCGCTGATTAAAATCACAAATTACAGATTTGTATTAAGTAAAAGGCTCCGCTAACACACAGGCTTCCAAAATAGCTTATATCCTAACGTTTTATCGTAATATGGTATCATGTATAACGTAGCACATATACTTACTTGGACGTTTTGACATTAGCGAATTCTGCTGAGCAGGAATCGCTGATTGATGCAAAAAACATTCCCAGCATCATCACGTCAATTCTGTGCAAATTAGATAAAACCAACTTCCATTTTGAGTATAAGTTGAACAATTGTTTTACAACGAGCACAGAAACCTTAAAAATCTTAATTAAACGAAGGAAAAATCGTCAACGACGGCAGCTAAATAGCGCGAACTGAACACTGACGTCATGCGCTCCGATTGGTGTTTTGTATCACGTGACTAACAGCTGTCTTTTTTAATTTTAAATTGATTAAAAATAGTATGTTTTTAACTTCTATCCAACAAATGAAGTTAATTTTCGGTATCCTTACAACTTACTCTATCAGTGTAAATTAAGGTTTCATTGTTTCATAGTTAGTGTCAAGTACCCCATCGTATCATCAGATAAGGGATGTAATCTGGAGGTAGAACATAAGCAAGTAACCAAACTTCTGCTCTATAAAGTATATTACCCGCCGATACTGACCCATGGCTCCGAAACCTGGACTTGGACAAAGAGAGATATTAGCAGATTGCAGACGGCAGGGATGAGATTTTTGAGAGGGCTAGAGAATGTCACGAGGAAAGATAAAATCAGAAATGAAAAAATCAGGGAGATACTACAAATGGAAGCATTAGAAGAAATGTTAGCGAGGAAAATACCGCAGTGGCTGGGACATGTTATGAGGATGATGGAGGGGAGAATGTCGAAGGTAGCACTGCCGAACAGCGGGAAGAGAAGGCGACCAGTTGGAAGACCTCGGTAAGGATGGATGGACCAATTGAAAAAAGACGCAGAGGCTAAGGGAGTCGTTAGGAGAAAAGTGGTGGAGGAAAAATCTTGGAATGAACGCAAGACTTAGAAGAGGTTGTGCAGGACGACCCGCAAAGGCGAAAACGTATAATGAAGATGATGAGTTGTATATGCAAATTGCTCTTTACCCTTCTTGTAGTGACCTCTCCTTTAATTGCTTCATCAAATACAATATCTTCTTTAGCAATTTTGAATTCTTCTGTCAACACTCTGTAAACGGGATCCGTATGGTAACGTATTTTCATTTCCTTAGGGAGCGTCCATAAAGTATGTGGCTCGGTTTAGGAGTGATGGGTTGGGTAGAAAGCTACGCGGGGATACGTGAGGGAGAGGGTATTCGAGCCAAGCCACGTAGCTTTTCATTTATATTATTCGTCACAGCTAAAATAAGGTACACAACAGCATGTGGAAATTTATTTACGTCATTTAATTATCTCAGTATGTTTCCTAAATACTGAAAGTCGTGCGCATAGCTTTGGGTTTCACGCAGCCGGATGATTTGAACTAACCACCACACTACGGCGCATAACGATTCGAAAAACATTAGACATTCCAACCTACACTCCAATTAGTTTACAGATGTCACCCGGGATTTTCCAAGGCAGTGACAGCTTGTATTGTTCTGATGGTTTGACTTAAAGGTGTTTTGATTAGGATAACCCGCATGTGACCACACCGCTCGTTTACAAAATAATTCTAATTTTGTCATATCATGTGAATTGCTGCACAACTTTAATTGTAGTGCCCGCTGAAGTGTTATTTCAAGTTTAAAGTGTGGTGTGAAGTGGCGCTGTACAATATACTTCACTAGGTTTATCTAAAATGCTTTTCCAACAAGTTTTCTCTACCCAATGAGTTACAGAAATCTTTTAATCAGATCAAAGAATCGTACCATGTTAATGTAGAAAGAAAGGTAACAGAACTGCAGCAAAAGAAAACAAACAATGTAGCACTTTTTAGTTTTTTTTTACGCGGCAGGTATATTATTTTTATCAGTTAATGAACAATGATGAATGAGAAAAGGAGAATGTTTTTAGAAACACTTCAAGAAGAAAAGGATCTCTGACTGAACCCGAGGAAGATGTCTTCCCAGTAAGTGACTATTGGCAGGTATGCTAGCGTCGACACTTCATTTAAAATGATTTATATAAAGCAGATATTGGTTGTGCTAATTATATATGCAATAATCTTAACGATAGTCTGTTAAGAGAAAATAGTGCAAATTGTCTTCTGGAATTAACGGGAAAAAAGCTACGTGCCACACGGTAAGGGAGTCGAGGCAAAAGCAACGACATGCTACGTGGGGGGAGGGGTTCAAGAGAGGCCAAATCGGAGCCACGTAATTTATGAACGCTCCCTTATCAGCAGGCTCTTACCTAAAAAAATGCCATAATAGATAGCTCCTGTACAGATTTATCTAACAACTCAAAAAGTACCACTTTCCCCCTTCTGTTCAGGTGTACGCCGTGACTATTGAAACAACCCTCACCAATGGTGTGCTGATACACAATCCCCACGACGGACTTCATACATTTCCAACGCAGTGCCTCCGTCTTCAGATTTCCCTGCCTTACATCGCGGTTCAACTGTTTCTGCTTACGGCCACTCGGGACTTGCATGAGATCCATCTCGGTATGCTGCACCTTTCTTCGGCCGCTCGCATTTATATCAATACTATTTCCCGTACCCTCCTCCTCCCTCCATCACTACTCTCTCATTCTTAATGAGATTCCGACAAAGTGATTCTATATCCTGTATTACCCGACCTAGTATGGCACTCAGATTGAAAATCTAGTGATCAGATTGCATGAAGAAATGGCTACTACCTAGCAGCAGAATCTTTCGACGTGAAAATGTGTCGGTGGGGTGCGGGAAGGTAATCGCGCCCAAATGAGCGACAGTTACTGTCAAAGTAATTTCAAACATCAATAACTCTGCTAAAAAGAGGTATCGCTCCACCATCGTAGTCTGATTTTAAAGAGGAAGGATGAAAGTTTGCGCCAGTGACATCCGCGGCAGCCGAACGTTCTTTTTTTTTTTTTAACCCTCGTCGATGGCTAAGGTCTTTAGAGACGGTATGGGAAAGGGGGCAAGGAACTAGAAGGAATTCGGCCATGGCCTTTTTAAAGGAAGTATCCCGTCATTCGCCTGGAGTGATTTGGGGAAACCATGGAAAACCCAAATCTGGATGCCCGGATCCGGATTCGAACCGGCATCCTCCCAAATGGGAGGCCAGAAGCCGAACGTTAGGAGCTGCGAACACAAAGTGATCCAAGATTTTTGACTTTCCATATCCGAAACGTGCACACAAACGGGATCATACTAATTACATGAAATGGGTAACTCAAAAGCTTTTTTTTTTGAATAGGTGATTATAAACTTTCCTAGGCTCCAATTATGACTCACAAAAAATCAAAAAGATACAAGGATGTGAATTTGGATTAAATTGAAAATGTTCCAGTTTTCTTAAAACGTCACCATATACGAGTATGAGGAAAAAGTACAACCAGAATTACAAAAAATTGGGCAGCCGACCTAGGTAGCGTAGGGGCTAGAGTGCTAGCTCCGCGTGCCGAAGGTCGCCTGATCGAGCCCGGCCGAGGGCATGGGTGTTTAAGTGTTGTGTGTGTTCAAATGTCTTAACCGTGTTGTAGTGTCCATGTGTCAATACTTGATAGCAACAAATCACATTGAGCTGGCTGTATGGCCTCAGTAGCCGAATGCCATTAAAAAAAAAATTGCGTCAAGCAAGGATGTGTATTTCATTTTTTATTACATTTTCGTCCAATTATTTCCTTTAATTTAATTTTACCACACACGATTCATTTTTTCATGAAAATTGCTGTGGCAGTGTCCGATACTGCCTAAAAAGAGATTTTTCCCTTTTTTTTAATCGTCTAAATTTGAAGGATACTCATAATTCTGGTAGTTCTGTCCCGTTCCTTGATAATTTAGTCCCACTTTCTTTTTACCTTTCCAATATATTTCCGCCAGTGAAAACACTTCTCATAGTTTTTGCAACTCCGCACACGCGATCTACTTTACGACAAACCGGAGACTGTCCATATATTATCTCTTTTGCAATAAAACCAAAGATTGCACAGTAGGGTGACGCTTATTTTCCAATTTCAAAAAGTCAAGCTCCCAGTCCCCTATCTTGTTCCAACTAACAAAAAAACTATCCATGCAAAATTTTAGTTTATTCGGATGATTTAAAGGCGGACCCTCATCGACCACGAACGTTTGAAGTTGAGAATCTTAATTCTAAATAAACAATATACGAGTAATTTTTTTATAATTTTCTCTTACATTAAAAATTGTTCAGACTTATCCTTCATATTGTGGGGATATGTAACAGTAAACAGAATGGAGAAGGCTTCTTGCAATCATAGGGCAAAGACGTATTTTCTGCCATCAGCCACGCTTGTAAATACAGCATATTTATTTGTAACCACTTGTGAACACTCGCTATCTTTTTTTAATTTAGCAAATTTACATTAATTCAAATAAAATATATAGAACACCTACGATATTAATAAAATAAAAAAATAACCCCTGATGACTGATTCCAAACTTTTTTTTTATAACAATTTTGTGATAACATCTTCCTACACCAATTTCTCCAGGTAGTTTGTCCAATAATTAAGAAAAGATTTTGATGTCTCTCTTGTTGGCTTCTTTCACCAGAAGCAACAAAAGCGCCATATCATGATTTTCTCTTTATGCGTCAACTGAAAAATTATCAAGATATTGTTCCGTAAATCAGCAAAGCTACATTGAAAATACTGATACTCTATCTGACAACGCTGTTACAACAAAGGTGAAGGTAAATATGACTCGAGTTATGCTGAATACCTCAACGTCATGGAACGCGGAAACGAGGCAACCCAGTACTCTGGGGTAAAATATGAGTACAAACTGCTAACTTGCAGATTCGACAGGGGATTACCAAAGGCTAAGGGAGTAAATAAACCCTGATCAAAAATCTCTAATACGTTACGACTAGTAAACAAGTAGAGGAGTGATCAGCAAACTGTTTTCAATGTTTAAACAAACCTCGGAATAGTCGAGAGTGCTCGTGACCAACATCCGGGAGACTGGAGCTAGAGCAGGTGCTGGAGAATGATGATGATGACAGAGAAACATGAAGAAGGAATAAATAAACGGAAGGGATACATTCGGAATTAAAATGACTTATTTCCTTTACAATCATCGAGTTTTCATGTTTTGTATTTTCTGATACAAAAAACAATCTTTAACAGATTTTCTCTTGGCACCAATTTCTAGACAAAGTTCCATCAATACGGATGTGTTATTCTGATTAGAAAAATGGACTTGAGACAATAATTTGTTATGAATAATGATGCAGAAACAGTTGTCAAACTCAGTCAAGGTTATAACAACATTCTCACAAAAGATGAAACTGAGATACAATTTGTTTTACACATCGTTCCAGCAAATCCCAAGAAGAATCCAACTGCCACAATTAAAAAATAATGTAGGCTAAAATGTTCAGTGTCAATCGAAATTGCAACTGCAAATAAAAATGTGTTTATCTTGTAGAAATTGAATGCTTCATTAAATAACCCCAACAATTCCTATTTTTTATGTAATTTTAAGAATTTTTCATATTTACTTTCGGTAAATTTTATTCAAAAAATTCTTTAAATAATTGTGGCAGTTGGCTGGATCTGATCACATGAATTTCAGTAATAACAAACACAAAAGGTCCGTAATTGGAAAGAGTACTCCGCTTTAGAACGGAATTAGTTATTTCTTATACTATGTTCCAACTTCAAGGTATTTGAGGGTCGCTTCGAAATTTGGCATGGAGTGTTTAGTTATATATTGGAACAGGATTAGGGGTTGAGAGCAGCAAAATATTAAATTTATAAAAATTGCCTATTGTTAAGGGCCACCCTACTGCACACACACTATGTATTTTACGATTAACTGAAGACTGAACTTACACTATCTTTTCAGCAATAAAACCAACTAGATGACCCATGCGAAAATTTCGCGAATAAAATACGATGAATAGTGAGGTTGAATGCTTGTAATATAATGAAAAGTAGAACAGCCTTTTATTTGTTTAGTGTTATAGTTACGCATCAAAATACTTACAACATATTACGAAACAGTTGGGAAAATTTAAAACTGTCACTAACCTTTACAGAATACAACCAAACTGATCAAAATGCACATAGCATGTCAACATCTCTGTGATATATGTTGCTTTTATCATAGCCTGTGATAAAATTTTTCAAGAATAAAATGATTACATTGGAATTGTATAGCAAAACAGAAATGTTACCGTTACAGAAAAAAAATTCCGAAAAGGTATTTACTGTAGAAAAAACAGTTTATTAACATTCTGTGATATCTGTTGCAGCAATTTAGGGACATGGCTCTGAACTGTCTCATACGCGCGACCTCTTTAAGCATCAAATTCCGAAAAATTATTTCTTAATTTTTGATTTTACCTAACTGGAGACCTTAATCTTTAAAATGATATATCATTTATCGATTTCTGTTAGGTATCGAAGGAGATAAATGGCTCGTAATAATAATAAAAAAACACATTGTAGAAATAATATTGATACATTTGCCATTTAAGGGTCGAATTACAAAAAATTCCTTTTATAAAATATGGTGTGACCAATGAGGACACCTTGGTCTTTTAAAATGATATCTCATTTAGCGATTTCGGTTAGGCATCAAGTGAGGTAAAAATAAAACACGTTTTAGGAATGATGATATTTTTGTCTCTTAAGGGTTGATTTTGGAGAAAGCTCTTTCTTAAAATATGACGTGACCAAATCAGATACATTGACCTTTAAAACGATACATCATTTATCGATTTTGGTTCCGTATCAAATGGCTTGTGCTAGAAAAACGCTTTGTAGAAATATTAATTCTTTTCTCCTTAAGGTCGAATTTTGAAAAATTCCTTTTTTAAAATACGGTGTGACGAAACCGAAGACCTTGGTCTTTAAAACGATACCTCGTTTATCAATTTTGTTTAAGTATGAAGGGATATAAATGACTCGAGACACAAAAAAGTATTTTAGAAATACTTATATTTTTGCCCTTTAAGTGTTAAATTCAGAAAAATTCCATTATTAAAATATGATGTGACCACAGTGGAGACCATAATCTTTAGAATGACACCTCATTTTTCTATTTCGGTTAGATATTAATGGAGATAAAAGGCTCGTGACAAAAAAATGCGTTGTATAACCATTAATACTTTTTCCCTTTAAGGGTTAAATTCCGAAAAATTTCTTTCGTAATATATGATATCACCAAAACGGATACATTACTCTTCATAATCCTACTTCATTTATCGATTTTGGTTAGGTTTCAGGGAGATACATGGCTCAAGACACAAAAAAACGCATTTTAGAAATACCGATATTTTCCCTTTAAGGGTTAAATTCAGAAAAATTCCTTTCTTAAAACATGATGTGACCACAGCGGAGACCTTAATCTTTAGGATGATATCTCATTTATCTATATCGGTTAAATATTAATGGAGACAAATGGCTCGTGACACAAACATGCGTTGTAGAACCATTGATACTTTTTCCGTGTAAGAGTAGAATTTCAAAAAATTCTTTCTTAACGTATTATGTCACCAGTCTTACGTCATGTATCGATTTCGGTTAGATATCCAGGGAGATAAATGGCTTGAGACACAAAAAAACGCAATGTAGAATTATTCACATTTTTGCCCTGTAAGGGAAAAATTTGGTTTTTAAAATAAGATGTCCCAAAACCCAATGTTTTAAGCTTTAAAATGATACATCATTATCGATTTCGGTTCCGTATGAAGGGAGATAATGGCTTGTGACAAAAATAATATATATGATGATTGCGCACACACTATCTATTTTTAGAGAAACTGAAAAATGTCGATATGCTAAAATCAGGTGTTTTGGAATTAGTTACTTGGTAGCAAACACGTAATTGATGCCGATTAATTCATTCTGAGTTCAATATAATAAAACACTACTTTTTATAGAAACTTAAATATTCAAGATTTAACGTAAAACTGTCATCCCCTTATATAAAACGCTAAGTCTGGAGTCTGCGTACTATAAGATTTCTCTTATATTAATAAATTATATATTCAGTAACTATGTTTATTTTTCCATAACCATACTGAATACATTAAACAAATAATAATACTAATTTTCTCTCACAGCAGAATCCTTCTTTTCTATACGATAATCCCTGCCTGGCAACCAAACAACCACAGATGCTCCGTCTTCCCACTAGCCACGTCAAAGATGCCTATCACTCTTCTCGAATAAGAAACTGTATAACAGGCACAGATCATATTTAAAAAAAATATAAATATATAATTAAAGTGAGGAAACTTCGTTTCCTTACATATCCCTCCTGCCAATTTGTCACTAAAATTATACAATTTTATGTGATATACCAAGTCAAATAATTATTGTTTATACAATCTTAAGTCACTAATATTTCTTAAACCCAAATGGTTTACAGATTTTGAATTTTTAATGCAATATGTATTTTGATGAGGTTTTTCGCGATTATGTCAGGTAATTCGAAAAGATAAAAAAAAAAATTCTATCTGGGCATTTATACAACTGGATTTTTCATGCGTTCCCAAGTACTAATTCACCTACTTTATGATTTTCGTGCACGCCGATCATATATCTTTTTCTGAAAGATCCTCCTCCACTTCTTGGTGAAACTATCATTTCCCTTTCATTTTGACTTTTTCCTTCGTTGCTTCTTTTCCTTGTCTTCTCCGCCATGCTTCTTCTTTTCGTATTTTATAATGTTGCGGCCTTCATTATATATATCAAGCCCTCTCTTTTTCTTCACTTTGCCTCTCGTCGATTCTTCTTTTTCATCTTCACAAACTTTTTGTTTATTTATGAGAAAGCATTTTACATTCTTTTCTTCTTCACTACTTATCTCTTGGTCACTTTCTACCTCTTCCTCAGTATCTACATAACTCTTCTCGTCTTCAGTTCCATCGTTCACTTCAGTTTCCAAACCATAATTTCTGTCATCATTTCTAGTAGAAGTAATAATCGTTTCATCTTTCCTTTCCGTCTCTACTTCTGTATTTTCCACGTCACTGTCCAATTTATCCATTCTTGCCACGTTAATTATCTCGTCTTCTTCCACTATATCCTTTCCATCATAGTTAATTTCATATTTCTCCTCTGTCCGCTGTAGACATCCCCACCATTTTACTGGTCCAGTATTCTCACACATTGTATTGTTTTCTTCATAGTCATCTCGCCGATTTTCACCGTTTTCTTCTCTCTCATCCTCTTCAATTTCCATACTTAACTTGTCTTCGCAGGACATTCTTACTTGTTTAATCCAGCGATCAATTTCGTCTTCCTTCATCAAACAGTCGTAACGTTTGTTGTTGACTATTACTAATGTTTTCCATCGTCAGTTCCATCTTCTTCTGTCCTTGCAGAATCATTGCTAGCATTTTTTCCACGGAAGTACTCTCTTCCCCGTGACATTCTTTTTCAGTGAAACTAGTTACTGGGACGTCATGAAAAACACTAGTATTATCCTCTTCAATTTCTAATGGATCATGATACTCATAACCTGGACCTAAATCATTGTCAATATTTCCCGAAACCCTTAAATTTTTGTCATCTTGATCATGAACATCGGCATTTACATGAGCTCTGTTAGATTTTAAAACTTCACCCTCCATTATATATATTAAAAAACACTCACACAAACAAATAGCAGAAATTTAGTTACAATTATCGTAAGAATTATACTCGGGAAGCAACGCAGTAATGAAAATGAAACGCCGTATAGAACTTCCAAATCATCACGAAAATACAAACCATATTACCTGTACATCAACAAATTTCAATTAATCACTTAAAATCTAATGCATGCACATGCAAAGATGCATAATTGACTACTCTTGTATGATCAATATTTTAAAATTTGATTAAAAGGAAACATAAGACAATCTAACGTTCACTGTTTTCTTAAAAAAAAAAATGAGTTCTGATATTTCTCACGTTTACTTCAATAAAGAATTTTGTTTTTAAATTTGACAAAATTTCCGTCTTTACTTTAAATGAACTGCACTTTGTCACTATTTTGGTTAATTTAATTTGTCTTTCTTATCCTACCTTTAAAGTTGTTTTATCATCCGAAGATTGCATGGTTCTTCTATTACAGAATTACGTAACTAATTCTTTGTCCTAGTCACGGTCGCCATTTTATAAGATTTCTCTTATATTAATAAATTATATATTCAGTAACTATGTTTATTTTTCCATAACCATACTGAATACATTAAACAAATAATAATACTAATTTTCTCTCACAGCAGAATCCTTCTTTTCTCTACGATAATCCCTGCCTGGCAACCAAAACAACCACAGATGCTCCGTCTTCCCACTAGCCACGTCAAAGATGCCTATCACTCTTCTCAAATAAGAAACTGTATAACAGGCACAGATCATATTTAATAAAAATATATAATTAAAGTGAGGAAACTTCGTTTCCTTACAGTACGTTGTCTATAGCTATTGGCTAGAAAACGGTCAGCGTACACTCGCCAATCAACAGCCACCATATTACATTCGTTCCATCATCTGGCTATTCGTTTATTTAGAACTAGACGCAGAAATTCATGTGAGGAGAAGGGGATTCAATATTTTATCTGTATCAGTTATAAGTACTAGGTTAAAACATAACTTAAGAATTTTTTTGACAGATGGTACGAAACAATGAAGTTTATTAAAAACTCGGAGAAAAGTAATGCGAAATGTATTAATCAAATAAATAACAGTTATCCGTTTTCGAAACTATAGTCTCCATCACCTGTTGTTGTTGTTATTCGGGCTTTAGGGCGCGTCAGCGTCGAGGTTATTAGCGCCCTACTTCGTCATCTAAACTAAAATGTATTTATTTATGTAAAATCCTAACCAAATACTCTGATAATCTAACCAGAGTAACGTATTCATATAACGAAAGATATAATAAAAAATGACTTGTTAGTTTCTCCTTATAAGTTTTTCCATAATAAATACCTACTACCATTATATATGATACCCTTAGTTTTTGATACATGTGTTAGCTATTAAATGAGATTTAAGATAACTTTTTTATTAGATTTAAATCATCTATTTAGTCTATAAGCGATGTGACACTCACAATTCAACAACGATATTATTGCCGCAAAAAGCAGTGAGCAGAGATATTAGAAATACAGAGAGCGGGGGAAAAAAAATTAATAATGCGAGGCAATATATGTCACAAAGTTACAATTACTACGTTCGTTTAAATTTACATATTGCTTTTTATTTATCTACGATAACCAGATGCAAAAATTCATGTAAGGGTAGTCTATGTTTACGTTATATTACCTGTATCAGTTATAAGTGTTAGGTTAAAACATAACCTAAGAATTTTTTTGTGGCAGAAGATAAGAAACAATGAAGTTTTCACGAAATGTACGAATCGCGAAATATATCATTGAAATAAAAGACAATTATCCGTTTTTGATATTATACTTTCTATCATTTAAAGTAAAATAAAGTAAAGTAAATAAATTGGGATTACTAGAGATCGCGATTCTGATAGGAATTGCCGTGGTAAAAAGCAAGAGTCCTCTAGAAATATTTTTCGAAATACATTTAACTGTATTATGCCGGTCCAAGATGTATTACAACCTAATTGTGCTTGAAAATAATGGTCTAGGCTGTATCACAACGGAATTACTGCTTGAAAATAATATGTCTTGCGATTGACTACAGTGGTATAATGACATCATTACTGAATGTTATTTTGGTGGAATCGCGATCTCCAGTAGACCCGATCGTTATTAATTTTTCCTTACAAAATTTCCCTGAATAAATTCCTACTACCACCACAGGTGATGCCCGTCGTTATTCATATGAGAATAATAGAAGCTATAATTTTTGAAAGCAATATTAGTGGAGGTTGTGGTTAAGTTGACCATACTGACACATTTTGTTACAGCATAATTCACTCTGAAATGAGTTTTACAAACCAATTAAACTGTTTTCATAAGCGCCTAATTACTGAAGGTATTAATTATAGTAGTTTCATATGTACCGTGCTGAATTGTGCCTGGACCAGGAATAAAACTGATATTACATGGATAGCAAAAGTTTTCGGGATTCCTAATTTGTTTTTAATTTTATTGGTTCTATACTTCCGTCGTCATTAATTCAGTAGAAGTTACTGCTGTATTGCTATGTGAACAGCAAATCAAATATGTAGAACATTACAAAACCAAGGCAATTTGCATTATGTAATAACAATTCCGTATAATTAACCAAAAGAAAAAAAAGTGAACTGCCAGAATATGGCGTTCAAACCGTCATTTTTGACGGGATAGAAGCTAGTGAAGGAATATTGTGACTGACCAGAAAGTATGCTTTGTTAAATACGAGTTAAACATTCACGTTTATGTTGATCCAGTATCTGTTCCCTTTTCAACATACACTTTAGCATTCTATCAGTTAATTATTCATCTAAATACATAACCCATAAAGTGACGGGGATCAAACAAACTGAAATATCTTCTTTGCTGAATAATTAATTACAATGCGGATCAGGTACATGGATTTCGCTTTATTTACCGAGCTACGCAATGGATGTTTGATTACAGGGCTTTTACGGGTCGTCGCATTGGATTCTTTTTATGTCGCTGGAATAGGCTTTGTTATTTTATTTAGGCTCTGTGGACACAAAGGAAAATATCGGTAATCTATAACGATGTGAGAAAACCACGTTAGATAGAAGTGAAGAGTCCAGAAATGCTATTCATACGTACACGACATGTTCTCTTGTTGGTGTTTCACGCTTCGGTAAAGTCTACATTTTCCTCCATTAATCATTTCGATTTATTGACAACATAGCAACATTCACTAGATGCACGTGTAAAGCTTTCATTTTTTTCTGGTAGTTAACAATGAACTGGGGTAACCAGAGTATGCCATGTCTAAATTCCCGTCCTTTTAGTAGTTTTAGTCAGTTCTAACACAGAATCACTATCCGTTTGATTTTTCCTCATTCATAAGCAATTTTAATTTTTCCATAGACGATTCCATGCAGATAGGTACTTACTCAGAAAAATTGGCTTTTGTGTTTTAGCGAATCTTTGCGTCTACTGAAGCCGCTTCGCAATTTTCTGTTATATCTATATATATATATGGAGACAGAGAAAACTGTTTTCTCTTCAAAAAAAAACAAAAACAAAAACAAAAAAAAAAAAAAAAAACAAAAAAAAAAACTTGCAAATTTTTGATATGTACCTGCTGAATTTGCTGGTAACGTACTCCAGAAGCTAAAAACTGAGTGAAGTTTAGTAATAACAGCAACTGCAACACATACTGTATTATTCTGCCTGGTAACTATTACTTCCTGGGAATGATCATTCGGATCAACAAAAAAACAAAAAAAAAAAAAAAAAAAAAAATGGGTATAAGTTCACTGCATTTCTACCAATATTTCGACACAGCAATATTCTGGTGCGCTTGGGTTTACTGCTAAAACTATGTCTGGTTTCGTCTAATCGAACTAGAAAAATTTGTACTACATTTATAACTTCCGTTAAAATAGGATAGCATTAAAGGGCATTTTACGGGTAACACCATAGGCCGTTTTCTTTTACATTTATAATCTGTTTAAAGTCACATCTCTTTATTGAGTACATGAATTTTGGTATGAAATGGCCATATTACTTTGATTGTTTGTTTAACTTACAGATCCGATTTTGCTCTTAAGCTATTTGATTGAGAAAAATGATTTGGAAAGGAACAAGATACGATGACTATTTGAGGACAGATTCAAAATATTCATAAAATGATAAAATGCTGGAAACAGAGTTCTCCGTTAATTCTATTCTATTCTATTAGAGGTTAAGTAGTGAACATCACATTAAAACGAAGAATCGTTAGCAGAAGAAGTAAGTATTAACTGACTCCTAAAGTAATTAAGTAAACAATTGCATTGAAACCTCGGTCGGTTAAATGTTTTTGAGCTGCACCGAAGATCTGATAATACAATCTAAGTTTACTGGTGCTGTTTATGATTAAGCTTAAGCAGAATTTAATTTAATTATAAAAGATTGCTTCACAGGTTGCTCATAATTTCGGGGGTAGAAGTGAAAAATCATCGTCTCGTGCTTAGTGATCTGCTTCTACATGCGTATGAAGCAAGTAGGGTTATGGTTCCGTTGGCGACGGTCAAAGCGATTATTTGTCTGTGATCTTCATCGTCTGCAAAGTTCTCCCGACGGACATCATTTCGAACTTCGCCCCGGCTCTCACAAGTCACACTTATTCGCAAAGTAAAGTGCTGAGCACCGGGCGCAGCTTTTAGAGCTGATTACTTCAAGCCGAGAGCTCTTACAACCTACAGAAAGCTTTGTTTGCTCCGCAGATTCTTAGTGTTCCGTTCCATCTGCATTTGCCATCATTAATTATTCCGATTTCAGAATGGCAGAAACCTGTTTGTTGTTATAGGCCAAACTCGTTTTGAGCATAACTTTTGTTCTATCGTACCCGAAGGCACTTTTGTTTTTTTTTTCCCCATATACGTTGTGTTCGTTCTTAACCGTGGACGCAAAGAGAGAAAATAAATGCAAGCAATGCCACACTACATCTGATAGTCTGTTCAGACAATTTTTAGTTTTGAAAAACCAAACATACATACTACAGGTATGGAAATACTATTATATCCAGAATATTCAAAACGAAAATTTATTTACATCTGTAATTCACCCTAATGAGATTCGTTTTGTAGAACTATAAATTGCTTTCGAAAATCTGATTTCATCGTGGATAGTAAAGAAGTTGGTAAGCGAAATGAAGGAAAACAAAATATGAAGACCATATTGTTTGTTGAGGTAGTAGTTTGAAAATATTTCTTACTTTAAAAAATAATGGATTTCGGCTTGTTGCTTGAAGAGCACGGCTTTGGAAGCATCACGGTTAATCACGACTCAAAGAACTGTTTATTTGATATTTGAAAGAACATGTCCTCAAAGGGCCAAAACTTCAATATAGTTAAATTGCTCCCTGCGTTAAGATGAGATCTGAACAAGAATTTCTTCACAGGGAGTATTCTACCAAATATTACAATTAAGAACTTTTAACCGAAAATGTTGGTGACGTAATAATAGGCATCTTTTATCAAACTCAACGACTCCAATTTATTTTTTTATACATAGGCAATATTATTACTTCTAACAAAAATAAAATTTATGACGAATTGTTATCCAATTTTCAGTTAACCATAACATAAATACCAGTGAAACAATTCGTAAGAAACTGTACCTTTAAATACACCTACAATTGTTAAAACAAACTCATACTTAATTTAACGAAAATAGTAAAATTGTTCCAATCGTGACGAACACTGAAAGAAGTCACTAACTGGCTACTTTTAACCGGTAGAATGAACTCTAACCTTCCATTTGAGATCTTGTTTTAAACTAGCTGTTTTACCGACACTACGGACAAATTATTTTTTAAATTTTCTGTTCATTTTTCTAATTTCAACAAAGATAATAAAGAAATGATATAGGACAGAAGAATCTAAAAATAAGTAAAAGCTATTGCAACTAATATTTTATTTGATAGATAACTAGGCAAAATTTAGTTGCAAAATTTTGTAATTTCTTTTTCTCTTTGCTGGGTTCTTAATCTCTTTAGACATCTGATCCTGATGTCGACTGGCAGAAACAATGACCGAGTTCATTAAAATTTGACTGGACACTCATTACGCAAGAAAAGTAAATCCACTTCATATACATCACAGTTATCTCGCTGTTTAACCATTTATATTTAGTAAATGCTAACTGTTATATAGCTCGCATTCAGAAGATGTACTTTCTAAACCTTGTACTACCAATAAAGGCTGTGTAAAAGAAAGATCAATACATAACCACAGGTCTTATTATAACAGTGTGTCTCAGTTGAAAAAGAAACGAGCATTTATGTCAGCTGTAAAAACTATTTTCTCCTGCGTCATGAGGAATCCTGCAAAAACAAGTCCTCTAAAAATAGGGCTAAGTATCTTGGCTGTTTTCTGATAAAAAGTTATGACATTATGTTCCTAGCCAAGTCTGCACTCTATAGTGTGTATTCACCTCAGTTTATGAAACATAATAGTTTATCTAGATTTAGTGGATCGTCGATTTTTTATAAAAAGTTATGCATGCCATAAGTTTTACTAAAATGAAGGGGATAATATGATATCCAATATGTCGGCATGTAAAACCAGAAAGCGGTGCGAGGGAAATCTTACATTTTGTTTATTAGTGAGAGTGACGAAGCAAAACAATTAAGTTATTTCTGTAGGTAACAGTTTTATTATCTAGTTTTCTAAAACATGGAATGCATAGTGGCCAAGACAACTAATACCTTTTTTTAAAATTTTAAATCAACGATCCACAACACCGATTAAAAAAAAGCTTTATTTCCACTATTTTACAAGTACACGAATGCCAAATTCGTCCCTACAAATAATCTCTTACTTCCAAAGAGTCTCTCTCACACTCTTCATCAGAGATATTCACATTGACCATTTTGTATTTGGTTGCTTGTTGATCAGTAGATAAAGAAGGTAAACTAATATTTTTTCCAAACGATTTCCCAGTGTAGGTAAATTTTTGCTTCGATTGTCGGTTTCTTTTTAACCTTATGTGGAAGCGCCTGATATATTATTTTCGTGGTTACTTTCGTGTTTTTTTTTCAGCTTTTTCACGAATTCCTTGAGGGTGTTATGGCTTTTCTTAAAGAGCGGTGACTGTCAAAAAGTACTGTTGTTGGTGTTCCATGCAGTTGTAAATGCATATTTTAGACTCTGATATTTGCTATTTAAAGATTTTATTGCTCTGCTAATAAAAAGTGTTTTTGACTTTAGAAGAACTGATTGCAGGCCAATTCCACCCTCTCACCTTGGCAAGTATAACTGTTCCCGAGCTACCCTCCGCTTAGATCTGTCCCAAATGAAATCTCCGACATATATTCTTATCATAGCCATTTGTTTGTTTGGTAATGGCGGTACTCGTGCCACATACCAAACCCTTGTCAAAACGAATATATTAGTGATTTGAATTTTTTGTATTAAATTTAGTTTTCGTTCTTTAAAGGCCACTAATGTTCCAATAACCTTGTGTACAATTTGGTCCCAATCTCTTTGTATCATTTCCCGAATATTTGCTTCATTGCAAGTGGTAAACAATGAATTCGTGACCGAAGCAGTTGAGCTTGGAAGTGGCAGAAGTTTTCATTTCGTTTTGTTTATTTTCGCTCCGGAGGCTTTTTCATAACAATTTAATATTTTAATCGTTTTATTAATATTATGTTCATTGTTGATATTAACGGTTACATCGCCAGCGTAGGTAATTACTGGCAACCTGTGTGCACCTATTGTTACTCCCATCATGTTCCGTTCCGCAGATCTTATGAACAGCTCTATTGCTAAGTTGAATAGCATCATGGCCAGAGGACTCCTTTGCTTAACCGATCTTCCTATGTTGATGGAATTTCCGAAGAAGCCATTTACCATTACTTTAGACTTCGTATTGACGACAAATAACTTTATTTGCTCAATGAATTGAATTGGAAAACCAAAATGGACCATTGTTTTAAACAAGACTTATTCGATCAAAGACTTTATCAAAATCAAGATTTAACAGCGCCGTGTTGGTATTGGACATTCGATCCGACATCATCACAATATTCCTTAAAAGCCCTAATCCATCTGTGATGTTTAAATCTCGATTGGCACAAGTTTGTCCGAAGCCTATTACTTCCACGATTCCTATTCTGAGCCTATTTGCTATGACATTTTCACTTATTTTCTGCTGGCAGTAATGTAATAGGTCTGTAGTCATTTACAGTTGTTGCTTGCTCTCCTTTGGGAATGAGAATTATAATCCCTCTGCCAAAATCAACTGATCTTGCGTTCACATCTGTGCTTTTCTTAATCACTTCGTATACCTCTGTCCCAATTATATCCCAGTAAGTCGTAGGGAATTCCATCTTCTCCAGGACTTCTGTTGTTTGGTAGATTCCTGACAACTATCTCAATTTCATCCTTAGTTATATCACCACTAAGCATTTCAGCAGTTTCTGTTAACAAAGATTTGTGGCATGGAGCAAGTAATTCATCTCCAGAAATATCATGATTTATAGAATTGAGAAAAGTATTTCTTTTGTAGTTGTAGCTTCATTTTTTTGCTCATCATACACCTGTTCTATAAATCGTTTCTTCCTATTGATGCGCTCTTTCCCACACTGGTAGATACTTGCTTTCGCACGATGAATTTTTGAATTGTATCTCGTTTGTTCTGTATTATTTTTATTTGAATATCTAAGAGTTTCTCTTTCACTTGCTTTATATTTTGCACTACCTGTTCGCCTGCATGGGCTTTTCCGTTCAGCTCTTGCAATACTCTGTACTAAAACTCTTTCGTATTTCTGATTTCATTTTCCATCTGATAGGAGAGATACTTGATTTTTTTTTAAATTGTAGGATTCGCCGTTTCATACCACCAGTGTTGTGTATTCGTGAGGTTTGTTCGCTTCCGGTTACATGTATTCCATGTGTGTTTGAAATTTTCTTCTATTTGTGGGTCTTGTAGGAGAGAGGTATTTAACTTCCAAAAGCCTCTTCCGAAAACTTTAGTCCTTGGGAATCCTGTGACCGCGACTAGTAATGCAGAGTGATCGGAAAAGCTAACGGGAATAGTTTCAAAGGATGTTAAGTGGCCCGCTATTCCGATACTGGTATGTAACCTATTTAACCTGCAAGAAGGATTTTGCGTTGGGCTAGTCAAAATGATTGCAGTGATTTCAGAAAATTACTACAGATTTATTATTTGACATATACTTACAAGATTACACAGATATAAAAACAAACTGTGAAAGTTTTTTTGAGTGTCTACAGATGCTCAATATGTACACCTTTAGCGACTCTGCACACATCAATTCTATGATCGAGTTCTTCTCATACCCGATGCAGCATGTCTCCGTCAATGAGAGCAAATGCATTGGTAATGCGAACTCGCAATTCTGGCAGATCAGCTGGTACTGGTGGCACGAACACGGTTTTTTTTACGAAACCTCAAACAAAGAATCGCAGGGGAACGAAGAGGCCATCTCATCAGCTAACTATCAGCATCCCCAGCACGACCAATCTATCTGTTTGAAATCCTGGTATTTAGGAAATTACGGAAAACTAGAGACAAAATATGGTGGAGCACCGTCCTGCTGGAAAATGAAATCTTCACTGTCAGCATCCAGAAGTGGCATGAGCCAATTCTGCAACTATAGATTTTCTCTGTGATCATCACCTCATTAAAGAAAAAAGGCCCATAAAGTTTCTTTCGTGAGATAAGCATGGAGGTTTTCGGTCCCACAAATGCGCACATTGTGCCTGTTCACTTTTCCATTCACATGAAAAGTGGCCTCATCACTAAACATAAGTTTTTCTGCGAATGTTTCGTCTTGTTCTAGACATTGGGCACAGAACTGAAAACGACGCACTTTATAGTTGTGCGACAGTGCTGTAGCAATTGTAACCTGTAAGGCTTCATACACAGTCGCTTCCGTAGGATTCTCGAAACGGTCTTCTGTGGAATACCTAACTGGCGCTCACACGTTCAACGCTTTCTTCAGACACAGGAGGGCGACCCGTTGTTTTAACTTTACAAAGGTATCCCGTGGCTTTAAACTGTTTATACCAACGCTGAATGGTGCTAACATGCGGGAGATTTTTGCAGAAATTTGTTCTAAAGTGGCGCTGAACAGTTACCACAGATTGAGTCGAATGAAATTCGAGAACAACGTACGCTTTCACACTTTCAGCCATCTTGCTCTCTAGCACTCTAGCGGCCACCGCGGGAAGCTTGCATTTAGTGCAATCAAATCTTGGAGAGCCACTCGCAGTTGAGCTCAAGCTTTCGTGGAAGACGGAACTTTAAGGAAATAGTGCCGTGTTTACACACTCGAGTGAAAGCGACAACGAGTGGTCGGAGAGGAAGCGGCGTTGCGGCCCACACAGGTCGAATTCTGCTATCGTTTAGTAACCAGTGTTAACCGGGAACAACACTTAACAACTAGAACAAAGAAGTGAGCTTGTGATTGTGCACATACGGACTAAAGTGTACAATTAATAACTGTTGGAGTATAGATAACATCTGCGCATACAGGCGAGAGGAGATGGCCGAAGCAAGTGGCGGAATGAATCCTCAAATAGAAGAAGAAAACATTGAAACCTTTGTTTACGAAAATGAACAAGACATGGCGGAACCAGTGAAGAATAAAATAGAAGAACGAGTGACTGAGAGTGAGGAAGAAGAAACGTATAACCTTAGGAGGAAACGTCGAGCGGTCGAGAAAAGACAATCACACAAAATAAGCAAAGAAGAACTAATCCTTTTGGAGATGTTTAGAAACAAGAACAAAGATCAGGGACACCAACAGAAGAATATGCTCCAAACATATTCAACATCACAGCCGGAAGGGAAGGACGAGGAACGCAGCAAGAAGAAAGAAGACAGCATACTGGAAAACAGGGAAGCGAGTAAAGTCAACAAGTTTATGTTCACAGAACGCAACAGAAGGTATAAAGCCAACTCAGATGGCCCATTCATAGTGATGGTAGAACCAATGGGCGAGGGAAATATGTAACACCCAATACAACTAGGGAAGGTATTCTACAATAAAGTTCCTGGACTGAAAAGAATAAACCAACAAGGAAAGAATAGAATGGCCATGGAGTTTACGGAACCAGAATTTGCCAATCAATTCATAGCAAACCGCATCTTATTACAGTCTATGAGACTTAAGGCCTTTGTACCGGCTAGTAGAGTGGAGTGTAAAGGAGTCATCAAGTTCGTTCCATTGGACTTATCAGAAGAAGAGATAAAGCTAAACGCCACATTGGAGGCGCCAATCATCGACGTGAGGCGCTTCACCAAGAAAACGCAACTGGATGGAAAGACAGAGGACAACACCGCTAAAAACCGTTCAGATAACGTTCGAGAGTCAGTATCTCCCAGAATACATTGAAATATATTACCTCAGGTTCAAGGTCGCAACATATATCTACCCAGTAACACAGTGCTATAAATGTCAGAGATTTGGACACGTGGCAAACAACTGTAAAAATGTGGCGAAGAGCATAAAACATCAGAATGTCAAAAGGAAAGCCCCAAACGCGTTAACTGCTGCGGCGAGCATCCTGCCAATGACTGGCACTGCCCAGTGAGAAAACAATAGGAGGAGAAAAAAGTAAAGCAAGCAGCACACAGCAAAAATACAGGGACAACAGAATACGTGTACAAGCACGGAGACTTCCCAACTCTACAGAAGAGATCATTCAGAGACGTCACCATAGACAAGGAACAGCCTGGCACGGTGGACCGACACCAAAAGACAAAAAAATGTGGTGGCACAGGTCTCGCGGGAGGCCCAGACCGAGGAAGTACCCAATATAGAAAGCAATGAAGAAATAATCACCTTCATAGTCAAAACAATAATGAAAGCTCTAGCCCAACATATGAAGGGCAAAATGACAACGACTGTACTCCAAAAAGTACAAGACATTGCCACTAGAAGCATAATAAAAGAAATCAGACAGATAGGCTCAACTATGCAGAACTCAGAGAACTCCAGAGCAACAACTGAAAATGGCTAGAAGAAGACAATTAAACATAATACAATGGAACGCTAGAAGTCTGTACCATAAATGGAACGATCTTCAAAGACTACTGGAGGAACACAAAGCAGACGTGGTACTGATCACGGAAACGTGGTTAAGTCAAGCACATACGCTCAAACATAGGCTCTACAACATCTACAGGAAGGACAGGGAAGACGGATACGGTGGTGTGGCCATCATGATCAGGAATGGAATGAACAGTTCCATTAGAAACATGGTGATATCAGCAGCTGATATAGAAATCCTAGCAATAGACATCACACAAGGAGGCACCATCAACACGGTTTCTGTAATATACAAACCACCAAGGGTCAGTCTTACTGAAGAGCAATGGTCAGAAATACTCAACCAGCTCCCATCAGGAAGTATCCTGGGAGGAGACTTCAACGCCCATCACCCATCATTGTGGCACGACAGTCAAACAGACCAGCAAGGAGAAGAAATTACAGCCGCAATTACATCATCCACATTTACCACGCTCAATAATGAACCTGGAACCAGAATAGGAACACCTTATCAAAGAAGATCGTCGATAGACATGTCTATAGTATCTGCAAACCTCAGACAAAAAACAAGATGGGAGATACTTAAGGACCCCCTGGGCAGCGATCATTTCGTTATAAAAATGATGGTAGATACACCAAGCACTCTTAACCACAAGCCAGCAAGGACCTTATGGAACTGCAAAAGAGCCAAATGGGAGAAATATCAGGAGAAGATAAATATGCTAATGGAACAGGAGAATGATGAGGATGGCTAATTACAGCAACGATACAATAATTTCGAGGGAATAATTACATCTGCAGCCAAAGAATGCATACCCCTGACCAAAAGCAAGGAGAAGACTTCCGCAGAAAGGAAACCGTGGTGGAGAGCGGAATGCTCCAAAGCCATAGCTAGACGACGCTTAGCCATCAAAGCATAAAGACAGTGTCCGACAGTGGACAAATTTGCTACGCTCAGGAAGGCAATCGTGGAAGCTAGGACAATCATAAGAAGAGCCAAAAGGAAAGGATGGGAATAGTTTTGCGACAACATCAAATATGGAATCACGCCTCAAGAAATGTGGAAGAAGCTAAGATGGTTTAAAGGAAGCCAAACGAACTCTAAATGTATCACCAGCAACAAAGAAGCAGCGGAACAATTTTTGGCCCTGACAGCGCCCTCGTACGTCCCGCTAGAACGAAGCGTGGACTCTGCTATACAGCGAGACACTCAGCCAAAGAGACCAAATCACAACAAGTTTGAAATGTCAGAGCTACAATGTGCAATAAAAAAGGAAGATACGGCCCCCGTACTAGACGGCATAACATACTCCATGATAGAAAAACTTCCACCAAGAGCGAAACAGAAGTTACTGGAACTGTATAATGACATGTTGGCAACAACATATGTGCCAGAACAGTGGAGAAATGTCCTCATCATACCAATCCTAAAGGTGAACAAGGACAAAACTAAAAGCGAATCATACAGACCCATCTCACTACAATCCTGTCTTACAAAGATCATGAGTATAATGATCAAAAACAGAATGCAGTGGTTCATCGAGCACCACAAAAAACTGGACACCAGAACAATGGGATTCCGGAAAGGGTATGGTACATTAGACAACATTAGTCACGGACATACAACTAAGTTACGCTAGAGGAAACTATCTACTTGCGGCCTTCCTTGACATCAAGGACGCATATAACAACGTTCAGATCAACATACTCCAAGAAGCCTTGGACAACATGGGTCTGCCAAGAGAAATAGTCAACTGGTACACTAGATACTTGGAACATAGAGTAAATATGCTATATACAGCAGAAGGAGAGATACTTGCTCGTCATGTATATCAGGGACTACCCCAAGGAGATCCCTCGAGTCCCACACTGTTCAACATATATACTACAAAAACTTTCAACCGGTTGAGAAGCCTAACAACATATGCACAATACGCGGATGACTTCGTAGTATATGTGACCCACCCAAACAAAGAGAAGGCTAGAACCATACTTGAAGAACAAGTGAAGGAGACACGAAACATCTTGAAGGAGAGAGGGATGGATCTATCCATTCAGAAAAGCAAAGTAGGAATCTTCACGCAAAGACAGTGTGCAAATAAGGATTTCAAAATCTGCATAGACGGAACGCATATGGAAGTAGTTAGGGAAACAAAGTTCTTAGGCATGTGGCTGGACACAAAGCTGTCCTGGAAAAGACACATAGAAGAGACAAGACAAGCTGCGTTACAAAGATTAAACATCTACAAAACGCTGGCTACACCAAACAGAGGCACGGACCCCCGACAGCTGCGAAAGATATACTTCGCCTTAATAAGAAGCAAAATTGAATATGGTGGATTCCTATATGAAAACTGCATCCACGACCACACTTAAAAAACTAGATACCGTACAATCTGCCGCCTTGAGGATAGCCGGCGGCTTTCTAAGAACAACGCCAGTCATGGCAATGGAAGTGGAAATGGCAACGCCGCCCCTATCATTAAGAAGGAAGAAATTGGGCCTAAAATTCTGGAAAAAAGTAAGGACCAACACCAACCATCCTCTCGGGAGAAAAGTGCGTACATTGGTGCATGAATATACAGTGAAACCCCAAAAATTACATAAGAGCCCAAGTCTCATAAAATACTGGGAAATAACTAACCGATGGAACATAGCAACCTCTGAGATCAACGATATGTATAGAGAACGAGAACCGTGGCCAAGGATGGAAATGGATCAACATGTATACACAGAACTGACAGTAGATGTATCAAAGAAGAAGTAACAAAATACTGAAATCATAAAGCAGCTGTCCCTGCAAACTTTAAACACAAGATGGGAAGGATGGAGACAAATATTTACCGACGGATCAAGAGAGAACGAGGAATCCACCACAGCAGCGTTCATCGACATGGCGCTAGAAGTGCATGAGGCGTACAGACTACCAACCCCAATGTCCATATTTTCAGCAGAGATTATAGCGATACTAAAAGCAATCAAGTAAATAAATGAAATGGGTATTGTTAAGGCAGTCATCTGCTCGGATGCTAAAAGCGCCCTACAGGCCATAAAAGGAATCCCCAAAGGCATGTGTAAAAACTACCTAGCGTTTGAGGCAGCCAGGCAAATAATCAAGGCAACAACGGAGGGAAGAAGAGTCAAACTACAATGGATCCCAGGGCGCGTCGGTGTAAGAGGAAATGAAGCGGCGGATGCCATAGCACGGGGACAATTAAATACAGCAGATATAGAGGAGATTCCCATCCCCTACACCGACTACAACCACACAATCACACAAATAGTGAAGAAGGATTGGAAAAGAAGATGCGTAGAAGAAGAACCGAGCAAGAGCCTCTGGTACAGAACCATAGCAGGGGAACCAGACCACAAACTATGGTACGCGCCCTTTAAAATAAACAGAATTGAGATTAAAACAATAAGTAGACTGAGAACAGGACACGCACTCCTACGAGACAGAATGTACACCAATGAAGATCGTGGACCACCCGAAATGCCAACAATGCGACGATGTGGAATATACATATCACTTCCTTTTATGATGCAAGCAGTATAGGAACATAAGGCAAGAGATAATAGAAGGCGCACTTAAAATCAAGGACATAGCAGACCTAATGCAAGTCTTATCCTCACCATCGCTGAAAGCAATAAAAGAAATGCACAAATACGTAATACAGACAAAAAATAGAATATAACAACAAAGGGATATTCAATGCATCGAGCAAGAAAATGTTCTCTAGATTCTCTGTGTATGTCATATGTACTTAAAGTGTAATTCATAATCAGTTGAATGTATTATATGATGTTACTGGCTGTATGAGCCTATGGCTAAAGCCACATTTATATATATATATATATATAATAAAATCTTGGAGAGCCACTTGTCTTATAACAGCAAACCCCACCATCGTACCTATAATAGGACAGCCAAAGGAAAATCGTGGACTCGCTGCAATCATTTTGACTAGCCTCGTATATGTGATTGGTGGCTTCGATACTTTCATCGTATCAGCAACATCATTCAAACGTAGTCTTTGAATTGTAGACTGCAGTCCCCATGCATTGAGAAACAGACCCGTTTTGTCATATGGATGCAGTACACAGTTAAAGTCTCCTCCTAGAATAATATTGTTTGAGCTAGGATTTATAAACGGTAATAAGGATTCTCCTTCGACTTGTAAATTATCATAATATTAATTTACTAACGTTTGATATGGATGTTGTGATGAATGAATATCGGCAATAAATATCAATAAAATGGGTTCGAGAACAAAATGTAAAAAACCTACATCTATAATATTATTATAAACTAGTGTAAGCCCGTGACCGTTTTTTGCGTATCTTCATGGATCTAAAATAGTCCCAGTTTCTAGGATGAAAGATTATGACAGGTTGACCTGATTTGACCAAATGTAAACTTCTATAATACTCGATTCGGTAAAATGTTTAGTATGATGTCCACTTAAACTAACCTAATAACTCACGAACATGAACAAAAATCATTAACAAAAGAGGTCAGTAAAATCCTTAAAAAGCAAATAAACTGCAATACATAAACTTTGGTCAAGCAACAACATTAGTGACGATTTTAATTCCAAGCCGGAATAACAATTGTCGTTCGTGGTTACGGCAGAGACCATGAGTAATTTTTTTAAAGTTTTTTTAAGTTGCTTTCATTAGCAACATGTTACTGAAAATCAGACCCACTTTTTTTCAGCCGCAAAATTTATCAATATTTTTTTAAACTATGAAACGCTTCGAAAATCAAACATAATGACTGTATTATGGCTATTAATTTGGTAGTAGTTGCTTAGTTATTAAATTGTGGACATAACCACGAATTTCTTGCAATGGTATCTCTGGTCGCTGTTTTGCAAGCGAAGGCTGGCCCATGACGTCACCATTTTCCAGCCAATAGTTATCGAGGTGAGTGAGTGACCTTACGAAATTATATAGTAGATGCGAAAGTAACTCTGTTTGTCTGTCTGTTTGTTACGTTTCTTGGGCTAAACGGCTACTCCAATCGTGATGAAATTTGACAAAGAGATGCTTTTTGACATTAGGATGGACATGGGATACGAGATTGTGTAGAGATAAGTTGTCATTAAATTATGAAAACTATCTGAACTGTGAAAGACAAACGCATAATATCTATATGTCTTTGTAATGCGTAATGTTGGAGAGCAATGGCAGCGTAGCGCAGTGGCAACGTGCTTGCTTCTTAAGAAAACTCCCGTGTGGCTTGGGGTTCAAACTCCACTGGGAGCAAAATATTTTATGAATTGTTTTTCGTAGTTTTAGCCAAGCCTAGGATTTTGTAGTAACGGTACCATGATCTGGCAAATCTTTGGCGATAGAATAGTGCCCCAAGCGTTTACTTTATTCAGGGTATACAGACAGTTTTTGTGTGATCTTTACTAATAATGTTTTATATGCGAAAGTAAGTCTCCGACTTTTTTTTTTTTTTTCGACTATATGTGTATACCGATATACCGAAATACTTTGTATCACTAGGAACGAAATAGAATACTTTTTCCAATATGAATAAATGAGAGAGGTTCGACGGTAGAATGGTATATCGATAGCGTTCCCATCATATTATGCCGACATATCTTAGGTAACTTTCAGCTTTGTGTACCCAATTCTAGCATTCAAATTCTAAATCCACGCGTATGAAGTCGCGGGTAACAGGCAGTAAGTAAATAAGTCTTGAATTTCCCTCATTAATTTATTAAGAATTGATTCGTTACATGATTCGAATAAAAGGATGAAAATAAATAAAAAACTGAAAGTATAAATACAATTTATTTACACGGCTATATAGACCGTATATTGTTAAATCTCGCGGAGTTTTTGGCTTTGTCAACACATACGAGTCATTATTTACGAGGCCTGTATGTAATATTTGAATTGCTACTTCCTGGCGCGTGTAAGAACAGATTGTTTCTGTCAGTGAATCACGAGGCACCTACGTACAACTGACAGATGTCATCCCAGCAGCATATGTCCCTGTCATGGCAAAGCCGACGTGTACCGGGAAATGCACGCGCTAGAATAGTAACGGGAAGTTGTTATAACGAGGATGAGCTGAATTAATACGCATTCTCTTTCGCAGTATCCGGTGAGGATCTCCGTCTCCACTACGTTCTGTTTTAGTCTCTGCTTTGAGTCAGTGGCCAATGACCATCTTAGGCGGGCTCAGTACTCTAATGGCGAAAATTAAAAGTGCAGCACCCAGACAGGAATTGTGGAATTTTATGAAAATTTACATTTATATCCAGGGTCATACCCAGAAGAAATGATTACAAAATGAAATGGATTAGGCTAAGTTTATTACCTTTAGATACACTTGTCAGCAAGAAGTGCGCCCACCTTGAGCACCTAAACATCCGTGGATCCTTGCCAGCATTGAATCAATCAGTGTTCGGATCTCATCTTGGGGTATGTCTCTCTAAGTCTGTATGTCTTGTGCAGTCACTTGTTGCGCAGTTTGTGATGGGTGATCATGTGATCTAATGTGTCTACTCCTGATATCATACACGTGCTCTATTGGGGACAAATCTGGGGATCATGCGGTCCAAATTGTGAACGTAAACCCTTGCAAGGCTTGTGTTGTGATGGCCACAGTATGAGGACGGGCATTATCCTGTTGGAAAATGCGATTTGGATGGTGGACATGAATAGTATCACAATATGGTGCAGCACCCTGTCCACATAGTGGTGGGCTGGTACTGTGCCTTCAACAACAACCAACTCAGTGCTGTTGTCGAAGCTGATTGTTCCCAAACCAATGTCTGGACCTGTGTGACGTTCCGAAATTACAATAGGGTAAGCCGTTTCTCCACTACGCCTGCGTTCATGTTTCCAACTATCACTTTGCCACAGACAGAATCTAGACTCTTCTCTAAACACAAATGTACATCATATATGTATCCATTTTAATTTTGTATTACATCAGGTTAGACGATGCTGGCAATGAAATCATCTTAATGGAACACATTCCATAGGGGTCAGAGAGAGTAACTCAGCTTCAAGCAATTGGATACAATTGTCAGGGGGGGATCGGGGGTGACTCTTTCCAAAAGCACAGCTTGGATTTGGTCTGCAGTCACCGGTCTGCCAGAAACAGCCAGCCACCAATACAATTTGGCGCTCAACGCATGCTGTTGTCCCTCTGTATGGACCTGTGCCTGCTCTAGGAATGCTAGAGCATTCTTTCATCCACTGTGCAACAAGTCTGTATACTGGAATTGCATTGCGGCCAATCCTTCGGGAGATTTCACGATATGATGCACATTTCAAACACGCCACACCATCCAATCTTTCTCACAGTTAGACATTTGGGTGTAGATGCTCTTCACTCTTCGCCTTGGCATACTTGCTCAACAAGAACTTATGGAGAAAAGGGTACCATGTTACATCACACTGTTCACCGCTCATACTTTAAAAAGCATAGCAATATTGCATAGTAAATAGCCCCGTAATTCTCGTACAATTACATGTTAAACTATCAGTTCTTAATCATTTAATACTCTTCGTGTGGGAATACTTGGGGCCAAATTTGATTCATTTATCACATCTCCGTCTGGGTGTCGCACTTTTAATTTCCGCGACTGTAATAGCACTTAGATTTGTGAAATTATTATGCATGTGGAGTGGACAACGATCATTGGTCAGACCCTTTAGTGAAAACTGATTCATCACCCGTGCCTCACTTGGAAGTGGAAGATATGCTGATGGGTTGAAGGGAGAAACGAAAGTCTTCGCTACGGTTACTATATGATAGTCATGTTTGTTTATTGAAGTCTGAATAAGAACCATTTCTTATGGAAGCCACTAACGTTCACATAGAAAAAACGAGAGGTTTCACTCGCCGTGTTGGTTTGTCTAGTCCCGTGAGGTAAGTAGACGGGGACAGCTTGAAAACTGTGATATGCACTTCTTTGACTAATTTTTACAGTTCGGTTTAAGAAACGTTGATTCTGTTACTTCGTGAGTTTAGTTATGTCATGCTCTCGATCTTGACAGATAGTTACTAAGAAACGTTAATAACAATCTAATTCGTCATTTAGGGTTAGGCCGCCTACCGTTTATGAGTCATTGATGTTAGGTATGAGAAGTAATTCACCATGGCATAGATCACTTTTTTGATGTGGCGTTATGGCGTCCAGAAAATTTTGGACGAGCTTCTATTTGAGGACATCTGATAATGGGGTAACATCATAGCAAAGGGTGCATATAGAAGTCCGCTTCGTGCATGAGTTGATAGGATGTTCCCATCTGAGGCAATGTGCACATTGGGCCGGTAGTGGAAGTAGGGAATGAAATGGCTCCGTGCAGCACCGAAACATCTGGAAGAAGAAACCTTCTTCCGGAAGTAATTGCTGAATGTCACTAAATACTGAGATATAAAGTCCTTAGCATTTGATTAGTATGATAACAAAAGGAAATAAAGAAGTTTTTAGGCTTCATATTTCTTTCACGGTATTCGCAATTACTAAGAGCATCAAAGAGAAAATTTAATCTTATTGATAACAGGCATTAGCTTAAAAGATGAAGTGTTGATTTACTATTTCATATTATCTTAGGGTACATAAATATTTTATTTCTAACATTCATTTGATTTTTTATGTAGTTGTAAAAAGACAAAATATTAAAATGTTATTAAAGTTATTTTGATAAAGGACATTTATTTAATGAAATGTTTTTGGTATTAGCCGAATTAACGAAGTGTTAACACACAATATTTCGGCGGTCAAATTAACTACCGCTATCTTCTGGAGAAGTGCCGGGTTTATTCGTTATTTATTCGTTTGATTTGAAAATCTGATCTTGCGTGTATTTCACTATATTTCATGTTTAGCCGCCATTACCTAGCACAGATCACTGGAGTTTGCCTGTGTGTTTTTTTTTTTTTTTTTTACTGCTTTACGTCTTTCAACAGCGAGGTCTTTAGAGACGGGAAAGGATGGGGGCAAGGTATGGGAAGGAATTCGGCCACGGACTTTTTAAGGAAGCATCCCGGCATTTGCCTGGAGTGATTTGGGAAACCATGGAAAACCCAAATCTGGATGCCCGGACGGGGATTCGAACCGCCATCCTCCCGAATGGGAGGCCAGAACGCTACCCGTTACACCACCATGCTCGGTTTGCCTGTGGTAATAGCTTGGAGTTTCCTATCGCGCACAACGTTGGCCGAATGCCGGTAACTGTGGGGGTGTGGAAGATATGGCGGTTAAAGGTGGTCGATATGATATTTCTACCATAGACTTGTATGTACCTATACTTCTCATTGATGCCACAACTACATAGCACAGATCATTGAAGTTTGTGTGTGGTAGTAGCATTACTTCTCTTATTGTGAACTATGATGATTAGATGTCAGTAGATATGGGGGAGTGGGATATATGGTGGTTGAAAGTGGTCGACCTGGGGCACTTTCGCATTTCGACCAAAGACGTGTTTCACCCTATGTATCACATTTTAGCCAAAAGCATCCAGCGTAGACGACTTGTTTTTTTGAGTGGTAGTAGCATACATTCACCGATCGTGCACAACGTTGGCCGATTTTCGATATCAGTGCGGGTGTGGGAGATATGGTGGTTGAAAATGGTCGATCAAGGATATTTTCGTATTTCGACCAAAGGCATATATGTCCGTATATTTCACTTTGCTGCCACAACTGCATAGCGCAGATCACTGGTGTTTGTGTGTGGTAGCAGCATTAAGTCTCTCATTGTGCACTATGGTGGTTAGATGTCGGCAGCTATGGGTAAGTAGGCGATATGGTGGTTGAAAGTGGTCAACCTGGGCACTCTCGCATTTTAACCAAAGACGTGTGTATCCCTGTGTTTCAACTTGCAGCCAGAACTACCAAGTGCAGATCACGGGCGTTTGCGTGTGGTAGTAGCCTGGAGTTTTTAACCGTGCACTATGGGGATTGAACGACGGTAGCTGAAAGTGGTGGACCTGATATAAAAATGGACATGCGTCACTATATTTCATTCCACAGCAAAAAATACCTAGCGCACTACAGCAAGACACCGACAGTCAGTGTCTTGCTGTCGTAGTGTCAACTTCGACCTTTTCGCCTGATGAAGACGACAGAGGCTGTTGTCGAAACGTCACACATGGAAGAGCTGATCCGGTTGAACACTAGAGAAGAATTTCTGTCATCTGTACGCCGGGAAAGACTCAATTCTCACAGTTCTCATCTTGTTGGGACGCTTAAATATTTGTACGAAAGCTGGAAAGTAATTACCGGAACATCATTTTGCCTTCACTCTGGTTTCTTTTTTCAATTTAGATGTCGAACGTGTTGGTGACAAAGACTGTACCTTAATTTTCCTTCCACCGCTGCACGCTGTCCGTAATGTTTCTTGATCTAACTCTGGCAGCAGTCACGTAGGTACTTCTCCTGAATGCTTTCATCTGTTGAACCACAAAATGTGTACAGAGCGGTTGTTCACTCGGTAACAGGTTGGGGTTAGAAACTTCCGTATAGCCAAATTATATTACGGTTGGTGAAAAGACGCATTGTGCAAAAACACATCAAATAACATTATCCGGTTGCTGTGTTGAGTCCTCTGTAAAGAATGAAAATTTTATTTTAGTTGGTACAGACATGCTTGCTGGTTTTGAATAGATTTTCTACTTTTCCCAGTTTTTGTTTGAGAGTTCCCCCCCCCCCCCCCCGTTTGTTCGAGTTCTCAGAACTCAAGGTAATTTTGAATGTGGAATACAGGATCGCGTTTAGTTCAGGCAACATTAAAATGAATACGCAACGTGGTCATTAAGTAATAAGAACACACGAACGTAATAACAGCTTAGCTAAATTGCAACGTAGAGACTACCTATAATCACAGCTCAATCTTCGTTACTCCGAAACCACCATTAAGAAATACTTACCTTCATACCAGTTTAAGAATTATAAAAGTGACAAGAAATCTGAGAACTGTCAAATCAGCCGTACTACGGTAATTACTATGTTCCTATGTTGTTATGAATTTTCATTACCTGTCAAAAGTTTTTTTCCCCTCTTGGTCAACAAAGTAGAAATGATCAACTTGATTCTTTAGGAACACACACACATCTTGTTTCTTAAAATATAAGTAAAATAAAAATTCCCACACTCTGGTCAAACTGTAATACTAGACTTCCCTCAGACATTACCACGAAATTATAATATTTTGCAAATCGATTATTATGTTATTAAGAAATAACAAATTTATTAGTAAACTAGGATATGATATACCAAGTCTATAATCCAAAATCTAAATGAATAAAGCCTGAAAGGTTTTCAAATATAAGTGGTATGTAGTAGATATAATTCTTCCGGCGATGTAGATCTAAGGTATTGTCTACACAGGGGGCGAGGCTACCTTTCTCCCCCCGACCCCCTAACATGTGTTCGCCTCCCCCCCCCCGTTTCGTAACCTGTACTTTTAATGATCGTTATGAAGACTGCTGTGGTTAATATGCATATCAGATACAAAGAGAATCATAACCACACGCTCATAGCTACCGTTCTGACCCTAAGAAATGACGAACGACTTCCGGTGAGCCTAATACTGTCGATGTGAAATTTTTCAGTGGTTACAGTTCTGTCGTATACGGAGCAACGGAGCAGCAAAAGGTACAATCGTAAATGAATCACTTGTTTCGCGCGCTACAGACTTTTCTGTAAGATTGCTTACAGAACATATATTGAGTAATCGTTGGTATGAGAATAAGTGAGCTGAGGATACCCATTTCTTTCAGCTGCCATGTCCGAAGGAGAATAAGAAATAATTAAGGAATAGGAAACACTGATTGAATTTCTTTACTGGAATACTGTATTTTTTACAATTAAAATTGGACCATAAGGAAGCTACAGAAAGTTTATTAATCAGCTTGTTATTGTGGATATCACATGTACTTTTGTTCTGGTCTGGACATGTTTTTACTAAGTAGATTGCACTCGATACGTAATCGTAGGTTTTCCCGGTGAATCTTCAAGTAGATTACATTTGTTTGTCAGGCTTTTCGGTACAATATCGTGGTTCAGAACCGATTTCTTAAATTGTAACAAGCTTGTTAACCTGAGCGTATTAGTTTGTTCGTATTAAAGACATGGATAAATCTGATGAGCTGCTGGATGCTTATTATCTATTTAGGGATGTTGCAGTATAAGCAGAGCAAACGTACAGCTGAAAGATCCTACTTATAGCATTTTACATCTGAGGTAAGCAGTTGATTGATCACTATAGTAACATACTGTCTATCAGCAATATTTTCCACAAAATTCATTAGTCGTAATACCAGTAATTCCCCAACAATTCTTGTTGATGGCACCTATCACTGTCTCTTCGGTATAAGCATTATGATTGCCAAGCGTTATTGTCATGAAAGTATCGATAGTCATAAATTTATTATATTTCTTTTTCATTTATTTATTTATTATTATTATTTTTTGTTTGCAAAAAGATCTTTGGTAGCTTGCAGCTGTTGACGGATTAATGGAATATGAGTACATTCCGCAACGATGCGGCACAGTAACTTCACGCAAACGATCACCAATGATTATTTGGAAAACATATATTTGTAGAGTGTGCTCCAATAAGTGAGACAAAATTACACAGTCCAGGAGTTTGTAAATTTAGAGTGCAACTAATTTGTGTGCGAAACGTACCACTGAAAAGGCTCGCGTTGGATCAGAAAGAACGTTCTATGCATTTCAATGGCTCGGAAGTGGATGTGTGTCATAAAATTGAGGATTCCGCCCTCTCTGCTTCGTGTTTCGGTGATTGAGGAAACTTTGAGTGACAGGAATACAGGAATAAAAAATCAGGTATCCCGCGTTGAAACTAAGGCAGTATGAAGCTGGAAGTGCCAGATGATATGTGTTCTAAACGGCTTAGTGAAAATCAAATGTTGAGGTAATAAAATGGGGAAAAAATATTTCAAGCAATAAATCCTCTTCTTTGGATTAAGTGTTTCTCTTTTATACCAGTGAGTTTATCTATTCATTGTTTTACTACCAAAAACTTATCCCAGATATTCTGTCGAAAGAAACAAAACAGAAGCATACATGGACGAGCCAAAAGTGATGGGTAATTCTCCAATAATCTGTGGAGCCGCCTTTAGCACCGACAAAATGCAAAATGCACTGACTACAATGATCACCAGGAGGGATCTACAGATGGTTCCTTGGATTTTAGACCATTAAGTGCGAACTAACACACGATACAAATATGCTGGCAGTCTAGGTCTCCAAATCATGCGCCAAAATAATCAAAAATACTCTTGAGACAAATCGCGCAATATGTGGACCTGGTGATATGGAGCATCTTAGAACTTCCCATCTTTTCTAGGGGTACGTGAAGTCCACTGAGGGCGTTAAATACTTTCCAAGCATAGATTACATTTACGTGCGAGTTTCTAATGAAGATTGTACAAACAGAAAAACACAATGGTTTAGTTTGGATATTAGGTCCTGCTATGAACGATACTGTAAACAAAACCCAAGGACCAGGAAGATTATTTATCAATCCTCAAAATTACAATATGAAATCAGAAAAAAAAATCAGCGAGGTACAGACACCTCTTCGGAGCATATCTAGATGGATACAACAAATTTTGACAAAGTCAATCTTCAGCCCGTTATTTTGATCAGTTTACTTCCATGTTCTGTAATGTGTACTATATTATGACACCTTAACCATGTAATTGTTTCAATAAATTGATTTAAAAATAACATAACAATGTCCTTCCAAAGATGATTCGAGTAGACCAGAGGGCCCAATCTCTCTTTGGAGCCATCACGAAAGTGCACAATGTCTTGCTAATAAGTTAGGTTTATAGACTGATACGGTTTACACCAAACCTGAATCAAAACACAAGCGGAGACTACCTTGGAATGTAAGATATACCACCCAGCTATTCATTCAGCAGAGGTGGTCAGCCACTTCGCTGTTCTGAGTGGGAGGTAATATCATCCTTAAAGCACTGTCGGTACACCCTTGAAAATGTGAAGCGTGAAATCCTGATTTCGCTACCACATCTGTAATGCTGTGCCCCATCAGTCTGGTGCCAACTATCATTCCGCATTATGAGTCTGTTAATTCTCGTCGGATAGCTACAGTATTATAGCGTTAATGAAAGTTTCACAGGACACTCACCAGTTCAGCTAAAATCGCTGACTATTACTACCTATTTTTACACTTCTGACGTAATGTTTGCAGCATCTCTACATTTGTTTGCTGTATCCCTTTTTGAATGCCAATGTAAATGTTCCGTGCACGCAGTAAGTTTGCGTAGTTCGTTCATTACACATCTGCTCATTACATCAATTAATCTTTACTGTATTATCACAGACAGGTTTTCAGTTTTAGAAATTTGTTGAAGCAAATCAAACTGAACATAATTCCAGACGATTTTTTAATTTTTTTAAAATTTCTTTTTCCAAAGTTATGAAAATTTGATAAGAATCCTTCAGAATGATTCTTTGTCGTCGTAGATTCATTACTTCCGGACTTTATGTATGAAAGAGTAATTGGGATGGGTTGTTTGTCAGTGACGTAAGATTTTGCTTCTGACGTTATTCTACTTGTCAAACACGTGGTTTTTAGTTGAAACGGCAGACCGATGCATCATTTAAATAAATGCATGCAAAGAGTTGTTTACAACTTGAACCAGGCTGCCCTGGCTGATTTAAACCTAAAACCAGCACTTTGAACGCACGAGTTATGTTACTTTGTTGGATAGTACCCAGTAAATTATAGTTTTGTGCGATACCACAGTATGAGTTTATTCTGATTGCAAAAAATTGATATTATTTAAAAAATTATAAGTTTTTACAATTAAAAATTCACGGTTTATTTTGTTATGCTTCTGAGCTTTGCTATTTTGAAGCACTCTTAGTTACCTGCGCGCTGTTGCGCTGCTGCACTCTACGCCACTTTCTGAAAAAGATATGAAAATGTTCATCTTAGTACAACAGACCTATTTTAGCTTCGGAAAACCAATGGAATGTCTACGTTTTTTAGTTTCTGTGGCAACACCGGTAGGCAGAAATAGTCGTATGCCTTTGATAGATCGGTATATGTATCCTATCCTCATGCAAATAATTATATATCTCATTTATAGGTTGCATCAACATTTCATTTCTTCTCTTCCCAATTTTCTATCTCCTGCGGGCCCTTTGCAGGTGAATGGTGCTCAGTGCATAACCCTAGTTTTTTTTACGAATATCTAATGTGATAACGGTTCTTTCTGGATTGGATCAGTGACATCACTCAAACTAGTTAATGATCGCGGTATATGTTTGTTCTCTTCCTAACGACATACAGCAAAAAACCATTTATCTTGCAGGAGAAATTCTTTTTAACAAAATATGCGAACTATTACTAAGCCAACACTTTCCAATACATTTGTTTCATAAACGATGTCTTTGATTTGTGGTGGCTACTGCTTAATGGATTGGGTCTAAGGAAACGGTAACGAATAAAAGTGTCAATACTATACTCGTGAGTAGTATCGGAAAGAAAAAGTATCTTAGTTACTAAAATATTGAAAAAAAGTATCGGTGCCTCGAAGTATCGAAAGAAAAGTATCGTTAACATGATATTTTTCAAATCATGCATCGGGATTGATATTTTCTTTTATTTAATTTTTTATTTTAAGATTAAAGGCTTGAACCTGCGCTTTAATTTGAAGTTTTATTCCTTTTTATATTTTTTTAGCTGAATTGGCCATCATTTCTTATGATTATGATATTTGCAGCAGTAAATCATGTTCGTTTTTGTAGTCCTAATGTATGAAAAAATGAATTATAAATTTAAAAAGGTGAACTTAATCAGACTCAATTTTTACTTAAGTTATAAATAAAATTAACAGAAAATTCCAAGACTCAGTAAACTGTTGAACTAAGAAGCTAGAATATATAGGACTTCTAATCTTAGACTTTCAACTCTTCATCCGATCAGTCACTTAAAAACAATAATTTATCTAATCATTTCGAAGATCATTTGTTTTTTGCCTTTGAGATTGTACTGTTTGCCATTCATGTTCGGCGGGGGCTGATGTTGCTGGAATTGTCATGTATTGACGGGCTAACTTATATAAGTAAGGAAATACCACGTTCATATATTTCCATTGCTCCAAAGATCAGTCGACAATGGTGAGACTGGTTTTGCCAAATAATAGCTCATTTCGTCCTTTTCATTAGCCAATGTAGACTGTAAAGAGGAGCCTGATGTTCGACGTTTACTTTTTTGTTTTGTATGTGGTAAGATCCAAAAATCATACGCAAATATTGTATCAATAAAAGAATCACTGTCTGGATCACTGGAGGAGGGGACATTAGTGTTTTTCTGATGCTAAACACTTTATGTACGAGATATTTCATTGGCTCAAGCTGTTACATCGTGGAAGTGAATGTTTTTGAATCTAGCATCTAGCAAGCAGGACATTCCGTTTAAATGATTTCTTCAATGCTTTCGAATCCGCTCTTGACGCACATTCCATACAAACAAAGCAAGCGACAAAGATAATGTTGTAACCTAACCCATAAGTTTTTGAGTTAAGTGTTCGAGACTCCTTCCTTCCTTTTTAAAATAAAAACAAGAGAAAAGTCTAAAATAAGTTCTCATAATATTCTCAAGTACTAAAAACGACAATGTTCACCATTATAAAAATTCGATTGTCGTCTTTAGATGAAGCTATTCTTGTCTTGAGGACGATACATCATTCAGCCAAGTGTGTTGAATTATATTTTAACTTTTTGTTGAGTGGCTTTTTAGTACTGCCACTAACTTTTCTAATGTATTTCGGTATCGATAGCGACCATAAGTACTGATATGTGTAAAAGTATCGTATGGGTGTATCCAGAACAAAAGTAATGGTGTCAATAGAAATGTACTCGATACCAAAAAGTATCGATACTTTTTCCGTGTCCCTAGTTGGGTCACACTGACAGGTTGTTGTAAATCGAGATTATATTTCTACAGATGTAGTCACAAAGTTTTCTGTAACCTTGTCTTTTCTTTTCCGTCAGCATCTTCTTTGTGCGTGCCCCTGTTTTCCTGAGAGGGACATAATTGCTTTTTGTCGTTCGTACCCCTCACAGCCCCTTTTCTTTGATGCACGGTCTTCTGACAATCGTCATTCCACAATGGAGGAGGAATACGAGAATTTGGTTCCCCCATCCTTTTCTGAAAGTGATTGATTTGTAAGCTCTTCTATGCTTATCAGGAGGAAGTAACAATCTATCTGTAAAAGGGCATGAGTAATCAGTCATATGTGCGCACTGTTTTTTTTTCAGTTTACTCTGACAATGTAGCATTTATATTTTTAAGTAACCTCTTCTTCCATTACTCAACTACGTCTCGAAGTAATCAGCACAGGAAGCTGATGGGCTTTTCCCTTCAGATAGCTGTGACATTTTTTGTGGAGTGAAAGTAAAGTCAACAACTAACATAGTTTCTGACATCAATGACAAATTTTTCGAAAGTTTTGTTTAAATTTTTTAGATTTTCTTCTTCTGATGACTGGAGAATTTGGCCTAGACTATTTGTTTCCACTTCATCAGACAGGATGGCGGCTGTTAAAATTTTCTTGACGATCTAGGAGGGGGGTAATCGACATAGAAGGACAACTACAATTTTCTAATGGCGCTGTTTACAGAGGGTACCGTTACCAGGAGATATCAAAAGGCACATAGACAGCAAGCGCGTGATTTGAAAAGCCTGTGATCGGCAAGTATTTACCAATTTTTTTTTTTCATATGCTATTACGACATATGTAACAAAAGTTTGATGCAATAATGAATAAATGTTTTCTACAAATATAATGTGTGAAATTAAACGTCGCTAGACATCAAGTATAATCAATGAAGGTGTGTTTCCTGTTCCTTCAAATGTCGTAGATAGCAGATTCGTAATAACCAGTAAATGGGGATATGCGTGCTTTTCCTCTCAAGATCTGTTAAGTATATTGAATGAACGTATTTAAGGGTACTGTCGGCCACTTATGTTAGTTATTGTTGCGGTAGCGGATATTCTTATATTATATTCTTTAGTTTATATGTAATATGTTCGATATGATGTTTAAAAATTGCAATCACTAAAATGGTACAAAGCGTACGGATGATATTCCTTTCTTGTCACTGGAAGGGATGCTAATTTTTAGACTGTGAGTGACTATCTCACGTTTATAGACATTTAACGCAGTCTAATTTTCGTAAAATTGCATTTAAAATGCCAGCTTGTCAGAAACAAGGGTGTGGAAAGACTGTAAAACGAATGTTTCGGATAAGAAACATACAGAAAAAAATACCTGGAAAGAAAAAATAAAAATTCGTAAACCATCACTGTATAACACCTTTTTCCGTATAATCTAAAGAACATACAAATCCTTTAAAAAATTCTACAAGTTCAACTCCACACTTATCTTCAATAATTGTCAAGGAAAAGAGCAATGAGTAAAAGCACGATCATGTTTGCATTTGGAGATAAGCGACCAATTGTTAATTCTAAATATGTAGAAATAAAACAACACGATTACTTATAACGTGTCATTTAAAGCACTTACAACAAACAGGTAGCCACAGTAAAACTAAAGAAACACAAAAGAGAATCATTTGTTACAGGAGGCGTGAAGCAAGATTGTGACCTTCTCAACTAATATAAAGGAATGAGTATACAGCGGGAGCAAACAGTAAAATAAAATTTTGAATAGGTTCATGGAGACCGGATGAGTATCCTGAGATTCCATGATGATGTTTTTCCGTTAATAGGAAACAGTGAGTATACCAGGAAAATACTGACAGTCGTGGAATAGCGTGGACAAAGCAGTAAGAGAAAAAGTTGATGTAAATATAGAATAATTCAAGACAAAGACCACAATGTGTAGCAGAAATAACAAAAATAATTCCAGAAGATTCATATAGTAGAAAAAGTAACTGTAACTATATAGCAAGAACAAGACAGTCTAGCACTGGCGTAGTGAGCCTTCTTTATATATAAATATATTTTTTTTAACTGCTTTACGTCTCTTTTTAACATCGAGGTCTTTTAGAGACGGGAAAGGATGGGGGGCAAGGATGGGGGGCAATGATGGGGGGCAAGGATGGGGGCAAGGAATGGGAAGGAATTCGGCCATGGCCTTTTGAAGGAAGCATCCCGGCATTTGCCTGGAGTGATTTGGGGAAACCATGGAAAACCCGAATCTGGATGCCCGGACGGGGATTCGAACCGCCGTCCTCCCGAATGGGAGGCGAGAACGCCTTCTTTATAAAGAGAAATCTTTTAGTATCGTACCTTGAACTAGGACTCAGAAATATGGAAAAATCAAAGAACTGGAAATGTGTTGCTTCATCCAGGAAGTTAAATTTAAACAAACAGGACAAATTGGATGTTTTCTGGAGATGACGGCTGAGGAGATACTGTTATGGCTTGACGCCTCGTCGAAGTCGAAGTCATTAGAAGCGGGGAAATGACTGGGTATAAAGAACGGGAAGGAATTCGGCCATGGTCTTTTGAAGGAAGCATCCCGGCATTCACTTGGGGAAACCATGGAAAACACAAATTGGTTGTGTGGACGGGAATTCGAACCGCCGCCTCCCGAATGCGAGGTCAGAGCGTTAACCGCTCACCCACCACGCTCGGTAAGAACTGTAGAGGAAGACAGAGGATATAAAATATGAAACAGACGTAACAGTCCGTGTCAAAATTTCTGGAATGATATACGGTGAATAGCGAGGTTAATGGTGTGTGGTAGGATGAACGAAGCCTCCGGCTCATTTGTAGCAATTATTAATTTCTCAAGTGAAATAGATACTTAGCAAACAGCCAACGAAATAATTAGAAATGATAAAATATTTCCCCAACAGAAACAAAAATATCCGTGAACTTCCTTGCTGTAGAAAACACACAAAGATTATCCATTTCTCTTTCATATGCCAAGCTTCTATCTAGAGGTAATGAGATCACTCTTCATCGACGCAAGCGAAGCCAGCAGTTTGGCTCTGAATTATCTCATTTTGAAGCAACAATTGTTTATTTGAAGTCGCCCGCCCGTGCGAAAATTTCAATATGTGTTGCTACTATCTAGCGGCAATAAAATCACTCTCATCGAATCCAGCGAAGCCTGAACTATCACATACTCATGACCTTGCTTGTTCATAATTTTGTAATTTACGAGTTGAATTTCGAAAAATTTATTTCTTAGTTAATGATTTTACTAACAATAATGAGAACATGGAAAAATGCAATAAAAGAAGGAATAGAAAGGACATGTTTAGGTACAAGCAAGCACGGTCTAAAGATGGAATGTGTTGCTTTTGCTGATGATATGGCATTACTGGCATAAAATAAAGAAGCTCAAAAAATAGTTGAAAAATTGCATGGGATTGCAGAAATAGCAAGACTCATGATCTCATATGGAAAAAAAAACAGAGTATATAGAACACAATCGCAATAATGAAAGACATCTGGAAAACTTATTATTTAAATATCTGGGTGAATGGATCCAATCCACTGTGCTTAATAAGGAAGCGAATAAAGCAAGAGCAAGAGCTAGAAAGATGGAACTGGCATATACGCTATCACAAAACAGACACAAGAGAGCGATCACCTGCAAAACAAAGATTAGACATTATAGAAGAGTTGTTAAAACATAGGGAAAACTACAGACTCAATGCTCAAGAGAAGGTTGAAATTTTGCGGACTTCTTGTTTGAATGGGTGAGAGTTGGTTGACAGAAAGAATTTTTAACCAGATCACTAAATTAAAGGTGACAGCAAAATGGGTTCGGAAGACGAGAAAAGTTATGGAAAAAAAGCTAGGATCCATCCAGATGAGATAGAGAATCGAAGTGGGTTCCAAATTAAAATTGATAAATACAATGGGTTCCAGGCACAACGCACAAAAGCTGCGACCATCTGATCTGAAGAAAGAGTGAGGAACTTCAGTGAAAGAGTGAAAAAATTGTAGGAGGAGAAGAAAAGGCGAACCAGCAAATCAGTTGCTTCTCGTGGTCCAAATCAGGCCAAAATAGAAAGAAGAAGAAGAAGAGATGTCACCAAAATGGAGAACTTAATCTTTAAAATGACACTTTATTTATTCATTTTGATTAAGCATGAAGAGAGAAAGAAAGATGGGTCGCCACAAGAAAACATCTATTAGAATTGATATATGCGATAATTGTGTACGTAGTCTGTAAGGCTACACCGATGTGGACACATTAACTAAGGTTAGAAAGAAACAGAGGCTTGCACCAAACAATAGAGTATGATGAGGGAAAAAAATTGGCATGTAGAAAGGAGCCTAACAAGCGGCGCACGACACGTGTAGCGGGCGTCCTGTACAGCGGACGGGGTCACGGTGTTCCCCTGTCTGCAGACTGTTCGTCGTCCTCACAAGACAGATCGATACAAGCTGGCTCCGTCCTCCACCTCACTCTGCCACACGTCACAAGCCGTTCAATTATGGACAGCGCATTTAATGAATTTAATGGCAATACCACCAATAGAGCTTGCGTGTGGGTGCGGCCATATTGATTAGCGAGTTGTGAGCTGCTGCGGCACAGAAGCACAAGAAGACCTGCCCCGACTCCCCGCGTCTCTGTCAGCCTTAATGACCAAACTTTAAACATTAAGAGTTTTACAACACAGGAAACGGCACAAGAAGAGGAACAGAGAATTTACATTTTCATAAAGGACTTTCGCGAGGAAGAAATATCGCGCGGAGCTGGCTGTGTGGTGTTCAGTTCCTGTCTGTCTTCCTTGTCTCCAGCCACTGAGATTAGAAGGAAATTAAAAACTTCACACCAGGAGCTCTCAATGAAAAGCATATTTGGTAAAAACACGCATTGTGCGAAGTTACTTTAAAACTTGACTGTGTAATGAAACAGTTATCTTTCGGTCCATCTTTAATCATATTTAAATAATTCAAGATTTAATTTCAAGATGCCAGCGTAGCTTAAACATACATTTTCAACTCACAAAAATTGTTTATTGCATTTAATTTTCTTCTGAAAGGTTATTTCCTTAATGTTTAGAATCATTTCAGAATCAGTTTAATCAATATTCATTGGAACCAGATTGTTTTAAATATTTTGTAACGTTTGAATTAGCTTCGTGCATTTGTTAAGGTTCTCTTTATTTTAGGTTCAGAGCTTAAAGTTCGTTGACATCGAGATCATTGGAGGCAGAATCTAAACAACAATATGTCTACATCATAGGAGAAGATATCGATTGGCTAGTCCTTTTAACAGAATGTACACAACAAATCAGCAAAATTAAAAAAAAAATAGCAAGAATTATTCGATTAAATGCTTTGATCAATATCCTTGTTTGAAGGAACATATATTGTTTTTGCACAGCTTTAGTGGATGTGACACAACATCTGCGCTTTTTTAAAAAAGGAAAATTATTAATTATTAAAATGTTCGAGAAACATTCCGATTTGGATCAATCAGCTCAAGTTTTTCAGCAAGACAACTGTCCCCTAGCAAAATTGTTTGAAAATGGAGTAGTGTCTTTTCAGCAATGTATAATGTTCCAAAATCAGAATACAGCATACACGTTTTTCGATACAGGTAATTTATCAAATCAGCTAGATTCAACAAACCAGTCCAGTTATCAACTCTTCTACTTACAAGTGCAGCAGTTCGACAACCCATCAATAGTGTCTACTATCAGATCCAAAGTTGGTTTGGGAAGGATTTAGAACCCCAGGAATGGGGGTGGGTGTTGCAAAATGAAGTTGTAATTCCAATGAAGGCTGTGGCTATAGTTGCAGACTCAGAAAAGTAGGACCGCAATGCTGCTCAGTTTGTGGTTAGTGTAATGGACAAGCATGCCTCAACGCTTCATTATATCCAGATGATCTGGATGAAGAAAGTGAAAATGTACCTGAAATCCTTGAAACTTTAAAAACCAAATTTAATGGACGATGACGACGATGATAATGAATTAGAAATTCAAGTTGAGCGACAAGAAGAGGAATACGACGACGAACATGAGGTATATTGAGCTACGCTCTTGATATAAGCAGTAACAACAAAAAAAAATCTGTATATCAAAACTTGAATTGTAATAGATTTACAGTAAACTGTAGGTAAATAAAAATATTATTAAAGAGCATTTAAGCTATTTCATTTAAATATCTTATTATTAATTAAGTTAATATTAAAGGAATGCATGATTTGTAAATAATATAACATCCATAAATACAATTTATTAATTAGTAAATAATTACAGTTTCTTCGTAATTATAACGTTATTAATAAAAAAGTAACATTATAAATCGTACTGTGTATTGGATTCTACCGTTAAACGTATCGTGCAGTAACGTTTCCGTCCATACGGCTGAGCACTCCTCACTCTCCACGCTATATCTCAAGAAGGGTTAAATCTATGAAATATTGTCTATAACGAAATTTGAAGAGAATTTTATGCTCTACAACTTTTCTAATAAGTCGAAATATCATTTAAAGTAAACGAAATAATAAAAAAAAGAATCAACAAAGGTTTATGTTAATTTACAGCTTGTTATCTTTCATTCCGAGGTTTAATCCTTATTTGACTTTACGGATTACAGGAAAAATTAACTGAAATTCATAATTCAAGAGGGCGACAATGTGATTACATCTGACCCCGTAGAGTGTCTCAACTATTAGCAAGAATAAGGTTCAACGCCGAAATATTGCGTTACTCGTGTATGTGTGTTTTCCGTTCGTCGTTCCCAACCGTCGTCATCTGTGGTATGTATTGGGCTTTATCTCCCTATTATCTCTTAATTTCATCTGAAGGCAAATAAATACGCAAGATCGACAAATTAATAAATGTGATGTTATATGTAGTTCTTACTTGTCGTAATTTTTTTTATCAGTTATATCAAAATTATTTCAGAAGTTAAATGAATACTGCATCAAAAAATCAACTGAAGGATACAATTACCCATTAGAAGATCATTGTAATGTGGCACGGCTTCTTGGGATATATGTTACTTAAACATCGCCATTATCCAGGAAGTCAATAGTGCTGTTACAACTAAACAATCGTTAATGCGTTCTCCTCACTTTATACACCACCATACCTTCCTACGTTAAGTAATTTACTGTTATGCACTCATTATGTTTCATTCAATTGATGTAGTAATTTTATAGTTGCCTCCATTCGTTATATTATCAGGTTGAGACAATGATTCATTTCCTACTTAGCTGTTATGAATTACTGTTACAAGTTAGCAGTAATTAGATTTTAAAGTTGGCAGGACCAGAGATTTAAGTAAATAATAAGGGTACGGAGACGCTAAATACGTCTTTGATACAAACTAGACTGGGATGTTAGTGTCGCAACATAGCACCTACACTATGGGTAAAATAAAAAAATAAAAAAAAGAATTTTGTGAGGTTGCAAAAGTGGCCAGCTAGATTTATTTGTTATAATTACCAAATGTACGTAAAACTCTGCCAGTAACTGACATGATAATGGAGATTGGTTAGGAGTCTTTGAAAGACAGTAGACGGTTAAGAGAATGCCGGTAGATTTGTTTCGTGCAAGCCTTCACGCAGCCGAAATATTTACAGGGATCTGATATACAAGGTGAGCAAGTGTGTAAAAGATCGAGCCCAGCAGAGGGCGATATCACCCTCCTACCTGGCATTCGGGGTGACGGGAGTCAAATCCCATCGGGTTATCCTGACTAAGATTTTTCATGAGTATCTGCAGTCCCCAGGCTGGAAAGGGTCTTCGAGGCCATCCAGCAGGTTTCAAGGCATTGCCTGGGTGGGATAAAATTTGTAAGAAAAAAAAAAAAAATCCTACAAAACTATAACAGATCGACTTTGTGATTCAATTAGTTGTTTTATATCATAGTTTAGTGACCTGTTCGAACACAATCCAAACAACACCATTTCAAATATTGCTTTCAGGGAAGCTTTTTGAACAGTATCGAAATATGCCTGTTAATTATCCACGACTATGAAATCCAATTTATGGCAGTAGAAAAAATGATGCGCACAAACTTGATTAAAACAATTGCTTATAACTTCAATTTAGAAGGAGAAGCCAACAATTCATGTATAGTTTACCTATAAATTAATAGCACTAATCTGCCTTTGTTGATGATTACGGCAGTATCCGGTGATACGATGAGGAGGTTTTCAACACAGTTCACTTCTAGTGCAAACTAGTCAACATGCAACACAGAAGCTGCTTCATACACAATTACATCATACTATGAGGTAAATTTTTTTGTGTTCTATTAATTTGGAGCGGACTGTCAAATTTTAAGGATTTATTATCTCCAAGTTCCCTCCACTTCAATTGTAATTGCTTTAGTGTTGGTAAAATGTATCTCCTTCAGATTCAAAGCCTTTTATACAGTTTTTTTTTTTACTCTCCATCGGACCAGATAAGGACCACGTGCCAGAGGCTCCCTGTTTTAAATCGGTGGACAATTTGAATGATGAGAACAGAGTGTTCTGCCAGAATTCAAACCGGGTTTGTTTGACCCGGCGTACGGAACCTATAGGAGGAAAGTTCCTGTTGTCATCTATCGGCGAAAAGCATAACTTTTTGTGTTCTGTATGAATAATGTAATTTTGTTTGTGAAATGTGTAGTTTGTGAGGCGGAGATTGGGGACCGTCCCAACATCCGCCTAGATCAGCGATTCTCAACCTGTGGTCCGCGAAGGGACGGCAAGTGGTAGGTAGGCAGAATTCTAACTGAATTACAGATATCGTAACAAAAAGTAAATTATTAAAAATTGTTCACATGAAATTGATACCGTATTCCTGTTGCTTAAACCTATTTTTGCTTGTGGCTTTGCGATTCGTCGACGTCGAGGTCATTAGAGGCGGGAAAAGACTGGGGTGAGGAAAGGGAAGGAAATCACCCATGGACTTTTGAAGGAACCATCCCGGCATTCGCCTGGAGCTATTTGGGGAAACCATGAAAAACCCAAATCTGGATGGCCGGACAGGGATTCTAAACCACGTTCTCCCGAATAGAGGCAAGAACGTTAACCGTTCACCCACCACACTCGGATTAAAGCTATTAGTGTGTGGAAGATGTTAGCCAGACTTTCTAAAAGCCATGACTGTTTCAGTCACCAGAAAAAGTCTGGTGATTCCAAGATATGAATATGTTATTACATTTTTATTATAATAGCTTATTCATGAAATACGTTTCCAGAGAGCGGCGTTCCTTAGAGGATTTATTTCTGATATTTTAATGGTCCTCGGTTGAAAAAGGTTGAGAAACGCTGGCCTAAATGTTTGCGGGAAGCCGCCCAAACACCGCAATCAGAACGCCCTTTGCAGTACGCAGGGACCCGGACTCGACCTGGTCCTGTTCCTTCCCGATCCACTGTGCGGCGCCTTCACGCACTGGCGGGTTTCTATACACTCTATTGTTTATTTTACGGTAACGAAGTCAAATGATTTACACTCAAGGACTAAAACAAGCTATTTAGCAACTGCGGATGAGATTATTTCTCACTTTTTCTAGCTTCGGTGAGTTAATTTTTCTGCTGAAGACAAATTTCGATTTATTTTTTTTCTGGTTAGCAGATACATTGCATAACAGAAGAGACTGATAACCAACTTCAAGAAAAGCATTGCAAGCAAACACAAGTCATATACTGTCATTGTTTCTGTCTATGTCCTATCACAAACCATATTGCTAGACGGTTAGCATAGTGCGTTTCATTATAAGATACTATTCATATACCATTTCGTTAATTTCTGTTATTGACGTCTGTTACGCCAACTTATCTGCAGATACGTACAATCAAACCATCTCTTTTCAGAGGAACAGTAATTCCAATATTGCAGTTTTTTACCACAGGAAAAACGTGTTTCACATTCTTAGTACAACTGATGATTGGTTATCAGATAAAGAGATAGGAAGGGTGTTTGTATTCTGACAGTTGTTCCGTGCTCGAAGGAAACCTTATGCAAGCTGTGGGAAGACCCACGTTACGTACACCGTTTAAAGGTCAGGGACTACTTTAAAACTCAGAATCTGCATCGATTAGAACCGGCTAGTCTACCTGATTCTAACACAAGAACGAACTGGTTGTATCTCTTCAGGATGAGATGTGGAAGTGTTTATAGTGTTTATAATCGATACAAATGAATCCCTGTCGAACAATCTTTTCATCAAAAGACAGATTCTCGCTGTTTTGTTCTTTTCTGGACTCAGGCAGCAATGTAGCTAAGCCCATGCAGCTAATACTGAATGACAGAAATAAACGATATCATTCGTTGTCAACTCAGAGTAACATAATGAAAATTTCAGAAACAAAAATGAACAATATATGCTGAAAGTTAACTAATTATTAGTTAAAGCATAAGATTATAAACACTTAATTTTCAATATGATTCTGCTGATATAGTCCGTTACGTAGAGAGAAGTTGCCAGAGACTCGTTAAAACGTATCAGCTGGTTTTCCAGTGGTTTTACTTGATCATCCAGGCGTATGCTGTGACTATTCCTAATTTAAAAAAAAACACACACACACACAGAGACACACAAAAGATATAAAGGAGTCCGGAAACTCCTGTGGCTAGATCATAGATATAGATGCTATGTGACAGTCGCTCTCCGAAAATAAGAATTAAATTTCTATTAGGATATGTAAATTTCTAGCAATAACATGGAATAACCTAGGTTAGAAGACAAAAACTGTTCAGAAAACCCTTCTATCATGAAGGTTAAATTTGTTACGGACAGATCGGAACAGTCACTTTGCTTCCACAACACAGATTCTTTCATCACCTCTTCCGAAAGCAGGACATAAAACTCCACCTAAGGGAGAGAGAGTTTTTTTTTTTGGTTAAAGCTTTTGATCAGAGACGAAAAAATTGACTATTATTGTTATTGGTAAATAAATTCAGTTTGACATAACATAGACGGATTTTAAATAGGCTATGACGCATTCTATACAGCTACTCTACAGTCAATATTGAAATCGTTAATAACATTAATAAGTAGATCACATCGGACCTCTACAATACCAAGAACAGGAAGATCAGTACTCAGATGCACCTTCCGTTTACGATTAGAGAAGCGGAAGATGCTATTAAACCACTTGAATATAATATTTTAAATGAAACGAGAGACGCAACTTCCACAAATTCATAAAATCTTGGGACCAAAAAACACACTTTTATTAAGTTTGTACTACTCTTTTCAATGAAACAGAATTATTAACAAACACGTCTATCTGTTCATGGAGAGGCAAATAACAATATTCATTGACTCTGCGATACTGGTTATTACTGAGTAAATAAACAGACACAAAACTATAAGAAAAAAATCGTTACTGTGTTAAAAACAGTTAAAAAAAAATATCTCCCGTGTGAAATTCTGATACTGTATTACTGCTGATATTAAAGACTTTGGCTTAAATGCTCGCCTACACCTTATCTCAACGGACAATAAGAAGTTAAACTTTGATGATGTGACAATTGTAAAAAAATACACCTAAGAAATAGACAAAGAAATTTATAAACAGTAAGGAAAGTCCAGCTACAAAACATTTCCCAAAACCCAGCTTGATAAAATCAGGTTCTCACGAAACTATACGGAATGGAAGGCATCCTGAATAAACAGGAAAAGACTTGGTCTTCGACATTAAATATCTGAAAAACTAGGAGTAAATGATTATCTTTGAGTCTTATTTGCTGGTATTGAATATGATAGTCTAGCGCGTGTCTGTTAATGGCTTGAAAGAAAACAACAAAATAACAAACACGAGCAGCCTGCAGTAAATCGGGTTATCATCGTTATAATAATGAATATGTTTTAAATAACTTAAAATATTTCTCTAGCAGATAGGTTACAAGCATTTTAACAGTTTTGAAACAGTTTTCAACCAGGGTAGAGACCTGTTTCTACACCGAAAATGAACTTCTAAATCATATTCTAATGAAATATCCTTTATCTAGAACTGAAATTGCTTTGTGATTTAAACGTTTCTGCACAATTCATAGAACTGATTAAGTGGGATTTGATGAATAAGAGCCAATCTGATTTCACGTAACAGGAAATCGCAATTAATATTACTCAGCAAACAGCAGCATTAGTTGGATTACTTCTTTTAAACGCGATTTACAACACACAGAGTTATTCTCGGAACAGGAATAAATTTTCCTGCGGAGTGTCATTTTCTTCAATAAATTGTTCCGAAACTTGATTCGCTGTTCTTTGTCGGAGACAATATACCGTTGAAACGATCGCAATAACAAAATTATACGACCCATGAAACTCCTCGCATCTTTTTTTTTCCTTTTTTGCGGGGGCTTTACGTCCTGTCAACTGCTAGGGTCCTTAGGGAATATATAACTTGAGGGAGTGTTGCTGTCTGTCCGCGGACTCTGTAAGGCAAGCTGTAGACTATAGGTTCCCAACCTGGCAAGCGTCCCCCCCCCAGGGTCAAGAGGGGGAGGGGGGCGGGGTATGATGTAGCCGCTGTGGACGATACCCTACTCTATACCTTTCCAATATATCTTCTTCGCCGCCTATTAGAGTTGAAAAACTTAACTTGACACAATTAGTGAGTTTCCTCTGAGATGTCATTGCTAGTACTGAGAAGTAGGCATTCACCTTTTTAATAATAAAAGTATGGTGGGGAGGATGCGTAGCTACTTCTGATGGAAAAAGAAGGGGGGCACTTTTATTTTGGCGAAACGGGACGTGGTAACAAAAACTTAGGGAACTCTTACTACAGACAAAGATGCTATTCACCCACGGAACCTGCTGGGTGAACGGTCACACTCTTGCCTCGCTTCGGGGGGACGCGGAATTGAATATCCGTTCAGCCATCCGTTTCGGATGTACAAGATTTTCCGAAATGACTCCAGGCAAATGTCGGGAAGGTTCCTTATAAAGACAATGCTGAATTCCTTCCCATTCCTCGCCTCCAGTCCTTTTCAGCCTCTAAAGACGTAGACGAGGCGTACATCCATAGAAAAAACTATCCACTTTGGCAGAATGATGTTGGAAGGCCTATACACTATACAGTAATAACAGCGTATTGAATCTTCAGAGAGTAAAAGGTCTTAGGAAGCATTGATCTCATGGTTAGTCAATTGATTACATTGTTTTATATTAACTGCTCAGATGATAACTATGATGTAAACAGATTCCTGTTGCTGCTGCTGGGGAAATCAGTGTTATGACAACGTGTTTGAAGCGAAGGCGTTCCCGACGAACACCCTATCCTCCTTTCATTATTGGTGTTGCTTCATATTATCGGATTTTATTAACTCTGCAAGTGTATTAAAGTACTTTGATTCCAGTGAAGTATCCTATCGTTTTACTTTCTTGAATTGAATTGGTCATTACGCTATCTGCCATTTCACACAGACTTCCAGATATAAACATTTTTGTGGATGACTGACCTTCAACTTATTCTATGTTTTCCTTCAACTGAAGGTTCTTACTCTACTGAAGAAGATACAGATTGTAACAGGTTTTTGTTTGTTACTGCAGTTGTAGTCACATACAAGTTAACCGCAGATGGAAGAATCACTATCCTACTAGCTGCTTCCACTTAGGTCCGTGACAACGGTGACTGTACCAGGAGGCTTTAGACTATTTCATTCATCAGCTGCTTTACTAATTTGCGTTTTAACACACTCAATGAATATACTACCAATCACTGGAATCTTTGGTAGCGCCAAGCCAACTTTTAGAAATTTGGATCACCGGAACGTTTTATTTATTTATTTATAAACAATGTATACCTGATGTTCCATGTTGTTTTTGGCTCCTAGCAATTTATGCATGGCTCTGCTAGCCAATAGTTTTTTTTTTATCTGCTTTACGTTTCTCTAACAGCGAGGTCTTTAGATACGGGAAAGGATGGGGGTCAAGGAATGGGAAGGAATTCGGCCATGGCCTTTTGAAGGAAGCATCCCGGCATTTGCCTGGAGTGATTTGGGAAACCATAGAAAACCCAAATCTGGATGCCCATACGGGGATTCGAACCACCGTCCTCCCGAACGCGAGGCCAGAACGCTAGCCGTTACACCACCACGCTCGGTCCAATTGTTTTCCCTTCCTCTTCTATCTCAAAGATATGCTGATAAATTGTTGGTGAAACTTAGTTCATACATAGAATACCCAAAAGCAACGAATACATTTACCACCAAAGATATCTCTGCAAAGACAGATGAGCGAACACTGGCACAATGTTGTATTATGGTTAACAGAGTGCAGCAACATTATTGACAGAATATGAGATTTGTCACAGACCCAGAGCTTAGCCGTTAGAAAGTTGTACGTTTCATCAGCATTCTAACTTCGTAAAGCGAACGAAAATTTTCATTAGTTAGAGAACTGAAACACTCATCAGTTCGTAATTAATATGCTGCGGGTGGACGTAACTCCCTATAAGCGATTACCTAAGGGTCTTGATCTCTGTGCCAGATAAGTGGATATAATTGTAAACTGTTCTCCAAAAAAAACAAGGTTTGGAACTTAAATAGTGGCAACACTGCTGTGGAGACACTATGCAATGGAATCTACTATTGTCGCTGATAGAAAACGTTGTTGTCATACCTACCTTACCTCCGAGCAAATGGATTCGCCCGTCCCACGTCCCCGGCGTGCGCACAATCGAGGGAAACGCAGTCATTTGTGAGCGAGCGGTCTAACGTAACTGTGTCACTATGTTTTCGAAACAGGAACAACGGAATTGATGGAAATACAGAAATGGATGAGTTACAACGCTGCTCAGACGCACGTGGAGCGCTATGAGCGCGAAGAAGAGGCTTTCTCACGCCATAACGTAACACTGGATGAGGCATGGGCCACATCGTACGAGACAAAACTAAAATGCCAATCCAACGAATGGCGTCATTACGGGTCGCCGCGAAAGTCGAAAGTGCGTCAGAGCCCCAGTATGGTGAAAGTTATGGTGATTCTCGTGTACGACTGTGATGGTGTTATCCTAACGCATTACGTTCCTCCACGGCAGACCGTCAATGCACAGTATTACTGTTCGTTTTTGAAGCGGCAACACTTTCTGCGCAACCCACCCATCATTTTGCAAGACAATGCGCGGGCGCATACACCACAAGCTGTGGCTGCTCTGTTCGGTCGATGGGACTGTACCATCCTCCATACTCCCCGGACTTGAGTCCTTGTGACTTTGATTTAATTCCGAAGATGAAGGAAACACTTCGTGGCATTCGCTTCAGAACTGTTCCAGAGATTCGACAGGCAGTAGACCGCTCCATTCGCACCATCAACAGAACATGCTCTGCTAACGGTGTACTACGCCTTCCACATCGCTGGCAACGGGATCTACACAACGCTAGTGACTACTTTTAAGGACAGTAACAGGTGCAAACATGTAACACTTTTGTATCGGTTGTGAATTAATAGTTGCCACTATTTAAGTTTAAACCCTCGTATAATTCAACAAAATAAAATGTGACTGCTTCCAATACTCTGAAATCCAGCTGATTTCCGAATGGGTTCAGATTTGCCATTGAAGAACCGTTCATCTAGCTCAAGGCTGTCAAACAAATTTTGGAGGTGAATCACAATTTCTATTCTAAGTTAACCTCCGGCCCATAATACTTGTTACAATAGATATTTAAATATATCAAAGATATAAGCAACATAGTTTAATTACAATCAAAAATCAGAAAACATCTTTCAGATCTTTGCAGTGGTTTTTGAGCTAGCATATTATAGACCACTGCTACTGGAGGGGAAATTCAAATGCGCTGGCGGGCCTTGGGCAGCCTTGATCTAGCTTATAGTTTTTATGTGATTTCTGGAAATAAAGTTGGTGTATGGTGATGTGAAGATTAACCGTTCATTTAGCTTATGGTTTTTGTGTTATTACTGATAATGAACTTTGTGTGTGTTCATGTGAAGCGGAAATTTGAAATCTATTTTTTAAGTTAATTTTAGATTTAAACATCACTGATGTTTTAACTTGTTTAACTTTTTCAAGATTTTTCAAAATTGAAACGTTTAAGGAATTGTGTCCACGAACCCTTAAATTTGAGGAATTCCGCATAAAAGCAGTTTCTTATTTTTATATTATTCTGCGTCGCAAGCAGGTTGTCGTGCGTCAAAGTCTTGACAGTGAAGTTTTCCTCGTTCTTCATCTGAATTGTACGCTTTAGAATTATTCATGTTATGCACGAGGACAGACTTGCGCTGCCATTAATATGTGTGCCCTTGCATGATGTTTGTAAGCGAGTTAACAACCCCATAGCACGTTTAATACGACCACAAGCGATGTTCGCGGGGCATTACCAAGTGGCTGTAACGAAGTGCAGATCGCAACGCGTTTGCAGTCGGGCGCGTCCTCACGGGTATGGAGATTAAGGGAACACGGTAACTCACAAATGATGACTGCGTTAAGCCGCGAACGCTACAAGTAGCGTCCAATCAACCAATGCCGGTTACGAGATTAGAGCGCAGCTGCACTTGGCGAGTGATTACCGCGGCAGCAAATTGTGTATAATCCTCTGCCCGTCGAAGAAGGCTAACCCACGCCTAGTGGCCACTCGGATAATCGCATGCAGCTCTTTGGCCTAACCGCAATGTGCTCGGAACGTCGCTTTCCTGCTTCTAGGCCATAAAATATTCCACGCGTCAGTTGTTTAAGATTTGGAGAAATTAACCATATCGGCGATCCATGATTATTTAAAATACGAGGCAAGTTCCGTTATCGATTATTGCCGTTTCAACGTTGTCGTTGCGGGCATGAACATTCATATCTCCAGTTGCTAAGCACCTAGTACACGCAATGTAAGTCCTACACGTAGTGTAGTCCTTGTGTAAGTGAATGGCATGTTCAAGGTAATTTACCGGCCTCGCCAACTGTGAAATACGGTCTGTCGTGTTAACATGGTTTGATTGAATTTCTTTTTCGTTGGAGCTGAAGTTTTCCTCCATTCCATGGACTCCTGCTTCAATTCAGGTGTCACGTAGCACACCCAGATTTTTTTTTTTTTTTGTAACAGTTTAACGTCCCTTTTTAACAACGTGGTCTTTAGAGACGGGAAAGGATGGGGGCAAGGAATGGGAAGGAATTCGGCCATGGCCTTTTGAAGGAAGCATCCCGGCATTCACCTGGAGTGATTTGGGGAAACCATGGAAAACCCAAATCTGGATGCCCGGACGGGGATTCGAACCGCCGTCCTCCCGAATGCGAGGCCAGAACGCTATCCGTTACACCACCACGCTCGGTACCCAGAAACGGAAAACGAAACAGCTGTCAAAATAGTTCGGCCGGCTCTTCAACAGAAAAGGCAAAGTAGGATTTCATCTGCTTTTTCTGGAATGCAAAAGGGATGTTTTTAAATGATTGCTTTGTAAAGGAAAAAAATATCTGTCTAATATCACCCAAGTATCCCGGATAAACTGGATGAAAAAATTCGTGAGAAGAGACATCGGGCCTCCCATTCGCGAAGACGCAGGCCCGAATCTCCGACTAGCCATACAGATTTTGGTTTTCCATGGTTTCCTCAAATTAGTCCAGTCGGATGCTGGGATGGTTCATACAAAAGGCCATGGCTGAATTCGTTCCCGTTCCTTTCCCCCAATCATTTTCCGCATCTAATAACTCGACGTCTAAGAGATGTAAAGCCATAAGCAAGAGACGAGGATCGTCGGGACAACGCACCTGCTCGCTAAGGTGATATGGCGATGAAAGAACATAAGAATCTGAGTCATGAAATGTTGGAACATGCAGCTTATTAACATGTCGCCCATGGAACATTTTTAGGACATGGTGGGCAACTTGTTCGTGTCAGTGTGTTCCTCAGCAGCACATACAGGCTCTCTTTGATTCCATGCCACGGGATCGAGTCTCTAGAGGCTCTGATTTCAGAACTTGGAGGCTTCACACCGTACTGAACTCTTACGGTCATAGTACAGTACATGTACAATTATCAAAATTTTAATCATTTGTGTATTGTCGTGTCCCTAATCTATGGAATTTATTACATTTTAATCACATGTCTCCTTCTTGGTACTGCAGTTTTCGCAAACAGTAATGTATCTTTCTTTAAAATTCGACAGTTCTAAGATGGAAGGATTGCGAGGCTGCGACTTAACGGAAGGTCGGATACACGGGACGAAATCATAATGGTTCCACATTTCGCCATTTTGGCTACCGCGCAGTCTACGCGTTTTGTTACAATCCAGTCTGAGCTAGCAATTTTGCAAAATTCTTTTGGTGCGCTGTTGGGTTAGTGAGCTACCACATTCATCGAAACTGGAAAGGAAACTGCTATCGAATACCTGCTTCAACAATAATATTTGGAGACCAGCGCCTGACCTCTGTATGGAAAGCAGACAGTTTTACTTTTCCAGCAGATGTCAACTTCGGAGTTTCAGTAACAGTACACCATTGACTACGTATAGTTAGAAGTTTCTACTAGGCACTAAACAGCAGGAGGATATATATATATATATATATATATATATATATATATATATATATATATATATATATATATATATATACACTGATAAGCCAAACCATTATGACCCCTGCCCACTGCGAGATCTAATGCCGTCTGGTGACACGGTTGATAAGTCATGCGGTCAGATAACTATATAAGCGGACCAGAGATGCATGCGGAGTAATTATAGCGACGATACGTGTGGCAAATGGGGGAACACTGAGGTTGAAGACTACAACAAAGATCAGAATGTTATGGTCCGGTTTCTGGGAACGAGCATTTCGGAAACGGTGAGGCAGGTCGGCTGTTCGTGTGTTCCTGTAGTGAGCATCTACGGAAAGTTGTTGAAGAACGCTGAAATCACGATTAGGCGACAAGGTGGTGGACGTCCACAGAACAAAGAGTTCGGAGGCTTGCCAGGTCTGTAAAGCAGGATATGGTGCGATCTGTGGCAGATCTGATGGCAGAGTGCAATGCTGATACAGGCATAAGTGTTTCGGAGCACACCGCTCAGCGCACATTGTCGAACAGACGGCCCCTACGTGTTCCCATACTGTAACAACAACATCGGCAATTACGGTTGCAGTGGGCACAAGATCATAGAGATTGGACCGTGGATCAATGGAAACGTGTCGCCTGGACGGATGTTACAACAGATCGACGTTCCTGTCGTAATACGGCGTTTTCCAGGCGAAAAGTTGCTCGAAACAAGCACCGCGCCACGCACGCAAGACGGTGGGGGTGGTATTATGTCATGGTGGACTTTCACCTGGACTTCTATGGGACCTGTTATAGCGATCCAAGACACCATAACATCTGCAATCATCTAGATCCTTAGTGATCCATGTCTTCAGCTACTACGATGGCATCACAATACCAGAATCATGCTACATTGGTTCTAGGAGCATGTTAGCGAACTCACGGTGATATTTTAGCCACCAAATTGGCCTGGTCTCAACCCAATCACATCTGGAACGCTATCGGGCACCAACTCCGCACCCACAAACCACCGGCCCGGAATTTAAGGGAATTGCGTGATCTTTGCATAGTCATCTGGTGCCAAATTTCTCCTGAAATCCACAAAGGATTGGCGAATCCTTTCCACACCAAACCGCTTCAGTATTGCGTTACAAAGGTCAACCAAAAAGCTATTAAGCAGGTGGTTTTAATGTTTTGGCTCATCAGTGTATGTAAAACAATCGCAAAATAATGCTGCTAGTTAAAAGTTTCTCATGTATCGAAGTTCAGTGTGGATTTTGCCATAGTTTACAATTTTTATTGAGTTGCATTTTTTTGACGGTTTGTACTAAGTCACGATAGAGATTTATGCTCCACAGTTTGTTGCAGTTAGCAATTATTTTACTCGTCTCCATCTGAATAGATCCAAAAATTCGACTGCCTGTCAAAACACACTTTTTTTTTAGTTCTATTTTTTTTATTAATTTTTATTTTTTAATGCAGTAAAGATTTCGTCCTATCAGATGTAAACAACAATGCCAGATTTCAAATAATTAGATAAATGAAAATACTTGTTTGCTAGTCTTGCTTCGATGCGGCGACAAATCGCATAATAATGATCTCATTTCCGGATAATTATTTACCAATTTAATTTTAGCTGGAGTGATGAGATTTACACGTTCATATTTCCGTGTTGGTATATAGTTTTTTCTATTTCTAGACCATTTTTTCACAACATTTTGAGGTCGGCTAATTTCGATGATTTTTACTCGTCGTTAGCATGGTCAAACTTGGATCTAACGATTTAAAACCTTTTATTCTTACTGCCAGGTCGTTCTAAATTCTAATGGGGAAAGTGAAACGTGTAACTATGTTCAGTGTGTGATAAGTGTATTTTTATTTGTGAAATGTGTAGTTTATGTGTCAAAGACTGGGACCCTCTCGGCATTTGCCTCGATGGCTGCAGAAAACTGCCTAACAACCGCAGTGAGAGCGGCCTGGGCTCTGCCTGGTCCCCTGTACCTCCCTGAACCAGTGTGCGGCGGCACAAGTTGGTACATAGTTTATAATATTTGCACTCCTGTGCCAATATAAAATAAAATTGTAGTTTAAAAAACTAAAATCATGCTTTCGTAGTAATGTGAACTAAAAGGTTAAAAATAATATTTAAATATAAACATTTTATTTAACAGTGATAGGACGTCCCACAGTTCAGGATAAATTAATTTTTTTGCATAAGCTTAAAGAATAAAGTCACTGATTAAAAATTAACTTTAATGTTAAAAAAGCATGGGGTGCTATTTCAGTTGTCTTATATTTTTTGTCGTTGGCTCTTTGTCACCCCACGCTTTTTTAACATTAAAATTAATTTTGTAATCAGTGACTTTATACTTTAAGCTTATTCAAAAAAAAAAATTTATACTGAATTGTGGGACGTCCTATCACTGTTAAAAAAAATGTTTATATTTAAATATTATTTTTAACCTTTTAGTTCACATTACTACGAAAGCGTGATTTTAGTTTTTTAAACTACAATTTTATTTTTAACTTTTTAGTTCAGATAGTTTAAAAAGTATGTTTCTTACTGTTGGCTTTTCTTCGCCAATCTCTCTTTTTCTTTGATTTGTAGTTTCATTTTTAATTATTATTCCCACGAGTAAAATACAATTAAATGGTCAACTCAACAAGAGATCCAATAGCAGGGTAAACGAGGAAGGCTACTTTTCTATAATAGTACGAAGTAATATTTCGAATACTTACTATTCAACATCACGTTAAGCGATTGCAGACAGAGAAACCTTTCTGGATAGCAGAGAGCGGAAGACCATCGTCTACAGCAACCAAGGCTCGTAAATCACACCCGGGAAACTGGAGAACGATGATGATGATGATGATGATGATGGCTATATTGGGCGGGAAATCTCAGAAGGGTGTGGCCGCCAAATGACGAAGATTTCTCGAATCGCACCTGTGCACTAATGTCGCGGCTGCATTTGCCTAACTCAGTAATCCCATCAAGTATAGGATACGTGTAGTTTAACTTGAAGTCCTAACCATGGGTTATCCTAATCTTTTCCATTTATAATATCCGCAAAAATGCGAACCGAGCAGGGAATGTCTGCTCGCCAGTCACGCGCCTTAACCAACTAGGCCACAAAAACGATTCGGAAAGTGGGTGAAAATGAGCCACATATTTCATAAGACGGTTAAATCACTTTAGTGTTTTTACTGTCAAAGTAATGAGATTACCAAGACGTAGATATGAAATTATTGGATTGTCATCGGTTCTTAATGCATGTACAAAATTTCAGACAATTCGGACTTTCTCAAGTGGGTGAAAATTGAAATGAAATTTTCCATTACATTCAACCACTTTAAGTTGTTTCTGACAACGTGGTGAGAGTGATATTATTGAATTTTTATCGGTTCTTAATAAGTATGCAAAATTTCAAACGATTCGGACGTCAGGAAGCGGGTGAACACAGAAATGAAAGATTCCATTACATGGAACCATTTTTCTATTGTTACCGTCAGAGTAACGAGAATAGCAGGACGTTGCTAAGAGACTACTGTCAACGGTTCTTAAAACGTGTGCTAAATTTTTATGTTTTCACTGTCAACGTAATCAGAATATCAAGACATAGCTATGAAATTATTGTATTGTAATCAGTTATGAATACATGAGCAAAATTTCAAACAGTTCGGACATCTGGAATTGGGTTAAAATTAAATTGCAAAATTCCACGACAATCAACAATTTTTCTGTTGTTACTGTCGAAGTAATGAGAATAGGAGGATATAGCTATGAAATTATTGTATTGTCACCGGTTCTTAATATGTGTGCCAAATTTCAAACAGCTCGGACATCTGGAAGTGTGTCAAAATGGAGTTGTAAAATTCCGTTACATTCATACATACATACAAGTCAAGCTAATATAAAGCGTGTAAAAAATGTGCAGTGACGTGAGTTATTTGTGTATTACAGGTTTAGCTTTGAGATAGATGTTCAACGGGATAATGTAGTTTACTTAATAACATTGCAGATCTCAAAAGAAGCGAACTAATTAAAATTAGTTTTGGACGCATTTTAAACAGGTATCAGAGAAGAATCAGAACAGCACACGGACTCCAGAACTCTCTAGTAAAATAAAATTGATGCCTGCTCGTATGCATTTTGATATGTAGATCCTTTTTTTGTGGTAAATAATTTTTTCATGTTTTCTAGGACCTTGAAATGGTCATACGTCTCGTTGCTTTGTAAAAATAAGATTGTAAAATAATGATATTACGTATAATAAAATACTAATGAGATGTTTTTAAGTATCACTGATAGCAAGGGGAAAATGTGAAGGCTAGACATGGAGTTTGCGAAAGATTTTTCAAAGAGAATTGATTATTGAAGGAATGGAATCGGTTGAGTAGATAAACTGAATTAGATGAGATAAGAAAAGGGACCGGTAGAAAGATATCGGAATCTGAAACGAATCTGAATTACGGAAAATATTTACGGTTGCGGCCATAGCGAACATTATTGATGTTGAAATTGTGTTATGTTAATTTTTCACAGTGTGAAAAAGTTGATGTTTGGATCAGAGTAATATATGAAGTGTTTCAGAAAAAATTTATGGTGCTGATTGTTTTTTTAAAGTAAGATGTCGTAAGAGAATTTCGGGTAAAGTATAAAGGTTTCTTTCAGATAATAAAAAGAAAGATAATAAATTACAATCGGATTGGCGAGCGTTGAAATCCGTCTTCGCAAAAAGAGATGGCAAAAAACGTTTTTCTTTCCTGGTGGGAAGTCTGAAGGAGCACGACAAGGTAGAAGACAATATTGTAAATTTACTTATGATCATCGTTGAATCATCTGACCTAGATATAAGAGAGATAAATAGTATTAGTGTATGTAGAATATTCCCATATGCCAGGAGTACATCGAACGGGTTGGTTTTAAGATCAACAGTAAACATAAAAGGAAGAAGTAGAAAAAAACTGTGCTGAAATCTCAGAAAGTAATTTAAAACATTACGCGCCAATTTTCTCAGGATTATATTTTTAATCTGCTGTTTGCAGAAATGTATTCTCAGAAATTAACCAGTCATATGCGAAGGGAAATTCGACCTGGAAACCTACAGTGCAAATGGACCAAGAGAATGAATTGTACTTGTAGTTCAAAAGGGGCGGGAAAAGAGTGAGAGAACAGTGAGGCTCGTCACGTAGTGAGACAGGACGAAGAATACAAATGGACGGACGGGGGCTGGTCCGACAAACACAGACAGGTGAGGCTGCCCTGCCACGCCATCTGCCATCAAATAAAGAGCAACACTGACAGCAAGCTGCAAGCGAATGCTTCTGAAAAAATGCCGTCTACGTGTTTTTATAGGCTCTGAAACCAGGCGGAAATAGAACGTTCTCTGCATACATATTTGTAATTATCCTTTTTTTTTAACTGCGAGGTTTTTAGAGACGGGAAAGGATGGGGGGCAAGGAATGGGAAGAAATTCAACCATGGCCTTTTGAAGGAAGCATCCCGGCGTTTGCCTGGAGTGATTTGGGAAACCATGGAAAACCCAAATCTGGATGCCCGGACGGGGACTCGAACCGCCGTCCTCCCGAATGCGAGGCCAGAACGCTAACCATTACAACACCACTCTCGGTTTTTAATTATCGACATTGGAAACACAAGGCATTGAGATGCAGGAATATAATGGATTATGAAGACGATTAAAAGGAAATTTGATGAAGAAGAAATGCTACGGGAATTCTTTAGAAAAATTATTTTCAATAGTAGAAATTGTACCGAGACGAAAAAAGGAAATCTTTACTGTGCAGGAAAATATGTAACAGCAGTTTTCTATATTTATACTACACTGACTTCTCTGATTTGATATTACGTTGTGCTGGAAAATGTTTGAAAAGAATTTAGAACTTCATTAATGTATATTGCTTTTTATTCGTTATTCCTCAGCACATTTTCGAAGTTTCGTTTGACCGTTACTTTCGAGAAATATTCATGTTCGTAGTACGAAACGAAGATCTTAATACTATTAAGATTTTATCTCCTTGTGGAAATCGGAAGGGATGAATTTTTGCTTCCTCCAGAAACGGTAAACATTTCTCTAAGTTTCTTCAGAGATATAATTCTGGACATTTCCTACCAAGTCTGGCTGTATACTAAAACAGTAACGTTAGCAAATTGAACGAAGTTAGAAGTTCAACTGCCGCTTTAAAACAACAAAAATAAAAAATAAAAATTCCCCAAGCTGTTCTTGCAAGCTAAAACCTTCACGTTTAGATGAAAAGATGATAATTTAACTCTCTCGTCTGGTACTTAAGTACCGTTTTTATTCATAAAAGTACTCTGCGTAGGGTTTAGAATATTTCTGCACAATGCATATTAGAGCATTCTAAACGAGCAACTGGATCGAAAACAGTGGCGGATGCAGGATTTTGGTTTAGGGGGAGGGGGGGGCTAGGATATGGTTTGGGGGGCTTGACTCGGGCAAGGAGATTGCCGCCCTTGTAAGAACAGTAGAGGTCCCCAAAATCTCAGTCGTCGGTGGTGACCTTGGTGTTTTGGGGAGGGGGGGGGACTTCTGCCACCTATCCCTCCCCCCACCTGGATCCGTCACTGATGGAAAAGAATGTTCTGGTAAAGCTTGTAACCTCAAAATTGCAGCGATGTTCTGCCACGGTCAAGTCATCGCATCAATATCTAGGAAGCTGCTATGTTTTAGCTGAATTTCCGTCGAAGATTAAAGCTATTGTGATTCGCCATACACAGATCACACTACAGAAGATAAGATACATGATTTTTAAATCAAATTCCAACCTCTTTTCTTTCACTCCAGTATTAGAAATCGTTACTGGGACTGATGAAAGAAATAAAATTTATAATATAAGAAAAATATAATCTTCCTGTATTTTAACACCCTCAAATAGTTCACGACAGTCATAGTACATAAATAAAACATAACTGACTAAATCAGCGAACAGGCGGCCTTCGCATTTATGGTTCTACAGCTGACGAGAACTCTTACTGTAGGAAACCCTTCAGCTTTCACGGGACCGGTTACAATGGCAACTTGCACCTACTCTTCCCATTGTTTATTTCTTTTTGGACTGCAGTTCATCAGCCTTTCGCTGTCGGGAACACATACACGCTTGCACCAGAAAAGACGCTCTTGAAATGTACGCTGTTCTCATCAGACTACACCCAACTCCCTCCTGCCAAACACACACAGGTATTTGTGTTCGCCGAAAAATACCTTGCGGTGTACGCGGAAGCAATACCTCATTCGCGTGTATTTGAAATATCAAAATATTAGCTATGGTAAGAGATGAGAGTATTTGAACAACTAAAGGAATAGCTATAACGATACATCCAGCGGTATCTGAAGCAGTGTATTTGATGAGGTAATAAACACTGCTGCGCAAATAGCCTCGGGCGGCGCAACTATTATGCAGAGTTTTAGACGTTACATTTTGCGTACTATAAACTGTAACGTTATGCAGTTTCAATTCGGGTTTATTGGAAGCAACAAGATTTGATATTTTGAATTAAAACACCCATTACAGTAATTTTGTATATAGTTCGAAATATTTTTTTCGGCTTTAATGCAAAACTTTTGTAATATTTTATCGAAAATTTGCAGTGAATGTGAGTTTCACAACCGAAGAGATACCACCCGACGTACACAGCAGTTATAAAATCGAGGTTCTGCCATTCTCGTTACAAAAGGCTAGCTTTACTAGCACGCCAACTAAAGTTAGTGGTTATTAACTTTTGTGTACAATTAAACCCTACCATGTTCTTACATGGAATCTTATTACTTTTCTATCTGTCGTACGTAATAGACGTATATGCTGTTAGCAAATTTATTATTCCTACTAAGACATATGCCACAAAGTACTAGCTCATTGAATTAGGATGCACAACAGTTGATCAAACATATTCCGCTAGAGGCGCAAACCAGACACACAGCTATCTGTGGTGGCTGACCAACAATATTAGTTACACTTGAGTACTGTTATCAAACTATTCGTCTGGGGAACGATCAGATCACTCAGTTCTTGAAGACTTAACCCATCTACATCGCATACAGGGAAACCTTATACGAAAAAATTCAGTAGTGTTACTGATCAGACCGAAAGCTTGTAAGATTCTTTCCGCAAAAGTTCGCTAGGCCATCTTTACCAATCTCTTAAGTAACATTAGCACCAGAATTTTGCTTACACAGCCACTTGTTCGTCTGTGGTCTTCCCGATAACCTACCAACAAATCCATATGGCAGTCAATAACATGTTTGACCATTCCAACAGATTTTTGGCTCCAATACTATTAATTTTTAATTTAGTTTGTTGCAGTTGAATATGATACGGTGAATTACAATATGTTATCACCAGTCCATCACATGACCTAAGAAGATCCTCGAGTGGAGTTTAAGAGGAGGGCATCACGGAAAACCGTCATTCTCCACTGTTTGGTAAGAAAAGGCACAAAAACGTTTGGTACGCACTCACATTGATAGGGAAATAGCCACAAAACTTTTATTCTTGAGACATGTTATATACTATGCATTTTTGCTAAATAGCTCTCTGAATATATTGCTGATTATTGAAATTTTAGCTAAATAGTCTTCTGCTTATAGTTTACGTACAGATGAACGTTTCAAAGGATTAACGAGTTGGTGATATAGTGGCGAAGGGAGTATATTCTCATGTTATGAAGCCACTCAGTACCACAGCGAGTGGTCTACTCAGCTGGTGACTCAATATTTCCAATGAATTATTCGTTCAACAAAGGAATTCTAAGAATCTACAAAATGCATGTTAATCGGATTTATTATTTTTTCCTCAAGTTTATTCTGCCCCACTGCGAAGTCCATTTTCCAGGCACTTCCCTTTTCAGTTCCCACAGTGAACTGTACTGTCTGGAATATTTGCTAGGCACATGCTTTTTCTTAACTTGCATAGCCATCGTTCCTTAGGTCGTCTCCATGAAAAGGTCTGTGGTGTTGAAATACAGTTCTTATAGAAAAGGATCAGTGCAACTTCCTTAGCTGGTTTCAAGCTTCATACTTGCCAAAGAACAATAACATTGACACTGCTTTGTAGCAGAGTTCACAATGCATGTATTTTGCACATCCGTTAATTTCGTCTTCAAACAAATTACCTTGTAATCATCACATGACTGCGATAATAACACCTGTGAAGAGTTAAACTGAATGTATTGATGCATTTCTAAAATATAAAGTTTTCGGTCATCTAACAGTTAACACACATTTTTTTTTTATTTCTTCTACGAAAACGCTACTAGTTCATAGTTTTTTTTAAAATTTTATTAAACGTTTTCAGACTAGTCAGCGAAACATATTAAGCATAGAATGAAATGCAGATGAATGCCATTCTCTGTTAAAAAAATATATCAGACACATTACAGATCTTTTTTTCGATAGGGTTTTAGTTTTTGTCTTGTGGTATTAAGTTTATCCGATTTGCGGTGCTGGTTGCATACGACTAGCCGTCGCGTCACCTGGAACGCTGATAAAAAAATGGTACCAGGAGTAGGGTTTGTGGCCGCTGGCCATCGCGAGGAAGTGGTTGGAGTGGATGGCTGTTACGGTCAACCATAAAGCGCAGCACACTGCAGCGCACCATCAATTTTTACGTCACTGCTCAAACGGCCGTCAGAGTTACGACCACACTTACACGCAACTTACACTGTTTTAGGGCGCATTCGTTTCATTACGGCCAGTGTCAATCCCCAAGTAGGCGAACAGATAGCAAGGTTCAGCGATTGTTCTTTATCAGCTCTGTTAGAATGAAAATAAAATGAGCAATATAAGCAAGAATTTAGGAAGTTTTAAGGGTGCAACAGGTGTTCACACTCTCCCAGATACATCAACGGCAATACAACAATCACGGGACTTCATGGCATCGTGGTTTTCTGTCTGAAGTTTGACACATTGATCTATAGACCAGTCAATCAGCTCTAGAAGTTACTAGCAAACGCATTGTAATAATTTAATGTTTATTGCGTTAGTTAATATTAATTTTTATTACTAAAATCAATTTGTTCACGTATTGTGGGACACGGTTGCGGTCACGAAAAATTCTGCTGTTATCGCGAGAATTAATATGTGCAAGAATTATTGCAATAAGATATGCTTTAATGGATCAGATTTGCAATTGATGGGAGACTGGAAAGTTTAGATAGGAAATGTATAGTGCAGTGCTCTGTAGGAATTTGAACACTAAGCGACGACGGTGATGAAGGCTGCACCAATGACTGTTTCCGACACAGCGTTTATCGAGGACAATAAACCTTCAATTGCGTGTGCGGAGACCATTTGTCGGTGGCTCTTTGTTGTGAATAATCCGTGAAAGACATCTCTGGACACGTACTGTCAGACGACCAGTTTCGGCAAAGATGGCCAATAAGAGACCGGAACTGTGGTTAATTTTTAAATATTTCAGCGCCAGAAGTGCGAGCGAATGAGCAACCAGAAAGCGTTTCGTTTCTACAAACGAAAAGGTTCGGCGAGAAATGTCAGCAGTGAGGGTGATATCTTGGCAGTCAAATCGATTCCAGTGTGGTTTTACAAAATTCCTAATGTATGTTCTATGTGCTGGAGGAAGAGAACACCACGTCTTAGAGTGAAGGTGTCGAGTTGGGGGGCATCAGCTAGATAGAAAAAAACTTCACGATGCTGGAAACTCACTTAGAGTAGGTGTTTACCAAACATCCCACCCACGAGCTCAGCCGACTGTGGGCCTCGACTTAAGGTCTGGCGACAACACAGCTTCCCTCAGGATGCCGTACCTCTACCAACGGTGAGCGAGCCAACAGCTGACTAGGTGAGACGGAGTACGGCGTTCTAGCCTTGGCCTCGAAAACTCGTCTCTTCACTTTGCATTGCTGTAACCACTCCACCTATACATCTGCTACCAATTGACGTACAAACTCCTAGTTTCTAAACTCAGAACAATAAAATCAAATGTCTTCCACTAACCAACGAATGGTCTATTAAAAGAATTGCTTTCAGTTAATAGCGTTGCGGTTTCAAATTTGTGTAAGTAAATAAATTCATTAAATGTTTTTGTTATTCATGTTTTGCTTTGTCTTTTATACCATTCATTTTAATGTGTATGATCATTCAGGACAAAGAACCACGCCCACGTTTATTTCATAAATTAATTAAGTACGCTCATTAAATGAAAAATTTTACGAGGTACACTGTGGTACACTTTGAGCAATCATAACGGCTTTGCAGTTCACAGTAAGGTACAGAGCAGTTTCCATTTGCACTCAGATTTCTCGTTGGCGTACAGTTATATAAAGCTTCACCATAGCACTGACAAACATCTTTCTTCTTCTCACATTTAAACTCAAAGCAAGCCTATCATGGAAGAGAAGTAGTAACGGTAAAATGCGAAATGTGGTGCTATAGAATAATGCTTAAAATTAAGTAGACAGACAAAGTACGAAATGAACGTGTTTTGGAGATGATGGGTGACGAGAGAAAGTTGTGGAGGAATCTTACAGATGGAAGAAATAGGATGGTGGGTCACATTTTAAGACATGCAGGATTGGTTAATTTGATAGTGGTTGGAACAGAGGAAGGAACGAACTATACAGGTAGACTAATATTAGAATGTGTGAAGCAGATAACTGAAGGCACAGGTTGTAAGTGATAAGTTGAGATGAAGAGTTTAGCGCAAGATGGAAATAGATGGAGGATTGCATCAAACCAGTCGAGAGACTGGTGACAACAGAGAAAAATGAAAATAAAAAAGTGCACAAATAAGAGTATAAGAGAAAATAAAACTTTTGGAGACGGAAGGCCCTTAAGCATGGATGGAAATGTACCCATAAATAGGAATCATTAAATATTACTGCACAAGGAAATTTGAGAGTGGAATTCTGGACTCGCAACCAAACTAGACGGGCAGGTACAGTACAACACGCTCTGATTCAAATATCCGAACTGTTGTACAGATTCGTGATAAAGGATTTTGGTGGTTTTCCGAAGTAATCTAGGAGCCAAAACTACTATTCACAAACAGAACAACACTAACCACAAAGGACACAATACTAGCTCTTGATTTTAGGTGTAAGGGAGTGGAAAAGTTTTCATTTGTAGACAAGAAAGTAAGATTGTTGAGGGAGAATTGAACGACTTACATGGAACATTGATATGTTTGAAAGTAATTTTCTTTTACAATTCTAAAGTTACTGTGTGTACGAAAATTTCTAGGCAGGCATAAAATTAATGGCAGTTAATTCTGTAATTCGGAATTCACTTTAAACTCTAGGTCCCCTCTAGGTTTATTAACCCTAATTGTAACACAGATATCTACACAACCAAAGCAAATGAAAGCGAAACGAAGGCTTGACATGGTCATAATTAGCCCAAAACGAACATACATTAAACGCAATTAATAATATACTAATGCTAAATAGCAAAATTGTATAAAAGTTTTATTTCAAAACTAGCATTTGCCCGTTGATCCGCGAGCGCGGGCCCTCGTGTTTGTAGAAATTCTTTTCATATCGATACTAAGCAAGAAGAAGTTTAGAGTAAATTAAAAATTAGAATTTCGTTGCGCTTATGGAATTGTTAATTTATGAGGTGGTAGTTTGATCAACGAAAATTCGCTATCAGATTTTAATGTCGATATTAGGCACGAAGATATTTATCGTAAATAAAATATCGTAATTCTGTTACGATTTTTGACGTGTTGATCTAAGATCAAGTGGTTTGAGTAACGTATTCCGTTTATTTTGATTTAATACATTTCAGAAAACTGAAGAAATACACAATAAGAGGAAAAACAACAACATATAAACGGAATCAAAAGAGTAGTAGAGTCGTCTTTGGTATCTCTTAAAGCACAAAGATGTTTACGTAAATTAAATATTACTTAGGTTTATTATATCTAATTCACGTTATCCAGTTTATTTTAATGTACTACATTTAAGAAAACTGAAGAAATAAACAACCAAATTCAGAAAATAAAACAGAATCCAAGGAGTAATTATGTGACTTTTTTTGAAAGGAGTGCTGATTTCAAATACAGAGTTATCTGTGGCGCATATCTGCCTCATCTCGAAATGAACACAATTTCTTGCTTCTTTCTTCGTTCACACAGAAGCATAAGATATTTTTATAGATTTTAAGCTAGACCATAAGCTCACACAATTTGTAAAAACCATCCAAATTGCTGCGGTAGTTTTGGAGTGATGCCATTTACAATCTTTTGAGACACACAGCTCGCGTTCAAATTTGTAACTGTATCGAAGATTAATTGAAATGTATACTTCTGATGATAGATATTCCAATCACCAAATATGGAATTTTTGTCTGCTTGACATACATCAGACAAAAACTATTAGATGAATTTTAACAAACTGTACATAGTGATATTTTACACCGTGTGTTTAACACAGGGTACCTTTTATCCAAATTAGTAATATGTTTCCCGATGATCCAGAGCACAACACCGTAAATTTTGAGATTTTTGGCTGCCTGTCCACGCATTTTGAGAATCTAATGGACGTGTTTTAATGTAACTGAAAGTACTGTCAGATAAGATTAACGTACAAAATACTTGCTACTAATCTTAAGAATTTATAATTCTTGATCACACATGAACTAAAGTTGTAAATTCAGGAAGTTTTGTCTGCCTATGCGTGCATAGTGCACAAACAGATGAACGTATGACAGCAAAACTAAACTTAGTATCAGAATATGGCCTAAGTTAACATACAGGATCCCCCTATAAGTTACAAATTTCCCCATGATACATAGACAAAAGAGAAAAGTTTCATATTTTTGTTTTTCCGTGCACAGATCAGACAAGTACTAATGAACGGATTTCAAAAAAATTACACGTAGTGACAGATTACTTCATGATCTGTAGCGATAAAATCAATCAAAAAACCCACCTACCTGAAAACAGTGTATGGGTTTTAATGAAGTGTAACTGATTGAGGATTTATACTTCCCGTGGTAAATTATCATAAAAACTATGCAGCAAAAAAAAAAAAAAAAAACGTAGTGGTTGTTAGTTCTCTCAGTCTCAAATATGCAGAAATAGTTCAGTTACTTGCTACATTATCCTTTTTAACTGATGATGAAATGTTTAAATCGTATAACGTACGACCTGCGATTAAATCAGGGTTTTTATATCACAGTATGGTACATACAAATAAAGAGGTCTATTGGTTCACGCGGTCGGCTCAAATAATGCTTACAGAAAGGTTCGTGAACAATACAAAAATGTGCTCGAAAGTTACTCACAGCACATCTTAGGCAGTTTCAACGATGTTAGAAGCAAATTATGTGCATAAATTTGTTTAAAATATTTACATACAACATATATTTAGAGGGAAAAGAGGAGATTCCAAGAAGAAGGTAAGAAGAGTGCTACTAAACTGCTTTTTCCTTGGTCGTTTCTCAGTGAATTAACAGAAAAAATCAGAAATTTCACTTGTATGAAGTCGCGGGCACAGCTAGCAATAATAATAACTACAGACATGTGCTTCTCCTAAAACGGGTAACTAGCTACAGGATCGCACGACAAGCCGGCTGGTAAACTAAGTTTTACAGTAAAAGAGGATAATGCACAACAGCGGTGTAACGTAAGGGCCAAGCGTGGTGGGGACCTTTCGGGAGGACGCGGGTTCGAATTCCGGTCCGGGCATCCAGATTTTGGTTTTCCATGGTTTCCTCAAATCACTCCAGGCGAATGCCAGGATGCTTCCTTCAAAAGGCCATGGCCCAATTCCTTCCCGCTCCCTGTCCTCAATCCCATCCCGCCTCTATTGACCTCGACATCGACAAGGCGTAAAACCATAAGTAAGAAGAAAAAAGTAACGTAAGGAACAGAAATAAGAGTGAATTAATTCTCTAGAATGAGAGAAACTATTGACAATTACAATGAAGTTCGAAATAACACGCAGGTATTACAATTTTTCATAAATACAGAGAAATTTTTAATCTTAAAGTGAAACATCATATGAGACAAGTAAATATTACAAAAAATGGCTGAAAATAAATTACTTTTTAGAATCAAACTGATTTTCTTTAGAAAGCAACGACGGAATTTTTTTTCATTTAGAACGGGCAGTAGTCGGCTGAATTTATCCATTCGGTTTCTTAGGGATCACAGCTCCATGGTTGTATAAGCTTTAATGGCTCCAGCCCAGCGAATTCTTTACCGACCGAGTCATCGTTTCTTGCCAAAAACTCGTAGCTTGCGGAAGCTTGCTTGCATAACATAGAAGAGACCCTGTTTCATGATTTTATATATGTATTTCCATTGGAAGCTACAAGTGATTATACGGTAAATATAAATATTGAAAGGCTATCATATAAAAAATTCGCTCAGTTGACTTGTTTCGAAATATTGCATGAAATCTGATATTGTTAGGACTGAACCAATTTTTCTTCAAATATTGTACAGTCGATTAAAACATCCTCAGTCAAGCAATATTTAATCTGACATGCCTTATATTATTATTTTCGTATGTCCCCATAACGGAGAACGACAAGCAATCCTGACTGGATGCGTTCAGTTCCTCTTTGGGATGTTCTTCTTGTCGGACAAAAATTTTTTCAATCTTTCACTGACGGTTTTCTTTTCTTCAGCAGTCCAGACGCGTGTAGATTTTTCCTTTTTTTCTCTCTGAAATAACTTCCCACGAGTTCACTTTCTTGTTATAAATCTCTCGCTCTTTGACGTCTCCCTTAGCAATGCCTGCAGACTTCAGGTCTTTCTCCACCTCCTTCATCCATATGGTTGTTATTTTTACTGTTTGTGTGTATTCTAAAATTTGTCTCGAGATTCTTTCCTTCGGAAAACTACTCAGATGCCCATAAAATTTCAGCCTTTTTTTCTTCATGTCTGATCCTATATTCGATATTTTCTCTGTAGTTTTTGTAGTTTGAAGTCTACACTGATTATCTTCATTCACTCTGGGTCCCAGGAATTCTCTGATAATTTTTCTTTCTTCTTTCTTGATTTGTTCTGTTGCTTTTTTGTGTTCATTGTTAATGTTTCACTTACGCATGTAACTGCTGTCTTAATTACCGTATTATAATGTCTTATCTTGGTGTTGTCTGAAAGACATTTTTCGTGTAAATATTTTGTACTAACCCCATTGCTTTCTTCATCTTCTGTAGTCTTGCTTCCTGTGCTTTCCCTTCCAGTCCTGTTGGTTCTATGATTTTGCCTAGATATTTAAACTGTTTTACCCTGTTGATTTCACCATATTTTGTCCATAGTTTTTGCGTTTCTATTTTGTTCCCTATGATTTCTGTTTTTTCAAATGAAATTTGTAACCCCGTTTTCTTTGTGCATTCTTCAGGATTTCTATTTGCCTGTTGGCCACTTCTTCTTTGTCTGTGATGATTGCTAGGTCGTCAGCAAATGTCAGATATAGTATTTAAAGTGCTTTTGTTTCGATTTTTATGGGTGCCCACAAATTTTCTGCTTTCAGCTGTTTTCCCCATTCTGTCATTACTTTACCTAGTACAATGTTGAAGAGTAGTGGTGACAATCCATCTCCCTATCTCACTAATGTTCTAATTTCGATTGGTTCAGGTATTTCACCCATGAATTTAACTTTTGATGTGGTTTCGGTTAGTGTCTGTTCTATCAATCTTCTGGTTTTGTCGTCTGAATTCCTTTCTTTTAAGACAGTAAATACGGATTGCCTATCTATGGAGTCACATGCTTTTTTAAAGTCAACGAACATGCACACTATGAGTATACTTCTAAGTGCCAGCAATTTCAGTACACTTTTCAGATTGTGCGTCTGTTCTGTGCACGATCTTCCAGGTCTGTACCATGTTTGTTGTCCTGAGTTCTTTTGAGTAGACATGCGGATAATATCTAGTACGCGACTGGTAGTAGCGAAATCCCTCTATAGTTATTCACGTCAGTTCTAGTTCCTTTTTTGAAAAGTGGGTGGATAAGTGCATATTTCCAGTCTGCCGGTATCTTTTCATTCCTCCAAATTTCTTGTATTATTTATGTAATCTCTTTTAACATTTTGGGTCTAAGTTCTTCAGAAGTTCTGTACTATCCCGTCCTCTCCTGATGTTTGTTATTTTTTAGTTTCTGAATGTGTCTGTAAATTTCTTATTGAGTTGGGGGTTCTGATTCTTTTTTTCTGTTTTCTTCTGTTACAAATCTGTTTGTTGGTTGTGGGCAGTTTAGTAATTTTGAAAAATACTTTGCTAATTCTACACAATTTTCTTTGTTTGTTACTGCCAATTTCCCATTGTCTTTCCTGAAACATAGATTTTGTGGTGTGTACCCTCTGATTGGGTTTGCAAAGGTTTTGTAGAAATCTTGCATGTTATAACTCTGGAAATCATTCTCTATGGAGTTCAGTTGTTCGTTTATGTACTCTCTCTCTATTTTCCTTATTGTTCTTGCTGTTTGTTTTCTGATCCTAAGGAACTCCTGGTGTGTGAGTTCCGTTCTATTACTATTAAAATTTAGAAATGCCTTCTTTCTATCTTCGAGTACATTATCGCATATTGTGTTCCACCACGGAGGTTTCCTCTACTTTTTAAGTGGGATTAGCTCTCTTGCTTTCTGGATAATTTTGTTTTCAAAGTCTGGCCAGTTTCTATTTGGTTGTTTCCCCCATTGTTCTCTTAATTTTGAGGTTTTAAATTCTTTCAAATCGATTTTCTGTACGGTTGGGATCTTCCTGTGAATTCTCCTAGGTGTAAACTTAATTTTGATTCTTGTTAAGTAGTGATCTGAATCTATGTTAGCCTCTCGTCTCACCTGATTGTCTTGTATTTCTTTTTGTTCATTACAAGAGATTGCCACATGGTCTAACCAATATTCTCCTATCGCTTGTATTGGGGACCTCTTTGTTTTCTGCTTTTTGGGTTTCTTCATAAATGGTGTTGACATAAGTTTTAGATCATTTTGTTGGCATACTTTGATCAGTCTCACTCCATTTTTATCGGTAAATTTGTGCGATGGAAATTTTCCTACTGGTTTCCTGTATTTTTTCTCTTTTCCAATTTGTGCATTGAAATACCCTAGTAGGATTTTTGTATCATTTCTGGATGTTTTCATCATGGTGGTTTCCAATTTTCCCCAGAATTTTTCTGTTTCCTCCGGTTTCTTCTTGTTGTCCCCGTTTGTAGGTGCGTGTGCGTTGATGAAAGTGTTACTGTTTATTTTTGTGTTTGATTCGAAATGTCATCAGTCTGTCATTAATTGAATTGACTTCAGTCACTGAATGCAGTAGTTTCTTGTATACAATGAACGCCATTCCTATTATCGCTGTGTTTCTTCACCGAGCGTGGTGGTGTAACGGATAGCGTTCTGGCCTCGCATTCGGGAGGACGGCGGTTCGAATCCCCGTCCGAGCATCCAGATTTGGGTTTTCCATGGTTTCCCCAAATCACTCCAGGCGAATGCCGGGATGCTTCCTTCAAAAGGCCATGGCCGAATTCCTTCCCATTCCTTGCCCCCATCCTTTCCCGTCTCTAAAGACCACGTTGTTAAAAAGGGACGTTAAACTGTTACAAAAAAAAAAAAATGTGTTTCTTCCTGCTCGTCGGCTGGTCTTGAAGAACCTGTGGTTTCCATAATCCATTGTATTGTCATCAGTCATCCGTGTTTCCTGCACTGCAAGTAATATGATTTTCTGTTTATCATGTCCAGTGGTCATATTATGTAATTTTCCTGTCTGAATTAATGTTTGTACGTTGATGGTCCAAATGTAATTTTGTGAAAGTTTTTCAGGGAACACTGAATTTCTCTTAGGTGTTAGCTCCCAAGCTTGGTTCCCACATGAACCTTACTGTGGGTGGATCGACCACCTGGGGTAATTTTGTAATTACTCACACCAGCCATTTTTTGGTTGTACTTTTGCTTGTTACCCAGTTTTCACTGAGTGAGTGCAGGACCAGGGATTTTCAGTTCCTGGAACTTATATTCAGCCGCACCAACTAGGTGGACAGGCGCTGACCACTAGCCGTTGGATACCATAACAGACACAAATGGGTTTATGTTATGTTATGCCTTATAAATAGCAGAAACAATATTATTCCTAACAAAATAACAGAATAAGTTATTTTTATTCGATTCTTATATAAGTAACAAAGATATCTGTGACGTTAACAAGTAGTTAATATACATTTATAATCTTGGAATATCTGTTTTTCTAGTGATATGAAGTTTTTTATTTTCTGCAAGCAACAGCACATAGGAAGTATTCGTGAAAAAAAAAAATCTTTGTCAAAGATGCCATTGATCTTCATATTCATCACACTTGAGTATTAACGATCCGAAGGTGAATACATGTCGCATGCAGTAGCTGGATAGAATGAGAAATGAATGAAAATATGTTGGAGTTTCCATAGCTGCATGAAATTCTGTGACGCAACGATACAAAGTAATTTGCTGTCTGTCAGCTTAGTTATGGTTACTTATTACACCGTCCGATATATAAAGCAATTTACGGTCCTATCTAATCTATAGCGACAGTTAGGTATACATAAAAAGGGAGGTAAATTATTCCTAAATTACTCCTATAATAACAAGGATCCCTTTCCTTAACTCATTTCTGTGTGTGTTGTGGGTTCTACACGTGATACTTAGGAAGACAGCTATTTTCAAGCCGCTAGACGGATGGTTCCAAGACAAGTTGCGCGTTCCCAAGAAAACCTGTTTAAATATCGCCATAAATAATAAGAGAGCATTAAGCACGAAATGCAATTTCCCCTGGCACGCAACGGAATCCGTGCCTCTCATGTTTGATTCAACGAACATTACCAGCATAACAGCAACACTGAGAACAGGTTTCAGACCTGGAAAAAAGCCTTCACAGACGCGCAGTGAATATTAACCTCTCTCAAAGCACTGCCTGCAATTTAGTCCTGTTGTTACTTTTCTTCCAGCAGCCACAATCAAGAAGGAGATGTATTTAAGCAATTTATTGCGCGAAAAAGTACGCTCGGTTTGTAGATTTGAAGAATATTTCGTAACTAATTTACTTTCTTTCCCTAGAAACCATAGTATTGTACCACTTAAAATGTTTGATGAAAATATGGAAGACAATTATATTTCGTAAAAAGCCGTGTAGGAAAGCATGTTTGTTTTAACACACAAACAATAATACGATGATTAAAATAGTTCTTAGTAAGCCACAGATACTCTTAAAGAATGGAGTAATCAAATAATTTCAACTGCATCGCACATTACTTCAAAACTGAAATGATATCTTTGTGAAAAATAGTACATAAAAGCCGCACGTCCTCACGTTCTTCGAACCACAAGGATTATGAAAAGATTTTTGGCACTGGCTTCTAGTTACTTAAAACACGTAATTTCATTTATATTATCAAAAGTATTACCGTTTCTCATATGAGGAAAATGTAAAAGCTTAAGAAGTTATTTATAAGCAAATACGAACCGAAACATTCAAAATCTCAAAACTTTTTGTATGAGTTAAAGCACTGAATGGATAGAATACTCAATTCCGTTTTTTGACTTATCTTTGCATATAATTTGGTTACAAATTTGTTGTATTCTCTAAAGGCTTCATCAATTTATACAAAAGAAAAACATGCAAATACCTGTAACATTTGTCGATGATAGTTAGACGAAATTTGTAAGTAATTGACAGTGATATTAGTTATTGTTCATCTATATTTGATGGCACTAACTGACCTTGTTTAAGAACTTTTCATATTTTGGCACAGGCACATAACGATGATTACAACAGTAAAAATGTCTGGATGTATTGATCCTTACCTGTTCAGAATAGGTGTACGAGTTCCTTGGTCTTTAGGTAAATCTGGAAATGAACAAGAAAAACAAGTTATTTTTTCCGCAATACCGCACTCTTTAATGTCACACCCTTGCCATGATATCAAAATTAATTTTAAGTCAGCAAACATTAGCAACGTAGGCTGATATGCGAGTAACAAATGATGTTAGATTCCACATAGTAGCAAATCCCGAAGATGAAGAATGTCTAAAAAATGGTAACCAATCTGTCATAGGGACTTTTAACTTTTGAAGAGATTGTAGTTGCCTAATTCATCTTTAACTGACAAATGAGAATGGAAACATTCTAAATTGGAAAAAATATATATCTGTCTCTCAGCTCTTCGAATCCTGAAATAATCTCATCTCAATGCACCCACTACAAGCTACGCCCTCAATAATGTGCTTCATATATTCTTATTTTCGTCTTCATCTACAGTTTTTAATCTGCGACTGCTACTTCCAGTAGCAAATAAGCCAATTCTTCATTCATATCTTTCTGAGAGACTCTTTCACAAACTTGTTTCTTCACTCACCATTTCAAAATCATCTTCATTTTGTGCTTTAACTGTCTGCTTAGTTATCTTCACTCAAAATTTCTAACTCATCTTCATTTCGTATATTATATGTCCACCTAATTTGCGAAATCATTCTATAGCACCATATTTTAAATTCTTAAATTTTTTTCTGCCTGAAATTCCTGAAGTCCATGATTCACTTCTAAAGACTGTTGTGCTCCAAACATACAACTTCAGAAATTTATTTCTAAGCCCTAGGTGAATATTCGAAACTAAACGATTTCTTTTCTTCTAGAATACTTTTTATGCTGGTGCTATTTTCCTTTTGACGTAATTCTTGCTTGCGCCATCAGCTCTAATTTTACGATTACAGGACCTTCTTCTTTAGACACAAGAGGGCGACCCGTTGTTTTAACTTTAAAAAGGTATCCCGTGGCTTTAAACTGTTTATACCAACGCCAAATGGTGTTAACATGCGGGAGATCCTTGCAGAAATTTGTTCTAAAGTGGCGCTGAACAGTTACCACAGACTGAGTCAATTGAAATTCGAGAACAACGTACGCTTTCTCATTCTCAGCAATCTTGCTCTTTATCACTCTAGCGGCCACCGCGGGAAGCTTGGATTTAGTGCAAACGAAACTAGGAGAGCTACTTGTCTTATAACAGCAAACTCCATCATCGTACCTATAATAGGACAGCCAAAGAAAAATCGTGAAATCGCTGGAAGCAGGGACTACACCTGCTCGTGATAGCAACGTAATACAGCATAACACCCAAAATCAATCAAAGTCAATGTGGCCTAACATATAGGTAATTCTTGTTTGAGTGTCTTACACTTATCTATACCTTGGTTTAAATGTTCTGCAGCGTCAACACTAACCTGAAGTTGTGTGTTATTAACCTTCTGGCGCGTACGACCAAATTTTGAATTCGATGGTCAAAAATGAATCAGGTTCAAGGAGGAAATCATGACGTTCTGTCATGTGTCACGTGTCAGAAGTATAGCGTCATGACAGAAGGTTCTTACTTCAGCGCGAGTTATTAGAAATCAAACAGGATATGTCCTGACGAGGTCTCGAACCAAGGTCTTGTGACCACTTAGTCGCTATTAAATTGCGGTGGTGAGCTGGCGGCCTTAAACATTCTGTAACTGATTATCATACGTGGTGGTTGTAACTTCCGTGAGCGGTGGATAGGGCTCCAAAAGCTGTTCACTTTAAGTGCTAATGACTCCTGGATCATGGTTGTTATGTAGTTTTGGATAAACAGGGTGACTGAATGGGCGAGATGCATGTTACTCTAGTACTGTGCTGAAGAACATACCTATAAAAACTGAAAAAGATAAAAAAAATTGGATATTAAATTAAAAAATTGTATATTAATGTAAAAAACTGAACATTAATGTATTAAATCCATTATTCTGAGAATAGGGCGTTTTAATTAAATTGGAATTGCTAAGGAAGCCATTTTAGAAACCTGTGATGTATATACATATAATTTAATTACATTTTTGATTTAATATAATTTTTATAATTTTTGTTTACAAACTGTCTAATTAGTAGCTAACAAAAATTAAAAAACATATTTCCAGAATTTAATGTTAACTGCAAACGAAGGTCTACTGAGTGATGGTCTGCGCCATATACGCCAGGTAATATTTTTAAAAGCATCAACTCTAGCAGCCTGCATGAAAAGCCTACGCGTGCTGGACCTAGGCAGCGGGTCTAGGTTGAGCATTCCTGGCCTGGGGCATGAGTAGTATGGAAACTACTAGTGCGCTGTTGCCTCAATCACAATAATAATAAGACTGATGTTAACCCAGTTATAGTTGGTTCTCCTGGTTTTATTCTGTACTATCCCTGTTATGCCGATAAAGGTAGTAGGAAATTAAAATGAATGACTACTGAGCGAATGCCGGGATAGTTCCTTCATGACTGAGTTCCTTACAGTTCCTTGCTCCCATTCCTTTCTCGCCTCTAATGACCTTGACGAGACGTAAGCAATATATATATATGCAGTATTATCGAAGAAGCCCAAGTATGAAGAACTGAAATAATACGCATTTTTAGAACTAAACTTTAAGTTGATTTTGGAGAAGCAGAAGAAAAAGACGTATCACACGTGGTTACAAATAACTACTGCGTTTCTAACATTAAAGTAAAAGGAGGTTCTGTTTAGAGTGAAATTCTGTCTACGTTAGGAAAAATAATTATTTATACGAGTATTGGCTGATTGACCTTTCTTTCGGCTATCTTGGATCTTCCCGGTACCATGGTACAATGCAAACCTGTAGTCCACGACCAAATGGCCTTCCTTTCCGGCTATGTCTTTTTTTTTCTTTTTTTTTTTTTTGCTTATGGTTTTACGCCTGGAAATTGGAGGCAGGAAATGACTGTTGGGGGGGGGGGGGAGGGAAACGTGGAGTAATTCGACCATGGACTTATGAAGGAACCGTCCCGGCATTCGACTGGAGTGATTTGGGGAAACCATGGAAAACTCATAACTGGATGGCCGGATGGGGATTCGAAGCCAGAACGTTACTGCTCGCCCAGAACGTTCGGTGTAGTGACCAAGTTTGATACTCATGTGCCACGTAGTTGCATTAGGCCTCAGGTGTTAGAAGCTGTTGACGTGTGATATCGCCTGCTCATCCAGCTATATCATCTTTTACCTCTTCTATGTTAACGTTCAACAATGTTGTTTTATGAGAAGCTAAACTATATGCCGATGCTACAAAATACTTAAATCAACAACAATTTTGTCTGTTTCATCTTGATTAGTTTTAGCTACCTCATGCCAATCGTCGCTCATAATAGTTTTGCGGGCTACATAGTTTTTTTTTTTTTTTAGTTTGATCTTATACTATGTGTCTTTGTTCCTTTTGCTCTATAAATTGACTCCTAATAGAACTACTGAACTAGGTTTCCATATACCACGAAATTTTCATTAAATCCAATCTATTAACGGATAGAGTCCTTAAGACCTCTTCCCACGTGCTATCAAAAATTAATTGCGGTAGTAGCAAGTATTATCGACAAACAGAAACCTCCATATTTTTATTCCAAAATATCTAAGCAGGAACCCAATGTTATCCACATTTTTGTATTGTTATGCAATTATCTGTCTTCATGCTGTTTCAATCATTGTATGGCACCCAGCTGTATTTTAAGAATTTTTCTGGACCACTACCAGCACCCCAGCACCTCTCGTGATGTTCGCAAATTTTACAGCATTAGGAATGGATAAGTATCTGTAATTTCAGCTTCAAGTGTCCTAAAGAAACATGGCTGAGTTGCTCGTTAATTGGACTGTAGCTCACGTTGATGTGCAGCGGGCACTTTCACATGCTGTGTCAGCCTTACATAACACGATCCATTCGTACGTCAAGTGAGCCGGTCAGCTGAGCCAACACATCTAATATTTCAGCGAAAGCCGAAGACTCTACACGTGATCATCGAAAACTTTCCACCGCACCACTTCAGGCCAACATTAGATATTCTGCATCTCAGCAAGGCAGAATTGTTGTATAACACTCCACTTCCATCCCACTGTCCCAAATGGTTATTGAATATCACAGTGCCTTCACCTACATACAACCGATCTCCGCTAATATTATAAATGCGAAAGTAACTCTGTGTCTCAGTGTGTTACGTTTCCATCACTAAACGGCTAAACAAATCTTGATGAAAATAGTCAAGGAAATACTGGGTATCATTAGAAAGGACATAGGATACATTTTGCGGGATAAATAATATATTTTGTTATTAAATTTTGAAAAATAACCGAATAATGACAGACAGCCGAAGAGCGCGTTTAAGTATTTGTAATGTTATATCGGTCGCTAAGGCTTTACTTCTCTCGCAGTATGTTTATCAGATGTTCATAAATTTCATGTACAGAATCAATTTATTATATAGTATACATGTGGATTTGCGCTGCATGCTATGACTATCAATAAATCCCAGAGACAGACACTGATAATAACAGAGGTACACTTAGAAAAGACGTGTTTTTCTCATGGACAGTTATAGGCAGCTGACTCAAGGGTTTCCAACACCCAAAGGCTATATATCTTAGCAAAGGACAACAAAACCAAAAACGTTGAGTACAAAACGGTATTGATATAAGATGTGCACAGAATGTGATATACCAAAAAGAAACATCTGTCTGAGGAACTGTGATAGGTAGTGTTCCAGAGTTAACACCCCTCCCCCCTTAGTTTATTGCTATTTTTAAACAAGTTACAAGTTGGTTTTCTTCATGAGGCAGGTTCAGTGAAAGAATGGTACAGTGATGGCTTCCGTGTCATACTATTCCAATTCCGTGCTTTTTGGGACACGTTTTATGTAACTTACAGCTTTCTATACAAAATTATAGCAATAAAATTCTAAGTCTATGTGTAATAAGTCGCGGGAACAGCTAGTATAATTTTCGAGAGAAAAACATGAAGTACTGTGTTACTAACTATCAAAGCTACTCCTTTTCTGTATAAATATTCCAGAAGACAATTTTCTCTTTAAAGTGGCAATGCGTTTGTAACGCGAGTGTTAAGAGAGCAGATTTGGTGAACTTTTTGGTACAGCGGTCGAGCCGGCAAAGAGTATGTTAGCTGGCAAGACAGAACAGTGAACTTCAGAGTTGAACGGAGAAAACAGAGAAGAGTGGACAGGCTTCACCAAGAAGTAATCTCTGGTATACGAGGTGTTAAAGAAACATGATTGGTTGGTTAGGTCATGTGACGACCGGAAGGAATTTCGATTGGCTGCAAGACGATCAAGACAACAGACAGCCATGTTGAAAGTGCAATAATTTCCAAGCAGTCGAGTTGAAGTGACGTGCCTTCGCGTGGTAGTGGGTCCGCGTGTGAACCATGTGCAGTGTTTTGCCGGGTCGCGGGCGTCTTCTATTATCTCGCTTAGCAGTAACGTGAGCTGCAAAGACAGCCGAATCCGTGCGGCAACCCGATCAGATCGACGTGTGCTAATTAGGGCGCCGAGTTTTCTAGCTGCAAACTTGCCTTCTTCAAGTCGAAGTTCGATGTCTTAAACTTCCATTGTAATGCGGAACCGGTACCGGCCTGGGTATTTGTGATTTGAAATAAACAGTTTAAAATTGATCTTTTAGAATCTGGTAAACATTCTTTGGTAGCAACCTTCTAGTGACAAACATTTCCTTGAGTAATCCTAATGAATTTCCCGAATCCCCGAAGGCGGCTTCGAATCTGTCAGAAATCCTACCCAGTTCTTAGCAGTATACCAGTACGTTCCCTCACTGTCCAAACTATTCATATCATCTCTGTTAAGTCTTCAAATAATAATAAGGTACAAAAGAGTGCTTTCTGAAGCCTATGGCGGAGTAACGAAACTTATTTCGGTTAACAAGTATAAGGCTGGAAGCACACCCAGCTACCAAACATTACAAACCCCATCCAACATTTCTTCGTTACCCGTTTGTATGACTAGTTTGATTTGCAAACGTTATCGAGATGACGCTATCAATTATCAGTTATTTAATCCTTTTAAAGCTAACATCTGTGTCAATTATCATTAACATCAGTACGGTCAAAAAAAGAATCGAAATCTTGCAATTCCCTAAGTTTGAATTCTGAGAAATCTTTTGCGTAATCTATAGTCCAAGGAATCGAATTATTTCGCAATGGGTGGTTGATCTTTATTCCAGTTGAAGGAACAGGACACGCGGGATCCGAGAAAGCTCAGATTTTGTATACAGGCTTAAGTCCCCACATAAAGACACCAAAAACACTATAACAGAAAAAATGTTCACCAGAGAATTTTCTCGATGGGGAGCCGAGAGATTACCCGAAGAACTCGTTTCATTCAGCAATTTGGAATGGAGAAGCTGTGAACTTACTTTTCCGTTAGCCACTATACCAGTTTTACGAACTAATGAATACATTATGTACAGACAGTCAATGTCACGTACGTCATTATGCAGAAAGTTAATGAAAGATGGTACAGAATTATCCGCGCCTGAAATAAGTGCACCAAACATTATTATTTTCAAAGTTTAAAAATGCTATCCAGACTAATGTACCTTATTTGTGCTAAAAACACGAGAAATGAGTTGTGATAAGCTTGCATTTTCGGTTAGCTGAAATGATTGCTTGAGACTCCGTCACACAAGTATCCACAAGCTAAGAATAAATCAACAAGTGACGCGTACGCCATTTATTATTATTATTATTTTTTTGTATCGCAATATACAAAAGGTGTTTTTATTGCTAGCAATAATGTAACCAGTTCGTTGGTAATTACTGTAATTTCTGAAGTTATGGCATGCTGAAGACATTTTCGATTGGTATAGAATGTGAGTAGTCAGCGAAAGTGCAAACTTCTTTGGTTTTCTGAGTTGTTTACTTAACTGATACCAATTGTAATGTATAACACTCTTGAATATCCTTAGCCAGGTATGCATTGACGAAAGCGAATCTTTAGTTTCAACTCTAACCACCACATAACAGCAGTATCTATTGTGCTACGAACGCAAAATGTCTTGGTGATACAGCGTGCCCTTTGTCAATTTCGCATTTGCGCACAGAAACACAGCATGTCAAAAGACGGGCAAAATTACAGTATGAAGAAATAATGTTTGCTATGCCTCCAAAGAAGCCTATTTTTATGCTCTGTCGATTAACTGTTGCTTTCTTAATATCCGATGGTGACTGACTACCACAGTTAACTGAATACTGTTACATGAATCTAATCTCAGACGACCGCAAACGACGATGTGGTGTGTTGCAAGCATAGAACCATTACACATAACCTTTCAGGGAGTGCTATACATTTTAATTAATGTGTGATTAGATGATTCTAACGATAACCTGTGGTTTTACTGAGAACTAGGGAGTAACTGAACTTAGGGAACACTCGTTGGCCAGTAAGATAAATACGGTGAATCAGTCTTTACCTGCTTTCCATCTTTTGAAGATAAAATTTCCGCTCAGTATTCCAAGTCTATACAGTTAAGATAGGGGCAACACATGAATAGTCATATTTTGGAGGTTAATAAACGTAAATAATTGAACGCTGATTATTTTTTATGTTACAGGTGTAAACTCCTAAGACATATGGTATCGCTTCCGCCAGAGAGTGTACCTCGCAGCAGAGAGGCGACAGCGGCAGTAGCAAGTGGCGGCACCGCAGCTACCCTCCACTACCCCGTTGCCGAGGCCAGCTGTAAAGGTGCCGTCCATTAATTACGTGAGATGTTGGTTCCGGAATTCCGGACTCCCCTCCCCCCCTCTCTGATAAGATTTGGTGAGATCTGGTCGGACCCCCTCACCCCTAAGATGACGTGAGATTTGTCGCGATTCCCCCTCCCCCCCCCCCGGCTGATCGAGCTCGTAGTTTTTTTAGACTTTTTTTCTAGACCTTATACCCCCCGCTTAAGACAAAATATGCGTCACTTGTGGACCTTTTTTTAGTTCTACTGTCCTTCAAAAAAGCTCATGTGAGTTTCCGTCACCCCCCCCCTCCTCTTCATGAGATTTGGTGAGATTTCATGGGACCTCCCCTCCCCCTATTTCATCTCACGTAATTAATGAACGCCCCCAAATGGTGGTCTTCGGACAGTCCGCAGGCAGATAGCTGTCGGAAGGCAGTGGGTGTTGTTGACCTGACAACCTGACGATTATACTTGGATTATATTGGAATTGTAGTTACACCTAATAAACTGAAATTGAACCTAGTTCGTTCTTGCAGGGCATCATGCTGCCTGTGCACACAGCAACAATCTGCTCACTTCGTTTAGCTATTGAGAATGATGTATTTCAGTTTCTTGAAAAAAAAAAAAAGGTTAATTTTGTTAATGAGTGAACTCATTGCCGAAATTTTTGAATTTGGCAATGTCACCACTTTTAGATACTTTGAACGTACCTTAATTTAATAACATATTGTTTTACATGGATTCTAGGGTTAACAATTTGTCTGAAGAAGTAAAGACACCGCAGTGTTTATCTGGACACGCTGAAAAACGGTTAACAGCGCTTCCCGTAATCATCTGGGCACTTAAAATAACCTGCTTCAATCTGGGCACTCCAGCACAAAGTTTACAAGGCCCACAAACACTCACTAATATATGGTTATTGGTGTTCTTTTTGCAACAAATTGGTATGCGTCGAGGAAAAAATCTTGAATTTTAGACAAACAGCATAAGCTAAGTAATTCGATAATGCTGTCATGATATATATAACATAGTAATAATTATTTACCGTCTGCTTGTTTAGTTACCAGTATCTAAACAATGTAAATGTATAGTTGGTAAACAGTATCGAAGAAAATTTACTGAGGCGTATATGGCTTTGGTTTTTGGGGTTTATAGTTATATGTCTATCAGTCTATCACCAGCATAGGAAACTTAAATGGAATGAATCAGAGATTTCCAAATTTCATCTATTTCATTGACCAATAACAAAATACCGTATTAAAATTTTTTGTAAAATTATGTTCTTCAGAGTTTTCATAGAAATTGAGGGGATCGACGAATTTAAGTTATACTTGTATAAACTGCTCTCGGGTGACTAGCCGAGTCAAGAGTGCGTCAACGCACATCAACGCACTCTTGACTTAGCTAGTCACCCGAGAGCAGTTTATACATTCTCAACGCCGAGAAAGACTTCGTTCTTGTATAAGTTATACTTATTTTGATTCATCATGAAGCAGACAAATCTATTCTCTTTTTACATGTAATTACGTCAATGATAATTTTCTTTTCTTTTAACGATTAAAAAATCTAAGTATCACACTGAACTAATCAGTGACGAAACTGGACATAAACGTAAGACACATTCATATGATCCATACTAAAGTAATTCGTATAGTATGGAAGTGCAGGAATATTGTGTTCACTATAAGCTATAAATTTTAACCAAATATGAAGTAACGTCAACTACGACGACGTCGTGGACATGAAATGTATTCGCATTCAGAAACTGCCATCACTGGAAATGTTGGTATAGTACTACTAGTAGGATGTTACACTGCGTACATTATATTATTATTCATTCTATATCCTTCGTCACAATCATAGTCTATGGCAATGTTCAGCGATGTCTAAAAATGTTAGCGATGATAAATCCATATTCTAGGGGGAATCGAAATAGTATTTAGGCATCCATCTAAATAGCCACTCCTGTGTAGTAAACCGCCTCTCAATTTAACGGAACCTTGGATTTTGGCACTGTAAACCGCAGGGGCAGATCCAGGAGAGGGGGGGGGCTAGGGGGCTCACCCCCCCCCCCTAAGTATCTAGGGCCACCTCCGAAACTGTAACTTTGGAGACTTTTTTTTTAGCTCTACGGATTCGAGGCTCGAGGGGACTATGAATACTACCTTTTGCCCGACTCAAGCCCCCCCCCCCCCCCCTTTCAAGCCAAAATCCACTGAAGGCAAGCCCGCCCCAACCAAAATCCACTCAATCCCCCAACCAAAATCCACTCAAGCCAAGCCCCACCCAAAGCCAAAATCCACTGAAGGCAAGCCCCCAACCAAAATTCACTCAAGCCTAGAGCCCCCCCCCCCCCCCCAATGCAAGATCCTGGATCCGCCCCTGGTAAACCGCATGGTGTTTTTTTAGATGTGCAGTTAAACAATATTTACACAGTTGTAATGAATCCCATGAATTCATGTTGCCGAGCGGCAGTTTAAATTTCAAATAAACAAAAAAGGAAAGTAATCTAATAAACGGAATCAGCACATGGCTGGAGCACAGGGGCGGTATTTGAACTCGACAAGTCGAGTAGTTGTGTGACAAGTATTAAAGCTCGTTGATGCTGTTGTGGGCTTACATAATTTCCGACAGGTTTTAGTCTCATAAGTTTGTGGACAATATTAATCATCACTCGTGCAGGAAATTGCTAGGCACTGCGAATCACGAGCTAAACTAACCGTCAGTACCATTCGCGTCAGCATGGACAAAACAACTTCATGTCAGATACAATCGCACACCCGACATAACACGCACATAATGCGTAAATTGGAATTCTTCCAAAGAAACACGTCAAATGCATCAGCGATTAGCGGGATAAATGTTTTCCCACACCTCTATCACGATAATAGCACCAAATGTTTAAACATCAAACGCTGAAAATTCAGTGAAACCAATGTGTAATGGATTTAATCATCAACACAATGTATTCATTAACAAAAAGCAAGCGATCGTTGGCGGCGATTTTGACGCGATAAAGCATGAAAACGCATAATTACGGCGCAACTATGAGCGGCCGGTTCGGTAGGTAACACGACCACCAATACGTAATTACAATTATTATAAGAGGCAGCGGGGCGCAGTGGATGGACGTACACTTACACTGAGATGAATATGGCCTTACTCTACGGAAGCCTCATATCACAACGGAAAGATAATCGACCGCCCGAAATGCAGTCACATAGGAAAATACACCACGAGGTCTATGTGAACTGTCGAAACGTTAACTAAATATTAGATATTACCCGATCCCTGGAAATTAAGCTTATGAAAGTAAAACCTGTCGTAAATTATGTAACCCCACAATAGCATCAACCATTTTTAATACTTATGTGTGAGTGGAGACTTTCCCTGCGTACTTATTCAATATAAGCTTCACGGCTATTCAGCCTGATAGCGTCATAAAAACATAACGTTTCGACAGCTGGTTCTGCTGTCTTCATCAGGTGCGGAAAGCTTCAGGTGATGTAAGTTATAAGTCACCACCTAGACTGACTTAGTAGAAGTCCATTACTTATTTCTATGGTTTTTCATACTATTTTACTATAGCTGCTGATATTTATAATTTATCTAGTTCATGAAGGTAACTTGGTTAAGCTGGGTGGCTACGATAGGGGCGTACTGCGCAACCGGCAAGAAACCTTTTCACCATTTCATTAAGACCACACGAGTTTACTTTTTTAATGTCCTCTCAGTGACATCCATTGCAAACGGCCTAAGGACGACCTAAACAATTGTTACCTCTACTCACCTCTCAATGATAAACAAAGTTAAATTTTACACAATATTTTATCAATATTCAAGGTAGTCCTTTATGTCTATACGGACACGGCTTGGCGCTAGTGACATACAGTTATTTAATACTAATATCATAATAGTTTAAGTGAACTTCTTCATACAATGCCATTACTACTGTAACAAAAGGACAATTATTTAAGACTGATACCATAATAATGAAAGAATGTAGGATTTCTCGATGAGTCAGTTGCGTAAAATCTTTTCGGGCTTTCCACTGGGATAGTGCGTCTGTAAAAATACAAAGCGACGTTTCGAAGCCTGCCTCCCGGTGGAGAGCCCGAGATTTTATGATACTATAATAATTTACTGTATTTCTTCACTCGACGCCATAAGCACTGACGGATCCAAAATATCCAACATCGCTGCGACCAGAAAAAGATCCTGTAAGAATGGGACTAACGACGACTGAATAGAATCGTTCAACGTGACGAATTGCTGCGGATTTCAGCTTGCGAACCATTCAACGAAACATCATCGATATGGCCTTTCGGAGCTGAAGAAGGCCCACTCGTGTACCCTTGCTGAGTGCACGACATAAAGCTTTACGCCTCGCCTGGGCCCGTCAACGCCGACATTGGACTATTGATGATTGGAAACATGTTGCCTGGTCTGACGAGTCTCGTTTCCAATTGTATCGAGTGGATGGACGTGTACGGGTATGGAGATAACCTCATGAATTCATGGATCCTGCATGTCAACAGAGGACTGTTCGAGCTGGTGGAGGCTCTGTAATGTGTGCTGTTTAAATGACATGGGACCCCTGATACGTCTAGATACGACTCTGACAGGTGACACGTAGGTACGCATCCTGGCTGATCAGCTGCATCCATTCATGTCCATTGCGCATTCCGACGGACTTGGGCAATTCCATCAGGACAATGCGACAACTCACACGTATTGCGTACAGAGAGGCTCCAGGAACACTCTTCTGAGTTTAAACACCTCCGCTGGCCACCAAACTCCCCAGACATGAACATTATTGAGTATATCTGCCGTTCAGAAGAGACCTCCACCCTGTCGTACTCTTTCAAATTTATGGACAGCCCTGCAGGGATGCATGGTGTCAATACCCTCCAGCACTACTTCAGACATTAAGTCGAGTCTTTGCCACGTCGTGTTACGGGGACCTACACGATATTAGGCAGGTGTTTCAGTTTCCTTGGCTCTTCAGTGTATATTAATTAGTTTTCTATTACGACCATTTTCTAAACTCACTTTTATAGTCAAGTTTTTTTAAATAAAAAAGTATCTGAAATAACAATGGTTGGTTGGTGAGTTATCTTAATATTGATGCATTTCTTATGTATACACGCCGAATTTTCTTGAATAGCTAGAACAATGTGGTGCCAGTTATATCTAACAGTAAGTTAAATTGCATTAGAACATTCAATCTGATACAATGGACATCAAGGGACTCTGAAATATATACTTTGTTTGTCAAAAGAAAATGAAACTGTTAAATTTGATTGTTTAGTACCTTTACAATAAACCAGTAGAAAATTATAAATATTTTTCTTACATAATTTCCATAGCATTCTATCTGGAGATTTTTGTTTTTTTACTTATGGCTTTACGCCTCGTCGACATCGAGATCATTAGAGGCGGGTTGGGTTCGGGACAAGGAACGGGAAAGAATTCGTCCATGGCCTTTAGAAGGAAGAATCCCTGCTTTCATCTGGAGTGATTTGGGAAAACCATGGAAAACCCAATCTGAATGCCCGGACTGGATTCGAACCGCTGTACCGAGAGTGGTGGTGTAACGGTTAGCGTTCTGGCCTCGCATTCGGGAGGACGGCGGTTCGTATCCCCGTCCGGGCATCCAGATTTGGGTTTTCCATGGTTTTCCCCAATCACTCTACGGTGAATGCCGGGATGCTTCCTTCAAAAGGCCATGGCCAAATTCCTTCCCATTCCTTGGTACCCATCCTTTCCCGTCTCTTAAGACCTCGCTGTTAAGAGACGTTAAGCAGTTAAAAAAAATAAAAAATCAAAAAAAAATTCGAACCGCCGTCCTTCCAAAATGCGAGGCAGAGCGTTAACCTCTCACTCACTACGCTCGGTGGCAGATTTTTATAATTTCTATTTCTAGTTGTAGTTCTAGTTGTAGCCATACAATAGCAGTCGGTATAGGAGCTTTTACCATTGCGGAGAGGTTTACGACGATTAAAAATTGGTCATTATGGACATTGATTGAAAGTACGTTTGTTGAATAAGGCAAACAGAAATGTTTTATTTGCAGCTCATTTTTAATTGTTCGCTAATGGAATCACAATGGAATTAAATACTAACTCGTGTAATTCGCACAGTTACTTGTGTCGGAAGCAGCGTAATGTACCCTACTAGACAATATTGTAAGTTACCTAAAAAATTCGACGAAGCTTTTGGATTAGAATCATTCCAAGCCTCTTCTTTGATGCTTACTAACTAACATAAAGCTTCATTCTGAAATACACAAAACATGATATTTTTATTATGCTAACGTGTTAAAAAACGGCGTCTCTAATAACAGTCACTTCTAATTTCATCAAAAATCACATTTTTTTTTGTCATGTTAAATACGTGTATATGTAAATATAATTTTTTATGTATTATAAAATACATTGCAGTGCTCTGAAACTGTCTGATAGCTTTCGTGTTTCTCCCCTTAGGATAACTGATCAATATTCATTGGATGGAAATCAAATCTTAATCAAGAAATGACTACAGTTTGATTGTTTTTTTTATTTTTTATTATTTCTGCTATTTATTGGTGACATCTGAAACTGTAATGACATTTGGAGATAACTAACTTAACATATAGGCATATAACACTTTCTGAATAATAAATTGAACTTCCATAATGGTTTAATAATATTTTCTAATTATATTTATTTCTGAGAGGTTTAAAGTCACCATCTTTTTGTGAACTATGGAATCCGTGTTTGTAAAAGGTATAGCAGTGAAGCCGAAAATCGTAACCGCCCAGATGATTACGGAAAAACCGATTAGAAACACCAATCAGGACGAACGATATATCGAGTCCATTGCACTTCTTATATAGCGTGGTGGCGCCTCAAGACTGCAGCTAGTTAAACTTCACCATCTCTTATATGTAAATAACTATTAATTTTTCTGAATTTAGTTCATGCGCTTCCGAAGTGCATCTACAAATCCATGTACCAGTGATTATCAAATAAAAAGCAGAGCTGGATTATTAGGTTAAATAAACAGGTATGAAAATACAAACCATTTTTAATGTCTCTAATTTCATTTTGTCAAACTGCATTGAATTCGTGATCAATTTCTAATGTTTTTCACGAAGCCAGAAAGAAAATTCACTGGTTTTCTTATACTCCTTGACAACGATACCACTACTGAAGTTACGTACATTAGAATAAGCATTTCCTTTCTCATATAAATTTAAGTTTAAGTGATTATGACAATGTAGAAGTTTATCGTAAATATCTTTGGTATCGGCTTGTTGGCTTCTTAATTTTGAGCACAGCTAATCACTGTCAAGTACTTCGGTCTTCCTAGCCATCCGTTGGCCATTTCCTTTCCAGTGCGTTTCTTAGCCAGTACAACACACAATCTCCACAACACTTTGCTATACGATGTTCTCACCGAGCAGCAAAAAGTGATAAGAAATGGTTTTCATTAGACTGTAACAACTACCATCTCTGATGCAAAGCACAGAATCATAAAAGCGACTGTACACTTTGTAGACTTCAAATGAAACATTAATAATACGCATATTTTGTACAACCATATTGAAGACAATTATTACATACTGGCATGAACAGAGGTATACAGCACCACATAATTTAGTATGTTAATAATCTGTCAATTGTCATACTGTATAAACACTTGTATAAAAAGTAACTAATTAAAGGGAAACCACACAACTGTCGCTTGTGAATCAACGTTTGCTAAAAGAGAAAAAAAAATCAGCTGTCGACATCAATATAGTTTACTGAAGCTACATAATTCATCCAAATCTAAATGATAATAATAATAACAATGCCTGAATAACAGAAGATAAAAACAAAGATTAATAAGATAATTTTAAGGCTGCTGTACCTTATCAAATCATTTTATGATAAGAGTCTATTTATGAAGGATGTATAAAACCGATTTAAAGGTTTAAAAATGGAAGTTCTGTTAACCTAATAGCAATGAAAAAAAGTATCACTAATCGTTCGATAGTCACAGCATACGTAGTGTTTGGTAATGGCAACGGTAATCTAAAGCGTGAAGGAAACGCCCACTAAATTCTAAACTATCATTTCCTTCAGTCTTTAGAAGATATCAACTAAGTTACTATAGTTAAAGGTAACGCAAATAAAATTGCCAGCACTCAAAGGAAAATTTTTATGTTAGAAAACGTAGGGGGATTCATATAACATTTTTTAAACACATTATCAAATTCATTGTACCACTCAATAAGATCTTTATTTGATTTAACACTATCAGGTTAAAAATAGGTAAGAAAAGCTAATTTTGCACAATTTACACATCGATTAAATTCTTTATACAGAAGTTAGAGAAACTGCGTTTGTACCAAAGTAAACTTGAACACTAAATATGTATTATATAAAGCAAGTAGCTCCTTGAAACACAGCGAGAATTTCAGATGGCAGTTGTTGGGAAGTAGCGGGATAGAATTGTGCAAGATGGGGAGTGTTGTGATAAATTAGCGGGAGAGTGTTAATTTGGAATGTAAATCGTAATACACACACGCCGCGGAGTATCTATCGAGATGTTTGATAAGGATACAGTGTGGAGAGTGTAGTTATGCAGTGTGTGATCGGTTGGAAAACGAGGGCAGAGTTTGTAAGTGAACTTGGCTGTTGAACTATTACGTTATTATATCTGCTCGAGTGTGTAACTGTAACGAGCCGCGCTGTCGCCACGTTACAAGGTGCATTTTTATTATATATGTAATAATATAAGAGTAATTTACATAAATCTTGGGCGACCACGTGAATAGATTTTTGTTGTAATTTTATAAAGTACGCAAGATTCCAAGTGAGGACTGTAATGAAATGGTGAACTTATACAGTGTATCGTAGCAAAGCGAATATTCAAGAATTATTGAGCTATGTAGGCTTGAAGCTAATCTTGGTGTTCCCGAGCCTTGGCGACAAAAAGTCGCGGATTTGGGATTTGCCAGACCACACACCCTGCTCCCTGGGGATGGGTCACTCACCGAGCGGGAAAAGCCTGCCGTCCGAAACCCGAATGTTCTCTCGCCCCGGCGAACTTAGCCGAATATGTCCGACCTCTGTTGGATTCTTTGGCCAAATCACATATCGAGGATATCACGTGACATTAGGTGCCGACCTGAAGGTCCAATCAAAATGAGCGTATAACTCAAAATCCTGGGAATTTTTGTTGTATGTGAGCTTCGAGACTACAAATGGGCGGAGCAAGAAGTTTCCTCGTGGACCGAAGAGCGAGGAGCTGACATTCTAACTTCGATCGCACCAGTCTGAGGTTGACTTGGAAAGTTGACTTCATTCGCTAACTGCAGCTTGCCTTGCTGGAGCGAGCGTATCACCGCAACACAGCCGGTAATGCGATGATGCGCATTGCCAGACCAGAGATGCCTATAGCCGACTTGTGAGATAATCTCACATATCGTGGGTCCGCTACACTCATCACAGACATCAGACGCAGAACTACAATGGTAATTTATTACGACCAAGCCATGTGATTGTGCATTCCGTGAAACAGAACCCGTAAGCGACTTTGAGAGGATAGGTCCATGTTCTCACTTTGTAATTGTAAAAACCCCTGAGCTAGCGGCATAATTTGCCAGAACTAGTTATTTTCGAATGATATATTGTTCATTCTGGCGCCCATGATTTTCTTGTTTAACTGTAAAGTCACAGTATTATGATACCTTTGTCTGAGGTCATCATAACTTGTATTTTTATTGTTCCAACTGTCATTATTTCTTGCATTTTGGTTCTGAGATATTTAAAGGTAAATATACAGTTGTTTGCTTGCTCATGACGGCTCATTGTAACTCTGAGCGTTGCTTTTATGATTTTGCCAATTTGTGTTAATGTTAACGATAAATTCGCTCAGACTTGTAATCGCCAGTGATCAGAAAATAAATGTCATATTGTGACAATTTTTCCTAAATTCCAACTAACGTCGAGATTCTTGCAAAATTAAATAATTTTCACTCCTTCATAAAAATTAAAATTAAAAATCCACAATTATTAATCATAAAGGTATGAAAGATAATTGTAACGTGGTTTGCCCACCAAGGCATCCACCACATAATGGCGCCCAACGCTGGTGCCAGATGAGACATTACTTCTTAATGTCTGCGAACTTGGTGGCACTAATTCAAATTATAAGTTTGAGCCCAAATTCGGAAAGTTTCATGGAATGTTGCACATGGTTTTTGGCTGTTTTATCATTCTTGTAGTCAATAGATATTCATACAAGATTTTATTTTGATGTTTCACTTATATTTTAATGCATAAAGTTCATTTTGTTTCAATGCATAAAATTTATTTTGTTTCAACGCATTAAAAAGAAGTTCATTTGTGTATTTCAATTGAGATGCAATACACTTTGTATTGTAACAATTTTGCGATCAGTTTAAAAAATTTTTAAATGAGTAACTTCAGTGTTGATTTCTTAATGCATGGTAGCTGCTAAGAAAATTAAAGACACGCATTTTTTGCCCATGTGTTTGAAAGTAAGTCTGCTTTCATGGTGTTGTGTTGCATGATTCATCGTTGCTTTTCTCTTGCTGTATTTTGGAGGGGTATATTTATTTGTGTGTATTGAAATTCGCGGTATTTTTGTTGCTAATGAATCTAGATTTCGTCATTGCACAATTGCGGTGTAAATTCATTGTTTGTGTATTCATATGAAGCTGCGATCCCGTACAATAAAAGGTTTCGATATGGAAGATCAGTCTGATAGGCAAAAATCTCCCGAAATCATGAACGATCAGGTTCAGTTAACGGAACAAAGCGGAATATTGGCTGCAGGCGAGGGGCACGTAATTTCTGAAGTTCCGACCCACTCATGTAGTTCGCAGTCTACTTTGTCGCCACAGGAAGATATGGAAAAGTTTTCCTTCACCTGTCGGTGAGATGACGCAGAATACGCTCACACATTCAGAGCAGCAAATACTTAACATGTGGATGACTGCAATAGGGCAACAAGTTAATACTGCAATTAATTTACTAAAAGAGGAAAATAAGAGATATTGGGATTCGCTTAAGCAGATTTTTGATGAATGCTTTGATTCGCAAGTTGCGATATTAACAAACTTGGACGGGAAATTATCCACCTTCCGTTCGGAGGTCACAAAAACACACAGAGGTACCAACTGCTGCGATTACCGATGAAAGGATCGAAATTACACAAGTAGAGCCAACCCAAAACACAGACCAACAGCTGACTAAAAGACTTGGACGTGACCGACCTGTCCATTGAACAGATTCGAAACGAGAACGGCCAGAACCTTGAGCAAATTTCGGAATTTGTTCACGAGGTCAAAGACCTTACTGAACAAAACATCCGAAAACTTGACTCCGGAGGTGAATGCCGTGGCAAGCTCGGTTGAGCTCGTTAAGACGGCACAAACCGAGTTAAAATTGTCACTGGACGAATTTCTGGAAGCCGAACGTAGTAATTTTAGTCCTCCACAAAATCCTCCGAATGCGGTATTACAGACTGCGAGTGAGTCGGTTGTTAAAGTCACCACTCAACTCTTAGTCAGTGAAATTGTCAGTTTGTACGCAAAAATATCTGAAATCAAGAAACACAATTTCAGTTGTCTTGGATCCACAGTTAAGTGCAAACTGTCGGTAAAGCATAAGACATTTGTAGGGCAGGAGAGGAAAGATGTACAGTACATGTCGTTCTTAAAAGCCAGACAAAGCGTCGGCAAGTTTTCCAATCCTCGGAGAAATGCGAAATCAGTCTCAGAATTCACAGCCTATCAACATCGCGTGGAGTTTTTCTGTCCGTAACTTTGTGTGGAACACTACGCAATTTGTTCATTCCTTGCGGTCAGAAAAGACGCAATTGTCAGCTGGACCAGTTAGTAAGTGCGGTCGGTCGACGGACACTATACCTGTTCCAGGAATGTCATTAGCTGTCGGGCACAAACCGCCGAACGTCTGTGACCTTGTAAGCCCAAGGCTTCTACGTCCTTCGAAATCCTGTTGAAAGCGGTAAAGACGAATATTCACGACGCAGAATTATTTTCCAGAGGAAGATCCATGGACGTCTCAAATTCGTCTTGTAGGCATTGTTCAACAAGTTGTGTAGCATGCCAAATACGTTGACGAAAAGGCTGACTATGAATTGACCGATTTGAATCATAAAAAAAGGGGAAATTAAATGTACAGTACACATTCTTTTAGGTTAGACGCCTTACCGAAATTAATCATGCTTGAAAAACGCCGATGCCGGTTTCGCTAGTCTAAACCGTCTGTTTTGCTGGAAAGATTAGATAAACGGAAAATTAAAATTCCAGTTACCAAAGTTGCACCTACAGTTAAAGCTACTTAGGACGTTTCCATAGTCGGAATTTGTAATGCTTATTTCGCTATTCCGAACTTTATATTTTGTCCACGTGAAATATTAATAGTCACTTTTGACTTTCACGCTGTTAATTGGACTTGATTTGATAAAAATCCTGAAATATTAAATGTTTTCCTGAGCCAGATAAATTGATACGCACTCGCGGAAAATGAAGCGCCATTAGCACAATTTCTTGTCTTCGCAATCACAATGAATCTGACAGCGATACAAATATTGTGATATGCTTTCTAAGATGTATTTTGTGACATAAACGAAAAGGGTTTCAACATTTTGTGATGCATGAGTTCGATGTAACGTTTTACCTTAGGTAGTTGCATTATATCTTTTCTGAGCAGAAGTGTACAGCGAGCGTAATGACGCTTTGTCTGTGTTGACCGAAGATCGCAAGTTATCTCGTCAACGAAATTTACTTCTTGGTTTTTTGTGTATCTGTAAAGGGTGGCTAACGTGCCATAGATAATGCCCTATAGAACACGAAACCTTGCCAGAAAGATTTGTTTTAAATTGTGTTGGTCATCACAGAAATTAGGAATCTTAAGTTGAACGATTACAGATATACAGGAGAGTTTTCACAATACCTTGCTGTTATTTTGCTGACGATAGCGCGTGGTCAAAGTGCAATAAGTTAAAGGCGACTGCATTTGTAAAGGCTAAGGGGAAAAACTTTATTTACGGGATATATTCAATAATTCAGCTAACTTTGCAAGTTAAGGTAATTATATTTGATGCTAACTTCAATTGAAAAGGAATTTTGTATATGATAAATTGCACAGATGGTGAAGACGTGAACAATAAGATTATTGGTGATATCGAACGTTTTTTTCCTGCTATATTTCTGGCCTTATTTGGTGGCCAGAGTGATCTCGAAGAATTGTTATTTGTTGACGGACGGACAAACCGAGATCGGGCCTCATAACGCCCGGAACTTAAAGCCATTTCATACAAAGTAACGGTTTCGAAAGAGCTGGGGACAGCTACCATCGAACAGCTGAGGTCATTAGCGCAGGTAGGCAGCTGAACTCAACCGGCAGGTTCCTAGAATTGGCAGGTAGCGCATACCCAAGAATGAATGGGAAGAAACAAAAGTTTCACGCCTCGTTCTAGCGGTATTTCGCGTACCCTTACTGTAAATTGTATAGTATTCCGTAAATTAGATTAAAACTATTGTTGGACAGCATACATTTAGCTCAGGATTGTGTGCACTCAACGAAAATAATTTCAAAGTTTATATTTGTGCTTTATATAGATTTGTAGTATTCTGCTAGCGTGAAATCTCAAAATTGCTTTGTATTGGCAAACGGAAAACCTGAGAGCGAACCGTTCTATGCACAAAGCTTACGACCTTTTCATACAAGCTAAAAGAAGCATAAGTGTATAAAAGAAAATATTCGCTAACTGGGATGGATTTTCGGCTAAAACGTGGAGTACGGACATGTTAAGAGGGTATATAATAACTCCTAAATAAAGAGAAATATTTTATTCTTTGAATGTCGAGATAATCTCGAGTCATCAATAGACCCATTGTGAAGGAATCGTAATATTACTGAGGAATGATAGTTACGCTATTCATTATCTTTCAATTTGTGTGCCGGAATGGTTATATTTTGGGTCCGCTTGTACGCCAAAGATGCTACAGCGACTTTGGTTGACGATGATGAAAGTTCACGTCAAACCGCATAATGTGTATAAATGTCTCATATGGGAATGGTAAATTTTATAGAAATTCCATTACATATACCCATGAGCAAATACAGTTTCCTTTCGCCATGAAATTCGCAATCACTTCACAGACGGTATATTACAAGTTAGAGATGTCGACCAATGAAAGACTAATTAGGAGACCACCTAACATTCAACGAGTAAGGTTCATAATTTACGTAACAAACGAAAATGTACTTACATCGTTCATTCCACACCACGTTGAATTATAAGTAAATGCCGCGTCATTAAAATCTAAGATTACAGTTAGTGATATTTGACCATGAACACGAACACATCTCTCTGAAATGCTTGTTGAATTAACCGTCGGTCATGACGCAAATCACGTCACCGAATCCGACTAAACTATTCCGTTGTTTTGAGATTAAAACCGCGCAATGTAATGAGATATTTTACGCTCACCTCTAGCATCTTTATGGATGTTTGTTGAAGGCAGAATTATTTTTATGCACATGAGTAAAACATCACGCTAAATTGTAAATACAATGTATAGTTCAACCACTTTCTGCATAAGTGTTCTGACAATGTTTTGTTTTATTAATGTGTTTCATTTTATTAATTTAATGATAAGATTTGATACAAGTTATTTTCAAGATTATTATTATTTAAACATGTATGTAAATAATTTATTTTCATGTATATTTTAGTATTGTGTTTAATTAACTTTGTATTTGGGAAGGCTACCTGAATTCACGTGCTTCTGTTTGTAAAGAATTGTAAGACGGCCAAAAGGACATATGCTCCCGTTATATTCACCTTACAAGGCAGGAATACCGATGGTTATTGGAATCACATTTAAAATTATGTAATTGTAAAAAAATGCTTAAGTTTTTGTTGAGTCACAATGGAGATAGAATTAGGTAGTTAAAAATAAAATTATTGTACCATAATTTTATTTTCACCAACGGCCGGCCATATTGTAACGAGCCGCGCTGTCGCCACGTTACAAGGTGCATTTTTTATTATATATGTAATAATATAAGAGTAATTTACATAAATCTTGGGCGACCACGTGAATAGATTTTTGTTGTAATTTTATAAAGTACGCAAGATTCCAAGTGAGGACTGTAATGAAATGGTGAACTTATACAGTGTATCGTAGCAAAGCGAATATTAAAGAGTTATTGAGCTATGTAGGCTTGAAGCTAATCTTGGTCTTTCCGAGCCTGGCGACGGACGTCGCGGATTTGGGTTTGCCAGACCACACACACTGCTCCCTGGGGATGGGTCACTCACCGAGCGGGAAAAGCCTGCCGTCCGAAACCCGAATGTTCTCTCGCCCCGGCGAACTTAGCCGAATATGTCCGACCTCTGTTGGATTCTTTGGCCAAATCACATATCGAGGATATCACGTGACATTAGGTGCCGACCTGAAGGTCCAATCAAAATGAGCGTATAACTCAAAATCCTGGGAATTTTTGTTGTATGTGAGCTTCGAGACTACAAATGGGCGGAGCAAGAAGTTTCCTCGTGGACCGAAGAGCGAGGAGCTGATTCTATTCTAACTTCGATCGCACCAGTCTGAGGTTGACTTGGAAAGTTGACTTCTTTCGCTAACCGCAGCTTGCCTTGCTGGAGCAGGTTATCACCGCAACACAGCCGGTAATGCGATGATGCGCATTGCCAGACCAGAGATGCCTATAGCCGACTTGTGAGATAATCTCACATATCGTGGGTCCGCTACACTCATCACAGACATCAGACGCAGAACTACAATGGTAATTGATTACGACCAAGCCATGTGATTGTGCATTCCGTGAAACAGAACCCGTAAGCGACTTTGAGAGGATAGGTCCATGTTCTCACTTTGTAATTGTAAAAACCCCTGAGCTAGCGGCATAATTTGCCAGAACTAGTTATTTTCGAATGATATATTGTTCATTCTGGCGCCCATGATTTTCTTTTTAACTGTAAAGTCACAGTATTATGATGCCTTTGTCTGAGGTAGTCATAACTTGTATTTTTCATTGTTTCCAGTTGTCATTATTTCTTGCATTTTGATTCTGAGATATATTTAAAAGTAAATATACAATTGTTTGCTTGCTGACGGCTAATTGTAACTCTGAGCGTTGCTTTTATGATTTTGCCAATTTGTGTTAATGTTAACGGTAAATTCGCTCAGACTTGTAATCGCCAGTGATAAGAAAATAAATGTCATATTGTGACAATTTTTCCTAAATTCCAACTAACGTCGAGATTCTTGCAAAATTAATAATTTTCACTCCTTCATAAAAATTAAAATATAAAAATCCACAATTATTAATCATAAAGGTATGAAAGATAATTGTAACGTGGTTTGCCCACCAAGGCACCCACCACACCATGAAAACAATGTGTGAAAGAAAGGTGCGTATATCTGATTGCAAATTTTTGGCACCCACTTCCACTCATGACGACCAAACTCATTATTTATCTTCCATTAATTATATGGATGTATGAAAATTGCATTGATATACATAATTAATCTGTATTGAAAGATATTATAAGATATAACTATTACAAATATTGTAACACTCCAAACCACCAATGTGCAAGACGCATTCAAATTCTTGCAGATAGCGGCGTATTCAAAGCAGCAGCTAATCTTAAATACTATCGGCGGCGGCGAGGTATTTAAACTTCAAAGAGAACTTCAGCCTCCTGTAATTCTGATTATCAACGCAGAAAGAGAAAAAGTTTCTATTTCTTAATTACGTTGTAATGGACTAAGACCTTATCCTAAATGATCCTTTACTTAAACCACCCACTGACCGATACGTAAATTTAAAGAAAAATTGTCAGAAGATTCCTCGACTGAACAAAGTTCAGAAAAAAATTACCACTTCATTTGATTTTTTCTATCATTTACAGATTCAACAGTAAGGTCCGAAAAATTAATAGATGTAAGTTAAGAAAGCGTTTTAAAATCAGAATTGTTCCCTTCAAATTTATTTTACATTAATTCACGTTCATCTTCATATATCCTCGACACTATGTCAGCCTATTGCATAAATTGACATATCACTCAGCTGAAACAAAGCTTCTCTGTGCAAAGCTATTTCGCTTATCGTGAAGCATACAGAAATTTAATGTTAAAATCGTTTGGCTGAATCGTCTATACGTCGGGAGTTTTCATATAGCCCCACATAACACTTTATACTGTCGCCGCTCATTCAAAACCTTAACAGTGAAATTAAACTTGGGTCTGCAGACAATTATTCTGAGCCCTTACTAAACGTTCTCAGAGACACACGGAATAGTATACCTCACTGTGGCAAATCACCTGTTCCCCAATAAACGTTGAATCAGATTTCAGTTACCCAATAACAAAGCTAAAACTGTATCATTCCAGGTAAAATATTTTTTTCACACCTTTTTCTTTTCCTTTGCTCCTACTCACGTTCGGCGATGGACTACCATGAATCTGCCAGCTCATCACTAATGATAGCATCTGTCTATGACGCAACCAACCACGCCTCGATAAGGTGCCGTTATTCCATTTAAGCAACTATGGTACAACTATTATTTAACGTGCTTTTCAAGCTAATGACCCACACTCTGAAACAGCCCAATATGATCCCAAACGCTGAAACAAACCCTAAATTAACCACCGTAATGTTACAATTTCCACAAGCCGTAGTATTTATAGTCTTTGGGGAAGCGAAAAGTAATGAAAAAACCTATGACTGGTGAAAATGACGAAGAACTTCGTGAGTAAGGTTGCCAGCAAGACGTGTACAAAAGACGAAAGGCCTATTATATGGAGAGTTGAATGTTTAATTTTGATGTATATAGCTGTTGCAAGAAATGATAGAGGCTGCTTAAAGGAGTTGGAAAGACAAACATCTAAATTCATTCTCCTGTCTTTCGAGCCTCAGTCGACTAATTGCGCTATTATGGTCAACAGATAATCATACGGCGCTTCAAGATTCATTCGCTCCTTTGTATTCCGGAGGACTTTGTCATGCGTTGAAATCCTGAGTCACCAAATCATTCCAAACACCAAAGCATCGCAAGTTCGTAGCTGGAATTAAAGTTTAATTGTGATATCAATCTATTTCTCTTTTATTTGAAACAATGTGAAGAGTAAGAACGTGTAAGATTATTATGTGAGATTTACTACAAATAGATGTAGAAATGCATGTAAGGCGAGGGGTATTCAATATTTACGCTATTTTATCTGTATCAGTTATAAGAACTAGGTAAAACCGTAACCTGAGAATTTTTTTGGCAGACGTTATAAACAATGAAGTTTATTAAAAACTCAGTGAAATGTACGTAATCGCGAAATGTATCAGTCAAATACATAACAGTTATCCGTTTTCGAATTATAGTCTCCGTCATCTAAAGTAAAATGCGTTTACTTACGTCAAATCCTAACCAAATACCCTGGTAATTTCAGCAGAGTAAGGTACTTTTATCACGAGAGATATAATTAATAATGATTCTTATTCGTTTCTCCTTAGAAGCTTTTCCAGAATAAATTCCTACTACCATCATAGATATTACCGTTAGTATTTGATAAACGTGTTAGCTATTAATTGAGATTTAAGTTTACCTTTTTTCAACTCAATTAATAATTCACTATTCAATAACGATATTCTAGCATCCAAATAGTGGCGAGCAGAGATATTAGAAATTATTTACGTAGGTTAATACATACGCAACCGTTAAGAAATTAATTGACATGATGTAGGCATTAAGTTTGAATTTAGTAACATTTTATTCTCAAAAAATGTGGAAAAACTTTTCGGCTTAAAAAATGTGAAACAACGAGCAATTTTTAGTAACTTGTCGCTAATGAAAGTAAACTTTAATTTCTCATGGTCTCTTCTATAAAGTAACTGCTTTGCCAGACAAAACGAAATATTGTGTTTTGGAAGTAACTGCATAAACATACGAGAGCAGGTATAAAAGAAATTAATGGGAGGCAATCGAACGTTACAAACTTACAATTGGTATGTTCGTTTAAATTTATATGTAGCTTTTTGTTTATTTACGACAACTGGATGCAGAAATTCATGCAAGGAGAAGAGTATTCCATGTTTGGGTTGTATTATCTGTATCAGTTATAAGGATTAGGGTAAAACATAACCTAGGAATTTTTTTGACAGAAGATAAACAATGAATTTTATTAAAAACTCAGAGAAAGTTTACACGAAATGTACGCATCGCAATTGTATCATTCAGATAAGAAAATTATTCGTTTTTGATATTATACTTTCCGTCATTTAAAGAAAAATACATTTATTCAAATAATTCATAGTAAAATAATATGATTATCTAACCACGGTATGGTACCCATATCACTGAAATATCATAAAAATTTATTGTTAGTCGCTATTCCAAAAAAGGTTTTCCGGAATAAATTCTGACTACCACCATAGGTGATGCCCATCGTTATTCACATGAGGGTAATAGAAGCTATGATTTTCGAATGCAACATTAGTGGAGATTGTGGCTAAGAAGACCAGAAATCACAAGTGACACTTTTTGTTACAGCATAAGTCACTCTGAAATCAGTTTTAAAAACCATTTAAATTGGTTTCATAAGCGCCATGTCGCTAAAGGTATTAATTAATGCCGTTGAAAGTAGTTCCATATTTATCGTGTTGAATTGTGCCTGGACCTGGAATAAAACTGATATTACATGGATAGCAAAAGTTTTCTGGGATTCATAATTTGTTTTTAATTTTATTGATTCTATACTTCCGTCGTCATTAATTCAGTAAACGTTACTACTTTATAGCTATGTGAACAGAAAATAAAATATGTAGAATATTACAAAATCAAGGTCATTAACATTATGTAACAACAATTCCGTATAATTAACCAATTGCAAAAAAATGAATTGCCAGAATATGGCATTCAAACCGTCATTTTTGACGGGCTCGAAAGTAGTTATTAATAATTTTACTGCGATGGAGCTAATACTCAGGTGGCAATTCCCGTAGTTATGTAATTACCCATCTTTATGTTGTTTTTTAATTATTTTTTTTTATAATAAGAGTGTTAAATTCTTCCTCCATTTCCAAATTTTAATTTTAAATTCCTTATGCGTTTATGGTAAATTATTTATCACTTGGTTACTTGTTCCAATCCCAGACATTCTAACCAACAAATTTTCTCACCCCATTACGCATGAAATCATGTGCCACCTTGTGGTCATAGTCGTCTTTTCCTCTCCATGCACTATTCCTAATTCTTTGACCATATCCCCCCAAGACACATTACCAACATATGCTCTTTACATTCCCAGCACTCTCTTCAGCCTTCTGCTTTGCTCCAATGACTCGCAATCCAACTCCTTAATTATATCTGTTACTGACTGGGTCCTGCGATAATATGCACAAACAAATCTAGCTGTTTTTGAACAAATTATTTGAAGAGCTGATATATTGGTTCTAACGAAATCTATGACAATATTATGTCTTGTCTGAGACTAGATGCGCGGAATAAAAGGCTTACACCAGCATAGCAAACTTTGCTATCACCGATATAATTACCCAAGATGAAAAATGACCCATTCAAATGTCGAGATTCAGTTGTATGTTACTAAAGCAGCCTAACGTCAAAACATTTTACCGGGAGTTTATTTCACGATTTGTCGACCATGGCTTGATATAGAATAGCGGCTCCACTGCAGACTGGAACATCATGCTGAGGCAGCAGCGATTGCGTAATGACCACGTGATCAGCTCGATGCAGTACTTAAGGCCGGCGGCTAGCTGTCTATTTAGTCGTTTGCTGCTGAGTTTGCGGAGTGAAATGGGTATCGAGCAGTACGCTGGTCGTGTGGCGCTGGTCACCGGAGCCAGCTCGGGCATCGGCGCCGCCATCGCCCAGGCTCTACAGCGTCACGGATTGGTCGTCGTAGGAATGGCGCGCAGGGCAGACAGGATAAAGGTACGAACACCTTGATATTATGTTTGATTAGTTTGTTTACGGTTAAAGAAAATCTAAAACATTATCAAAGATCGGAATCGATATCTGTAGTGTTGCTGTTTGCATAACTCTGTGTCTTTATGAAAGTTACATATCTGAAGTCATTAACATAATCTTTACGAAGCAGGACACCATTTTTCCGTAACACCAACAAGTGACGTCACGGCAATAGCGCAATCACTGGGACTCGTCAAGGAATTGCCGTTCCGTTTTGGTCTGAAAACTGTAGCACATGTTCGTTTGGTGATACTATTTAATACATGTTGCTCTAATAGGTGTAAAATGTATAGATACCTCACTAACTTCACTC
>JARYHS010013630.1:239628357-239752909 GCA_031002005.1 Vandiemenella viatica
CAGAACCATGGAAGCCTTCTGCCGTACTTCACCTTTCACACCATACGCGTCCAGTCACCTCGAGCCCATCCAGTCCCGTCAAGAGCGTCCAGCTGAGTCAACAGGAAAATCCAACATACATACTCCCCTTTGTTCATTCACACAGGTAGCGTCTCAGTCCCGTCCGACTTAAGCCAGTCCCGTCGAGTGGAGGGGGAACCCAACCTGTCTTGATTCTGGCGCGTCCAGTCCAGTCCAGTCTCATTGTTACCGACTTGGTGCAAAGTGCGTGTTTCGTGTATTTTTTTCATAACTCTCTAAAAATGGATGTTGAGAAATTAATCTAACTGGTTAGAGAACGAAAGGAGATCTATGATGTTAAGCCTCCGAATCACCGCAACAGAGATTTAATTGCTGCCATTTGGAATTAAATTGATCAATTGAAAACATCTGGTCAGGTATTTTTATTGTAAATTTTATTTTTTAGAATTATTACTCTAATTCATGCCTGTTTTTTAATTGATTAAGGAACAAATAAAAATTAGATGTAACGAAGTGATATATGTACGTACTTCAACAATCAATTTTATCATTTTGCCAAGGCACAGATCCTATTGGCGAGATGAAATAGTTAGTTAATATTTCCCTGATTCTGATGGCTTCACATCTATCTCTTTTTTCAGAAGTTGGTGGGATAGGGTGAAGCTCATTCACTTCTCTCATCTCGTCCAGAAATCGCTTTTCGAATGCATTATCCTCTTCATTTTATAGAATGTAACTCATATTTCATTCGAAAATAATTATAAAACTTTAACGGATCGTTCACCAAGTCCGGAAACAAATGAATAAATACGCCATACATATCTCTTCTTAAATTGATTGGATGAACACACAATCGACACATTGATTTTTTTTTTCGGTAGTCTACCCGTCACAAAACAATAAATTTAAGCAGCTCAACCTCCCTCACAAAAATTTTGCTACAGCTGACTTGTATCGACTGGACTGGACCGGACGCGTTTGGTGTGAAACAACAGCACTTGACTGGACTGGACTGGACGGACATACACTTGACGGGCCTAGACGTGACTAGATTGACTTGTAGAGACTGGCTTGGTATGCAACCCGCCTTACACAGCAAGCTGTACTAGAGATGTGGTCGGATTAAAGGGATTTGAAAATCCAATTCAAGACCGAGAATCAAACGGGGGACCTTTATTACGCAGTCAGAATCCATAACTAATGAGGCACCATGGTGGATGAGGTTTTTATTTATTTATTTTATGCGAATAGACCTATACAGATCACGTAAAACGTAGTCATTTTCTGTCTGAGTTTCTTTTGCCATTCCAGTATTCTCGCATCCGTTTACTGAAGGCAAGTTTTCTCTCTTCTGTCCATGTTGTGCCGGTCGTCTTGGCTTTGGTTTCTGACATGACTACCCAGTTGTGTATTTTTTGTCTGAAGATTTTGTGATCTAGGATTTCTGAACTCTTGATTTTAGCTTTTTCCAGGTCTTATCTTACTTGATAGAATCAACTGTTAGGCTTTTTTAATGGTTGCATGAGTTTGAATATCTGCTTAGTTAATCTGTTATCTGGCATCCTGTAGATGCGACACTTTGTACAATTACGCGTAAGAAATCGTAGTTCAGTTCATGCCTGGTTTATCTTCCTGAATATCTCTCTAGCATTTATAACGAGATTGATTTTACGAGTATAGATTCTTAGCTCCACGCATGATCCCCAACCTGGAAGACCACTATAGTCAGTGGACGTGTGGGCTGAGTCCAAAGTGACAGGTAGTTCAAGTGGTGGCGTCCATGGCAGCCGTCCTGCTGCAGACTGGACTCAGACCGCGTCCCGAGCGCCATCTTGCTACCGGTCTCAGGTGGTGGGGAGGCTGGGTCGAACTGTCACCCTGATCAGTTCGCTTCGCAACCATTGCTGGTCTTGTATGGGAGCCACGCTTCACCCGAAGTTACATCCGTAAAAGCAGGCGGCATGGCTTCCTCTGCAGTTGCAGCATACCGCTCTCTCTGTTGGCGTGATGCGGTCAGCAATTTGGTGGGCGCCCACACATCTGATGAACCTACGTTGGCTTCTACAATCACGCGCCTGATGACCTTGGGTTAGCAATTTAAGCACTGCTGATACATAGCTGAATGAGGTTTTTACTTGTCCTACCTCTTCACCCGTTGGCTTAGCAGCGTGTCATCATCCTTAGGTGACTGTTGGCTTGCTCGAGTGCTGAATAGCGCAATAGATGCCTATGTCCTGCAGCACCTTAACAGCCCATGCGAAGTCAGAAGTTTGGAAGGTAATCACGTTGATTCCTCCGTCCGCCAGCCGGTGGAACTAAGGCAGCTCTGTAGTTCACCCTCAACAACAATAAAACTTCATCTGTCTAGCTATTTCAGCTACATGATGTCAACAGTGTCAGGAAAGTCCTATTACTCCTGTCAGATTCTGTTTTTTTAATGTGTTTTGTCATAGTAATGTATAGGTTTACAGTGTCTGATTATTTGTCTTAGTATCAGGGTATTGATTAGCTGCGTGAGTAGCTGAACCACTTTAGTCAATTAACGTATTCAGCATCAACATTATCATCTGAATAGTTTTGCTTTGTGGTGGTGTCAACAGTATCAGTAATCTTTCCTATGACTGTTGCTTGAATATGGTTATTTTGGAATAGCTTTTTGATAACGTTAGAATTTGGATTTTGGTTGGTCAGTTTGCTAATATTAGCACTTGCCGTCTGGGTATTGTTTAGCTGTGTGATAAGTTGGATGACAGTAGCTATTTGGTCGTCCTTTCCATCTCCGCCGTGGCAGGTGTAGAAGCGCTTGAGGTGTCGACTACGACTTCCTCGGCATCCTGGGTAACTTTTTATCTTTATTTACTAATATTTTATTTCCCTGGCTGAGGTCCACAGTCGGGCAACTATAGAGTGTGAGCTCCTTCAATCCAAAGATGGTTAACAATATATTTATTATTTCTATTTTTGTTTTTATATACAAGTATATGTTTATGGGTACATCTAGATTGATATTGGAGATTTGGGAGTGGACGTAATATCCTTCATTGTTTTAAACCTTTTAAGGTTTCATTTTTTTTTTGCTGTCGTCAGTCTTTAGACTGGTTTGATGCAATCCTCCATCCCTTCCTATCCTGTGCTAACCTCTTCATTTCTACATACCCCTTACAATCCACGTCCTCAATTATCTGCTTCATATATTCTAATCTCTGTCTACCTCTGCAGTTCTTACCTTCAACTGTTCCCTCCACTAACAAATTAACCAATCCAGCATGTCTCAAAATATGACCTACCAGCCTGTCTCTTCTTCCTGTAAGCTTATTCCATAAACTTCTTTTCTCACCCATCATTTCTAAAACTCGTTCATTTCTTACTTTGTCTGTCCACCTAATTTTCAGCATTCTTCTGTAGCACCACATTTCAAATGCTTCAAGTTTCTTTCTTTCCGGTATTCCTAAAGTCCATGTTTCACTACCGTAAAGTACTGTGCTCCACACATAGAGTTTTAAGAAGTTCTTTTTAATTCCTAGATCAATATTTGAAACTAAAAGGTTTCTCTTTTTCATGAAGGCTCTTTTTGCTAGTGCTATTCTGCTTTTAACATCATTCCTGCTTCGGCCATCGGTTGTAATTTTGCTTCCCAAGTAACAGAACTCACGCACTTCTCCTATTGCATCAGATCCTAATTTTATATTTAATCTGCTAGTATTGGTGTCATTTCTGCTACATTTCATCACTTTTGTTTTACTTTGATTTATATTCAGTCCAAAATCTTCCTTCAGTATTTTGTTCATGCCATTCAATAACTTCTCAATATCCTCAGCCCTCTCTGCTATTAAGACAATGTCGTCAGCAAATCGTAGCATACTGATATTTTCTCCCTGAAAACTTAGGCCACATGGAAATTTTTCTTTGACTTTCTTCATTGCTTCTTCTACATACAAGTTGAATATTAACGGGGATAGACTACAACCTTGTCTCACACCCTTTTTAACTGATGCATGTCTCTCGTGATTCTCTACTTTTATCACAGCCACTTGATTCTTATATAGTTTATAGAGGATTCTTCTATCTCGATACTTTAGACCTGACTTCTTTAAAATTTTGAACATCTTGTCCCACCTAACATTATCAAAAGCTTTTTCTAAATCAACAAATGCCATAAAAGTATCTTTGTTTTTCTTGATCCGCCCTTCAAGTATTAATCTTAAAGACAGAATTGCTTCCCTTGTACCCCGATTTTTCCTAAACCCAAACTGATCTTCACCTACTATCTCTTCTACTACCCTTTCCATCCTTCTGTATATTATTCTGGTCAGTAATTTTGAAGCATGTGATGTTAGACTAATTGTGCGATAATTCTCACATTTGTCAGCTTGTGCTTTCTTTGGAAGTGTGAAGATGATATTTTTATTAAAATCATTTGGAATTTCTCCTGTTTCATAACTTTTTGATAGCAGCTTGAATAATCTTTCGATTCCTTTCTCTCCTAGAGATTTAAGAAGTTCTGCAGGGATCTCATCAATTCCAACTGCCTTATTTGCTTTCAAGTCATTCAGAGCTATATTAAATTCTGTCCTCAAAACAGGATCTCCTAAGTCATCCATGTCGACATCGCCTTCCCTTTCCAATACACTATTGTTCAAGTCGTCCCCATCATACAGTTTCTCAATGTATTCCTTCCATCTGTTAGCTCTATCTTCTGAGCTTAAAAGAGGTTTTCCATCGGCAGCTTTAATGTTCATACCTCTTTTCTTCATTTCTCCAAAATTCTGTTTGATCTTTCTATATGCAACATCTACTTTTCCTGCAACCATTTCCATTTCTACTTCTTCACACTTTTCTTGTAGCCATTTTTCTTTTGCTATTTTGCATTTCCTATTTATTTGATTTCTTAATTGCCTGTACTGCTCTTTTCCTGCTTCATCCTGAGCATTTTTGTACCATCTCCTCTGATCGATCAGCTGCAAAATTTCTTCTGTGATCCAAGGTTTTCGGGCAGCTTGTTCCCTAAAGCCTAAGGTTTCTTTGCCAGCTTTCATTATTTAATGCACTCCATTCGTCCTCGGTTGAGCTCCTTTCACAGTTAATTCTTAGACCTAATTCTACCATTTCTGCAAATTTTTCTCTTGTGCTAGATTGTTTCAGTTTATTCACTTCCATTCTGTTCTGCTTATGCTGCTTCCTTATTCGCTTGAATTTCAGCCTGCACTTCATTACTATCAAATTATGGTCCGAGTCTATGTCTGCTCCTGGGTACGCTTTACAGTCTAGAACTTGATTCCTGAATCTCTGTTTGACCATGATATAATCTAGCTGATATCTGCTTGTATCCCCAGGACGTTTCCAGGTGTATATTCTTCTTGCATGGTTCTTAAACAGTGTGTTCGCCACTACTAGCTTATATCTTTCACAAAATTCTAGCAACCTGCTTCCTCGCTCATTTCTTTCTCCTAGACCAAAACTTCCTACAGTATTCCCCTCTTTTCCTTCTCCCACTATTGCATTCCAATCACCCATGATTATTAGATTTTCCTCCCCTTTCACATATTGGATTAATTCTTCAATTTCAGCGTATATTTTTTCTATTTCTTCGTCATCTTCCTGTGACGTTGGCATATATACTTGTACTAATGTGGTTGGGACGGGCTTAGTTTCTAATCTCATCAAAATAATCCTGTCACTAAATTGTTCATAATAACTAACCCGTTTCCCTACTTTCTTGTTCATTACAAATCCTACACCAGTGACTCCATTGACAGCTTGTGTGCTAATTATCCTGTGTTCCCCAGACCAGAAATCCTGTGCGTCCTTCCATTTAATCTCACTAATCCCAACAACATCTAACTTAAGTTGTTCCATCTCCCTTTTTAAGTTTTCTAACCTACCTGCCCTATTCAAACTTCTAACATTCCACGCTCCGACTCGTAGAATGTTTCTATCCATTCTGATGACTCCTCCCTGAGCAGTCCCCACCCGGAGATCCGATTGGGGGACTATTTTACCTCCGGAATATTTTACCCAGGAAGAAGCCATCATGATATTTGTAATTTGAGAGGATTACATGTCCTCGGGATACCCTTTGGGTCTTTAATGCAGTGGTTTCCCGTTGCCTTCTGCATCCCCATGCCGTTGATCATTTCTGATTCATCCGCCTTTAGGGGCCGTTTCCAACCCCAAGGGCAAGAGGGTGCCCTGAACCGCTCCCCGCTCTTCCGCCCTCTTTTCAGAGGCCGTTGGCAAGCAGTGGGTGACTCCTTATACCGGGAATCTTTCAGTCGCCAGAGCCTCGTCCGTGCAAACAGGGTGCACCACGTGAAGGAGAGGTTGACATTTGGTTGGAAAAGACTAGTATAGTCTCTCTCAAACCCTTACACTATGATGCAATTAATGTTGCAACTAATTGAGTGAGCAGAAGCACAGCCTTGCTAGAAGATTACCGTGGCTGGGTTGGCAGTTTTGGCTATGTACGTGGTTGCCGGTGTTGTTTTTATGGTGGATATAGTGACTCCATCCCTGTGCTGCACTAGTTGTCCCGTCGTCTGGGAAGTCTGTACTTCGTGGGCTTAGCAGGTATCGTGAGTTGCCATCCTCGTGACAAAAGATACGACTGGTGTGAGCGTTGTCTTGGCTGTTGTCCGTTGTTGTTTCCTGAACTGTTGCTGACGGGTTCTACTGGGTTCTCCACACGCTGGTCCTCTGTTTCTGGTAGTGGCACGCTGTCTGCGGTATTGAGGTCTCATGTCAGCCTGGTGTTTTAATGCGTCACATCCGTTTGTAGAGTGGAGGTCTCTTAATCAGCTATCCTGGGGTTGATTAATTCGTTTGGCTACTGTGGGATGCTATGGGTGGATACGTCCTTTGCACCATATTGCTGTGAGTCTCGTCATCGCTGGGCAGCCCCAGTAACAAGCCGTGTGGGATTCTACACAATTGCAGCAGGTTGCATCTTTCCGGTGCTTCGTGTGGCCCTTTGCCAGGTGTCCATCACCGCACCACATGACATGATTGCATTTGAATGATTTATGCCCGAAAGTTTGACACCTGTAGCATTGTTGGAAGTAGAAGGATCTCGTATTCTTGTTTTTCTCACCCCGTACCTGAGCCCGTTGGACTCTCAATACATGTTACGTAGGAGGAAATACTTGGATCGTTCTTCCGAGCTGCTTTATTTCGAAGTTAATATCCTGTTCCTGGAGTATAGGTGTTGTCTTGATCATGTCTGGCGGCCATGAGACCTATATCCTGATTCGTTTCATGTCTGGCCAGCAGAATATGGGTACATGCGTAGCAAACAGTAGCTGAGGAGTAAATCTTGCCAGTTTCCTGGAGAGTATATCATCTTTAGCGGCATGGGCCCCTCCTCTGTAGTTGTTGTCGCTGCCTCGTTCCTCACGGTCTGGGATGTTACGTGCTAAAGGTTGTTCTGACGATTCAGGAGTCTTTTCCCTCTATTAGCTGTGGTGCAGGTAACGATTCGGCAGTAGGCGTTGATTCTTCCTGTGATGTTTCCTCTGGGGATGGTTTGTCAGCAGTTATTGGATGTGTATGACTCCTCTGGTTAAATGGCGAGGTGATGCGTGACACATATTGCCCTTGGTCGCCACGCTGACCTCTCTGATATACCGAATGGTACTGTCAGCGATCAGTGCATGGAGGCTTGCTATTACACAGACATCTTCATCAAGGAAACTTCAGTCCTGGAGTGCGGGGAAGTTCTTGCGAGAGTTTCGCATCTCCTTACCTTTAATATTTATTGGTATTTCATGAGGGTTGTGTTGTCAGTCTTGGTGAGTCATTTTATCTGAGAGGGTGTACGGGCCACCTTATGTTTTCATGAAAGTGTTCTCTTGAGTCAAGTCTCGCTATCAGCAGGTTGCTGGATTTGGGGAATTTTTCATAGAAGGTGTTGGCTGTTTTGACAATTCGCTGTTTCAGCGTTTGCAGCCCGCTGACTCTGTGCAGTACGGTGCTGGGTGTGTCCCTCGGCAGATGGTACGCGAATCTGATGGTGCGATTCTGTATAACTTGGAGTCTTTTGATGTGTGAGGTGGCAGCGTTACCCCACACTACACCAATGGAGGCTTGCTGCTGCGGACATTCATGTCGCGGCCCGTGGATTTTAATATGGAGCCGTCTTATAGTGGTAGCCAGAAACAGGTACAACGCTCTCTGCTGAGTTTAACTGTCTGTATTGAATATATCGGCCAGTCGAATTTCGATCACTTTTAATTGGCAAAAAATTAATCGTAGGCGATACCCTGTGGCTCAGCGGAGTACGTAAAGCACCCATACTCGCCACGGTATACCTGAAAGGTTTACCTACGCAGGCAAACCCACAAATTTTCGGGTAAATTTCACAGTATCCAATATAATCATTGCATCATTACATGAGGTGATAAGTTTTTTATTAGAATGGAAATGTAAATAACAAAGAAAAAGAGAAACCTTTTAGTTTCAATTATTGATCTAGGAATTAGACAGAACTTTTTAAAACTCTTTGTGTGGAGCACAGCACTTTATGGTAGCGGAACATGGACTTTAGGAATACCGGAAAGAAAGAAAATTAAAGCATTTGATATGTGGTGCTACAGAAGAATGCTGAAAATAAAGTGGACAGACAAAGTAAGAAATGAACGAGTTTTGGAAATGATGGGTGAGAAAAGAAGTTTGTGGAAGAAGCTTACAGAAAGAAGAGACAGGCTGGTAGGTCATATTTTGAGACATGCAGGATTGGTTAATTTGCTAGTGGAGGGAACAGTCGAAGGTAAGAAATGTAGAGGAAGACAGAGATTAGAATATATGAAGCAGATAATTAAGGACGGGGGCTGTAAGGGGTATGTAGAAATGAAGAGGTTAGCACTGGATAGGAAGTGATGGAGGATTGCATCAAACCAGTCGAAAGACTGACGAAAAAAAAAAAAAAAAAAAAAAAAAAAAAAAAACGAAAAATGGTTTCCAAACAGAAAAGAATACAATCATATTAATTTGTTAAGGGAATTGAGTAAAGAACCTAAAGATTACCGAAATTACTTGCATGTGGATGAAACACGATCACCTACCTTTGTTGTAAACATTAATCTATATCTCCAAGAATTTCAATTGTACATTATCACTAATTAAAATAATCAGAAATACAGTCAGAATACGTATAAAGACAAAGTTGTAATCTTCCGACCCTACAGACTTCAATAATACTTCATATTTCTTTTTCTCTTTCTCGTAGTAGCTGGTATCCGCGTCTCTGGATCTGATAAACCCCCTCCCCCCTAAAGTCGACATCCGTATCGTTTGTGGAATTATTTTAGCTCTACTGTCGTTCATGAATTTCAAAAGCACACGTGAGATTTCCGTCGACCCCCTCCTTTCCCCCTCCGTCTCCCCCTTGGTGAGATTTGGTGGTATTTCGCCACCCCCCCCCTCTTCACCACACGTAATTAATGGACGCCCCCTACGGACTTTGCGTCTTTAACGTACTAGCAACATATCTAAGTCTTGTAGTTTTTGCACCGATTTCGCATTTCTCTTTGGGTGGTCTTGGTATTCCTTGTTCTTCACACGCCACAGACAAAATTCTGATTTTTAAGATCCAATAAATTCTTAGATACCGAAATATGCTGTATCCATTCCTAACGGACAGTTTTTCTCTTAGGACTTACGACTCTTCTACGTCTTGGTCATTAGAGGCGAGAAAGGATAGGGGCAAGGAACAGCAAGGAATTTGGCCGTGGCATTTTGAAGGAACCATTCCAGAATTTGCCTGAAATGATTTCGTGTAACCATGGAAACCGGATTCTGGATGGCCGAAAGGGAATTCGAAACTGGTTCCTTGCGAATGCGAACCTACTAGAGCACATATACAGTGATCAGCATAAACACTATGACTCCCTGCTTATTAGTGTGTTGGTCCATCTTAGGAGCGCAATACAGCAGCGATTCGGCGTGGCATGGATTCGAAAAGTCCTTTTTAGGTTTCTGGAGTTGTCTGGCATCAGGTGTCTGCGTACTGGTCACGCAATTCCCTTAAATTACGGGCCTGTGGTTTGTGGACGCGGCTGCTGGAAACGAGCATCTCAGAAACGGCGAGGCTGATTGGCGTGCAGGCACAAGTGTTTCGGAACACACTCTGCTGTCGCTGCCTATCCCTCTTTACAGAGCGGGCAAGCCTCCGACCTACACTTTCTCTGGTGAGGCGTGGACGTCTACCACCTTGTCGCCCAGTCGTAGTTTCACCGTCTTTCAACCACTCTGCATAGATACTCACTACAGTAGCACGCAAACAGCCGACCGGCCTCGCCGTTTCCGAGATGCTCGCTCCCAGGCGCCGCGCCCACAAACCACCGGCCCGTAATTTAAAGGAATTGCGTGACCTGTGCGTAGACATCTGGTGCCAGACAACTCCGGAAAGCTAACAAGGACTTTTCGAATTCATGACACGCCGAATCGCTGCTGTATTGCGCTCCGAATATGGACCATCACACTAATAAACAGGTGGTCATAATGCTTTGGCTGATCAGTGTATGTGTTAATGATCTATATCAGCGGTTCCCAACCTATGGGTCGCGACCCACTAGTGGGTCGCGGAACAATCGAGGTTTTTATCACAAAAAATATATCTTTTATTTCATCTATTTAAAAAAATATATCACAACATTTTACAAGTGCAATAATCATGAAAGCTATTAGCTTAAATTAAAGCTTTGTGAGACAAAAAAGTTTTCTTAAACAGTCAGTTCGTAATATGCAATAACCCCGTTGTGAGATATAGCAGCGGCAGCAATCGCGCAATCGTTATGGCAACCCCTGAACACCCCCTCTCCCATCCCGCTTCTCTCATTGTCATTTTTTTGTTTACTCTTGAATCGAAACCAAAGTCTTTGATTGAAAGTCTTAATCTGCTTTGTCAGGGTGAGTTTTGTGTGCGTTTAGTTTTGACTGAGAGTAGATTTAAAGTGATTAATCATGGAATTTCATCAGTCAACTTGATTAGGTGATGGTCTGTGCAGCCACCTCCCGGCCTGTAATATGTTTCTTGTATTATGTATTATCAATTCTTGTTTTTGTTGACAGAATATATCCTCTGTACGAAAATTTGCCTTTTCGTAGGATAGGATAGTCGATAGCGTATCTAGGTCATACAACAGTTCCTATTCTGATATTAGATACACTCTCATATTAGGTGGGTCACGAAATTTTTTTTTTACTTAAAAGTGGGTCGTATACCAATAAAGGTTGAGAACCGCTGATCTATATGGTAAAAATTTTAACTTGGAAGGAAAGGTTTCCCTGTTTAACTACTGGTTATCTCTTCTCTACAGCTGCGAGTTTGCTGTCGATTAGTTTCATTCCATTCACTATCTACAAATCGATCACAATTACAGGTTATACGTTTCATCCATCTCTGTATCTTCAAAGAAGCTACCGAAAACAGTGACGAATTTGCAAACCCACACCAAAAGTGTGCTTGCAGAAATCTCAGCGATTGCCTTATCGATTCTAATATGGGAATGAGTTCATAGAAAGGGTATGTTCTCAGGTTCTGTTGCCAAAAATGGGTTTAATAACCAATTTAGTACATTTCTAAGATCTGAATGGAGTTGCACAGCTTCTTCCTAACAGTGGTCAAAAGCGTAATTTTACATTACATTTTTGCGAAAATCCGGATGGCACTTCTGCGAAACCTGCAGTGAGGTAGTAATGGTGTTCATAATACTGTGAGAGCAAAGTCTAACGGAGTATTGTTTACAAGTAGAAAAAGTTGTAATGTTCATACCCAGAGAAAGCATCATAAATTGGCGTTGTCATGTTTTCTCCAACAGTTTTTACTGTCAAAGACCCAATAACCCTCACCGCCATCAGTATGAGAGATAACGAAGTTATTTACATCGGCAGCGATCTAGAAAAAGTTAAAATACTGTATTTTTTCGATTCATATCTGATTGCTGGACGTCCGAATATCTGTAGGAATAAACGCTATTCGTCGCGTTGTGTCACAATGAAACTAAAAATGAATACATTTTCCAGTCCTTTTGTTGAGCGGAATTGCTAGAGGTAGATAAAAAAAACGTATAAGAGGAGAAAACAAGGTGGAATTTTTTATATGTAGGGTTTTCGAGAATAGTTGCCCGTAATATAATATACATTCGCGAGGACTTTTAGTCAGTGAGAGCACACTGGCTGCGAAGACAAGTTCTGACAGGTCTCTCGCTATTGAGCGAAATTTGAAATCTAAATCCCATTCTCTCGGCACACTGCTGCAAAATCCATTTCGTTTTAACTCCCACGTCCAAATTGAATGTTTTGTAGTGTGCCGGTGGGGAGAGTGGGAGAGAGGAAGGTGAAGGAGGAGACGGCAAGGAGGGTGCGGAAGGAGTGCACGGGGGTGGCAGGGAGAGGGAAAGAGGAAGAGAGAGAAACAGTCCCGCAGGGGGAGTGAGCGAGAGAGAGACAGGGTAGGGGGCGAGGGGGAAAAAGTGCTCTTGATAAGCGTGATTTAGCAGCCCCGGGGATATTGATTTTTACTTCCCCCTCCCTCCCCGCGCGCGAGTAGTAGTGCCGTCCCCCACCCCTCTCCCCCTTCCCGCCCGCGCCACTCTGCCTCCCTCTCAGTTTTATATGTCTGTTTTCTTACTGTAATAGCTGGTGCGCGCGCCATGTTGGATTGTAAGGGGTGCGCAGCGCCTCTCCGCGCCGCAGCGCGGGGCCCGGTAGTGGGGAGGGAAGGGGTGCTGCTGCAGCCCGCGGGTGGGGAGGGAGGCACCCCTGCGCGTTCCCCCCGCACACCCACCCCGGGCAACGGCACCGAAGTCGCCTCCTTGCGGGACGGCGTCGGATCGTACTCTGCGCGTCGCGAATAAACCGGCCGAGTTAAGTAAGGGAGGTGGACAACCCTGGCCAGTCCCTCGCGTGGCGGAGGGAAGTGTTCTCGCCCCAGGCCTTCCGGTTTTTATACACTCGGCGGTCGGTGCGGCCTCTGGCTGCTGTTACAGATTACGGAACACGGCCCTGCGGGGTCTTGGGGCAACAGGCGGGCGGTGGCGGCTGGCTGCGGCCGGAGAACGGTTATTAACTCGACACCCCGCCCGGCCCGGCGCGGCCCGAGCACCTGTTACACCGCCCCCGCCGAGCCACGATGCGCTCGCCTGGCCTGCCTCATTAAACCGGCTGGCGGTCAGCCCGCAGGGACGCGCCGCAAATTGGCAGGTGCTCTGTTAAACGCCGGCGTTAAGCGCCGTCCTCTGATGCTGTTATTATTCACTCCGGCCTGCACCTCTCCTCTTTCTGTTTGTCAGCGCACTGCGGATACATGCCGCTGTCCCGCCAGACTGTATTCAACTATTCCCATCCAACAATTAACCAATGAATCTGCACTCATTACTTTTTTATCATGTTTGAATCCTTTCTTTTATGATGCAGAGTACCATCGGCGACTCTTGAAAAGGCGATATCAGTTGGCGACTATGGAAGTGTAAGGGCAGAAACCTTGACTTTTTATGGAAGTGGCTGTTTTAATATTGCCAATGGGCTTGGATTTCTTTCCCGTCCCTACAATGAGCGTATTCCTGTCAGCAGGCTTTAATCTGTTCCAAAGACGTCCTTTCCTCACTATATGCGTAAACCACGGCAATTTAATTCAGTGGTACAAATGTTCCGAATAGTAATTAAGTGCAATCTGCTGTCTCCTTCATCGCTTGTTACAACTCTGGGAGTTATGACATTCCACATTAAACCCCTCAATTAAAATAAAAAACTGAAATAAACTTTAAAAAAAAAAATCATGAGAGAAGACGGAAAAGTAATATGTATGATATTACTTAATTGAAAAGAGCAGTTATTACGACACTGATTGTAATATTCATTTTAAATAAATCAGTGTTTAATACTGGAAAGGAATAGGTAGGATTGCTACGGCATTGCTTCGCTCCTTCTGCGTACTGAGGCAAATCTGAACATAAACAACATACAGGTTTTAGACCCCGACGCACTCCCTCTCTTGCAGGTAGGCATGCATATTTCAGCAGAACAATGTCCGGCCAAATGTGCAAGCCTTCTTCGAAGAACGATGGGCATCACAGGTTTCTTGGCCTGCAAGTTCGCCTGACTGAACACGTCTGGTATATGGTCAACCGGCAACTTGTTCGTTCTGGTCTTCCTCTAACCACTGTCACATAAAAACCCCGTGACAGTGTGTTCCCCATCAGCGTATACAATAACCAGGCTCTCTTTGATTCCATACCAGGGCGTCGGAGGCTTCGTACTAAATTTTCACGGTCGAAGTGCGTGTTAAGTTATGTAATTGTAATCATTTCTGTATTGTCTTGTCCCTAATCTGCCGAATAAATTTCATTGTAATTACATGTATCTTTCTTTTCACAAGCAGTAATGTATCATCGAGTCCATTCACACAGTTTATCAGTATAACAAATTCGTTAATTGCCTTACCGTTATGAGGACATACTCAATGCTGAGAGGGACCTCCATTTATATTTTAACAAGTTTGAGAGGTAGATAGGTTGATAATTTATCGCAATATTCATGGTTATGGATATTAATTAGTTTCCTTATTATACAATATCATACTGCATTATTTAATTTACTCCTAGATATGATAAAGATTTTTTTAGAAGTCGTTGGTTTGAAAAGCAATAAATATTGTCGTAAGCATTTTCATTTAGCAATTTCCGTATGTTGTGCTTCTGACAAAGGATAGTACCGCAATTCAGATGGTTAAGATCGAGAATGTGTCTTTCGCTATGTAAGGTAGAATAAACCAGTAATTAATTTGCAACATTTTTTTTCCCATGAACTTCAGTGCTAATGATGTTTATCAGAAATGGATTCTTGTTGAAACTCCTATTTTATCTAATATTATCTAATTTTCCTTGTCGCAATGATTTATCTTGCAGTAATTGAGACGTTGTCACTCTTCTTCTTCTTCCTATACAAGGATTATTCTTGTTGACTAGCTTCAGTTTCAGGTACTATTCCCATCTCTTCCTTGGTCTATTTACATTTCTTCTACCTTAACGTCTATATTGGTTTACTGGTTCTGGTAATCGTGCATCGCTCACTCTATATAAATGTCCTCTCCAGTTATTCATATGTTCCTCTATCTTGTCATTCATACTATATATTTTCAACTCTTATCTTTTGTCTCCTTTCTTATTGCATCTAGCTCTGCGCATCCCTTTACAGATCTAATGAATTTCATATTTACTGTTTTTATTCGGCTTTTAATTTTTCATTTCATTACCCATGACTCACATCCATTGAGTCTATTGAGAAGCATAAGGACTGACATCAATTTATAAATGTTACATTTGTATCTCTATGCGTCCTGTTTCCTATAGTTTTAGTAATAGTCCCAAACATCATCTGACACTTGTTCACTTTATTATCAATATATTTTTATACACTGTATGTGGTGTCACAACCGAGGTAGTTATAGTTTGAAAATTGTTCAACCAGGTGTCCATTTACAACTATTTTTTCTCTAACAGGGTCGTGGTTATCTTCAGGCTGTAGTACATTGAGCACATTTGCAATTGTTAGAGGGCTCTTTGTAAACCATTTTCAGTGACCTCTGTTACCAATAGGTCGACAACAAACAAAAGAACTTTAAGGATGTACTTTTTCCTACGTCTACACCCCATGTTGGATATCCATTCTGCCACATATTGATGGCATCATTAAAATATGTCTTTAAAAGTGTTGGGGAAAGAGAAAAACCCTGTCTCTCACCACGGTAAATTGTTGATACCTGCTGTTCTTTTTTATGGTAGTATCTTTGAATTAAAGTATGCACCCTTTACCTATTCTATAATAAGTTTCAAATATACATTCCTTTAAGGATTTCCCAGAGTAATTTTCTAACAACTTTGTCAAATTACACAAATGCAATGTTGGTAGGTAGCCTATATTCCCTCTTCTTCTCTGTAATGTTGTTTATTATATGCGTATTATCTGAGTTCTACCCTAAATGCACTTTGAAATTCTGGTAAATTGGCTTCTACAATAGTCTGGCACTGCTTATTCTGGCATTGAGTTTATACCATGGATTTCTGTATATATTCTGTCTCCTTTCTTGAAAACAGAGATTATAGTTGCTATTCGCCACTGTTCAGGTATTTTACCTTTAAGCCAGCACAAGTTTATTAGATGTAAAAGCCGATACTTCAGTAGGATTCCACTCTCTCCCCCCCCCCCCTCCTGTTTGATAAATTTTGCAGGTATTCCTACTGAGCCGGCCACTTCACTGATTTTTTAATTGTTTAGATCTTCATTTAACTCTAATATCATTATGTGATCCATTCCTTCTGTTTCTACAATAACAATCGGGTACTTGACTAATTTTGGGAAAGTAGTCAGTATTGTAGCTGGTCATCTACTATAAACAAAAAAAAAATATTATTTCTTGAAATAACGAACGGAAAATAGCAAAATTTTGCATTTTTATGCGATGATTTGAAGATTGGCGCCAAAACGCTCCCAGCTGTCAGTTGGTCTCTTGTGACGTCAGTTGTTGGCTCGTGCCATTGTAAACATATAGGCGGTATGCTTATTTTATTAATAAAATGTGTTCTAGAGTTTACAAATGGTGTGTGGCGCCTCTGTGTGTAAACACGACCTTTAATGTACCAAACAAATTGTTTGTTTCCGTTCCACGCAACGAAGTAGTTGGAAAAAGTGGTTAATGCTTGCACGACGCGATTCGGCTTGTGTGTCTACAACACCCTCAATATATTTTTGTGAAGAACATTTTGACGAAAGTTTGTGCTTAATATTTTATTATGTTTAATAAGCTATGTATGTCAATATTTTGTGCTATGATAAACTTAAATTATTACCGGTAAATAAATTACGACCCTGGAGGTTAAAATGCTGTTCGTTGTAAATGCATCAATTTTTTTTTTATTGATATAGTTGCCGAACGATTTGGAAAACTATATGGAGTATCATATAATGGGATCAGTATGAAAAGTACTAATGAATCAAAAAAATTAGTCTTTACTTTTGATTTCTGTCTTCGAGTTACTGAAGAATCCATCATCGAATTTAGATTTGGAGAAATTTTTCCTCTGGTCGAGGCCGCATTTCGACCTAACCACTTTTGAGATAGTATATCTCGAGAACTAAGCGAGATATCAAAAAATGTTATTCCTTACAATCAATTTGTCGTGTTACTTAAGAATCTATCACGATTATCGTAGAATCCCCGCTTCAACGAATATCGAAAAATATTTCGACCTGAATAGGACGATAGTTTACGACTTTCTTAGAAAACATGATCAAAATATTTTTCTAGCTATACAAAAACTTGTATAACCTCTAATATAGAAAGAAAAAGCTTTATATTCACAACATTACTGCCGAAAAATAGCGTCGAACGAATGTGAACAGACTGTAATGTCCTGAACGTCCTGTGAGGCAGGAAGCCGGGCGTATGGTCTGTGTTGTTTTTGGCGAGACCCCTGGGGGCTGCTTCTGTGGGGTGAGATGTGTTGTGCTCCAACAGAAAACGGGAGGAGACCAAGGAAAAAAACGTGGGTGTGGACCTACGCAAGAAACTGCCAGCACATGTGACGACACATGTGATCTGATTTTCGTCTTGTTTTATTTGTTTATTGCGAGGGCGCCCACCAATCGGCGAGTGGCTGAGAGTTTTTGGCTCCGATTGGCTGGAGAGATGGAGAAGATGCGGGTGTGGAGGACCGACGCAGGGACAGGAGATTACGACTGACGACTTCGGGCAAGAAGGACTGAGGGTGAGCGACGACTAGCCGCCGCGCCTGTCACCGCCGTCGCCGTCGCCGCCGCTGCCACCGCCGTCGCCGCAGCCGCCGCTGACACGCGGCCCACCTCCGTCATCACGCAGTCCCGGGTAAATACACACCAAGAAAGGAAGAGACATTTGCAAACCCGTTCAGCCCAGAAAACCTCTGAGACAAGTCTCATGCTGAAACTTTTTAAATCCACAAAACGTTGTTGTATGTGCCTTAATATACACTGACCACTTTGTGAGTAAAAGCAATTCAAATGTTCTATTGTAAACTCTGTTTTTTTTCAATCACCCTCCATCCCTAAGTCATTTAATAAATTATAGCTTGTAGTGTGGAATCTGTGGTCAGCTTTTGTTTTCGGTTTCGACAGGCGCTTTCCTTTAATATAGGAAACTCTGTCGAAAACCTGGCGCCCACCCTGACTGGTTTTTAGACCACAGAAACCGCCCAGTAATGTCCGGACAAACAATATTTTCTGTAAGGAATAAGCGAGACATTACATTTGGCTTACCCAACCTGTGGGGCTAACGATATGAACGTTTGCAGAGTGTCTTTTCCATATTAATATTTAAATTTTGAATGCTCATTTCAGTGGAAAACCGTGCCAGCATGCAGAAAAGTTTTGTGTATAATATGACATGTTTATGACATGCTAGTAGATAATATGTATTCATTCCAGCTTTAAATTGTACGGGTCGCTGGTGCAGAATATGATATTTGTACGTTGGTCTGTTGGATAAATTGTTTGTCAATGTTGAAGGAAGATGTGTCTTTAGTGTTTGTTGAATTCTAAAATGATGGTGGTTGGTTCTGGTCGAGTTGTCCTTGTATTTTTAATTGGTTTTTGGTTTTGGATGGTGATTGCATCGCTGGGCAATGTTTTGAAACAAGTTTGAGAATGCATTCTCCTAAAATGTCAGACCTTCACAGCATCTCAGCGTCGAAAGTGTTTTGTTTGTCCTTTGGCTATCCTCTGTGACGATTATTGTTTTGGTAAATTGTTCTTGCTTTACGTGTTTTTTTTTATTTTATGCCGCGAGCCTCTATGTTTTGCGCAATTGAGTCTGTAATAGTTAATGAATTGAGCGTTCGTTCCATCAAGAATTGTGCGTTTAAGAATTTGTCGAATGTTCACGCGGATTTACCATCATAAATATTGAATTGTGGGAGGATAAGTGTAGCGACATTTTTGTTTTCAAGTTTCTAAATTTTTGGGTGCTTTTGAGTGGATGAAACTGAGGTCCGGAAAATCTACCGAGATGGCACAAAGTCATAGTCCGTCAGAGCCAAAAGATCAGGAATCCGCAATGGAGGGAAATCGTGGTCATTTAATTGATAGCGCCGTGGTTGGAAATGTTGATCGAAGCATTCAGGAGACGGCCACTGGGGAAGGCACTGCTAGTTATCTTCCGATTCCAGAAACTAACGATCATTTCGTGCCGCTGTCGCAAACCAGACTAGCGAAATTATGATGCCTCAGAATATCTTGCAGTTTATGCAACAGCTGATGGGGCCCATTAACGAAAGGTTAACATCCATAACTGAAAGTTTGAGCTTGGTTGGTGAACAACAGAGAAACACAAATGAACAATTGTCGGCGCTCAGAGAGGAATTGACGGTCGCGATGGAAAAAAGGGTAGGCGAAATTAAGGAGTCGGTGCAATCGCTGCAAATGGCGCAGAAAACATTAAGCAGTGCTGTTGACCGCACCAAGGAGCAGGTGTTGGACGCGCAGAGACGCGTATCGGAAGTAACCGAAGAAACGAAAACACGGACGAACTTGCTAGAAATGCGAATCGTGGAAATGGAAGTGGGTCACGGTGAGAAGATGACACAGCTTGGGGAGCTGATTAGCGGTGTCGACAAGAGTGTCGCCGAAACGAGAACAGACTGCGCGAATGTTCGCGAGGCGCAAGGGACCTTGGAAGTGAAAATCGACTGCGAACTGCGTGGACTTCGTGAAGAAATGACACGCGTTGGCGCACAGGTGGGTGAAAAGACGCCCGTGTGCAACACCCTGCCCCTTGCAGTAGATTTGCCGTTTCCCCGTTTTAGTGGAAAGAGGGGAACCCATCCGAAGAGCTTTCTGAAAGAATTGGAAAGGTATCTTCGGGTCAAGAGTGTTCCCGACCAAATGACAATGGTTGTCATCTACCAGTGTCTTGGGGAAGAGGAGAGAGTGTGGTTCGACACTAATTTTAATGACGAGTCGGAGTATGAGGAGTTCAGAGCTATGTTCTTGGAGGTTTTCTGGGGACGGGCGGCGCAGAGCAATCTGAGGCGAAGGTTGTACCAGGGACGCTATCACTCTAACCAGGACGAGTCTATGGCTACGTATGCCGAGAGACTCGCGAAGCAGTCCCGGTTTCTGGATCAGCCGATGGATGAAAGTGAGCTCTGTGGTGCTCTGAGGTCTCATTTCTCGCAGCCAGTGCAGCTGTTGCTAAACCCCGCGGTGATAAATACTTTCAAACAGTTCGTCGCGACCCTAAGGATGGTGGAAGAAGGAGAGGAGCGCCCTGGCTATGTGCAGACGTACGACCACGCCAAGCCCGAGAATGAAGGTTTTGTGCAGACGGGAAGGTCGGGGGGCAATCAAGGTAAGCCGCGGTGGAATGGGAACCGGAACCGCGGGAATGCGGGCAATGACCGGCGCTTCGAAGCGACCAGGTCTTCCGCAAACCACGCACCGCCACAGCATGAGTCAGGTGTCAACGCCTTAACGGCACAAAGGGAAGCGCCACGCCGTGGAGGGTGGGGCCGCTCAGACTCCGCAAGTGCTGGCGGGCAGGCATGAGGAAGGACAGGGGTTCCTCCAGGAAGCGATGACTGTAGTGCGAGCGAAGACGACCTGGGCATTTGGAAGGACGGTTTAAATAACCTGGAGGATACTGACCCCCCGACGCTGCAACGTAACGGAAGAATAGGTTGTTGCCCCGTCATAACTGCGCGTATTCACCAGAATGAGGTGACAGCTCTCATAGATAGCGGGAGCGCTCTCACAGTTGTCGCAGAGAGAGTGGTGAAACAAGTCCTAGAATCAGGTGTCGACATAAAGTTCTTAAAGGGTGAAAAATTATCGCTGGTTCCAGCGTTTGGACAAAAATTGAAGACAGTAAATAGGCAGGTTCTTTTGAACGTTACGTTCGGAGAGGAGATCTTAGAAATACTAGCATATGTCGTCCCAGGGCTTAGCATCGGTGTCATTGTTGGAGCGGATGTTTTGAGCGAAAAGAGAGTTGTCATTAGTTGGGAAACCAACACTATCTCTGGGCTGACAGCAGAGAAATTACAGTGGGACGCGAGCAGCGACAGCTATGGTCTGCGAAGGATCGACGTAGGGGAGCTGGCGAGGGCAAGGTCGCCCCCGCAGGAGAGCGACGCGGCAGTGTTGCCGATGTGTGCGCTACTCGACGAAAGGAATGAGGTGTTATGCGAACTGGAGCGGAATGCTAAGCGCAACGATACCCTTGACGTCGCGAAATTGGGCGCCTTGAAAAAAATGCTTCGCAAAAATCTTGCTGTATTTTCCTACCGCCCCGGAAAAATTGTTGGAATTACGCACGAGTTCCACGTCAAAGATAATAGTCCCTTTCAAGCGCACAGCTACCCGGTTCCGATGAAACATCGAGAAGCTGTGAGAAGCGTGCTGCAGATGATGCTGAATCATGGCATAATTGACAAAGCCCCTTCACCATTTGTTAACCCTATAGCGGTAGCAGTCAAACGGGATGGAACCGCCCGTGTCTGTCTTGACGCGCGGAAGCTGAACGAGCGAATAATAGGCGACGCGGAGCGCCCGGAACCTATCGCTGATCTCGTCAGTAAGTTCCATGGAAGAAGGTGGTTTTCCACCATTGATGTAACCGCTGGATACCATCAAGTGGAGCTGCACGAAAAGTGTAGACCATTCACGGCCTTTCTATTTGAGGGTACTCAGTATGTGTTCCGAAGAGTCGCATTTGGGGTGCGGGATTCAGCGAGTGCATTCGTGCGGGCTATGAATGAAGTGCTTCCGGCGGAAGTAAAGGAATTTTGTGCCGTGTATGTGGACGATGTCCTCGTATTTTCGGACACATTCGAGCAACACATGTCGCACCTGGATACGCTCTTTGGGGTTTTGGCCAAGCGTGGGATGACGCTGCGGCCTGACAAGTCCAATCTGTGTGCGCGAGAGGTCAGCTTCCTGGGGTTTCGGATTACGCCGGAAGGGATTGAGACCGCTCCGGAAAAGGTGGAAGAGATTTTGCGTTTTCCGACTCCCGTGACTGTGAAACAGGTGAGGCAGTTTCTGGGGATCTGTGGCTATTTCAAGAACGGCATAGAGGGTTTTGCAGACCTAAATGAGCCACTGTATTACCTCCTCAGGAAGGGCACTCGTTGGAAATGGGGGGAGGAGCAACAAGAAGCCTTCACACGATTGAAGGAAGCCTTCCGAAATAAGGTGACCCTCGCTCACCCAAACTACGAAAGACCATTTTTCCTTAATTGTGATGCTAGTGGGAGGGGTGTCGGAGCTGTCTTGCGACAGCAAGCAGATGATGGAGAGCTACAGGTTGTGGCAACGGCCAGCCGCACGCTGAGAGGGCCAGAACGGAATTACCAAACGACGGAAATTGAGATGTTGTCTCTGGTGTTTGGTGTAACAAAGTTTAGACCGTATCTGCTAGGCAGCAAAACATTTTTGAGAACGGACCACCAAGCCTTGACCTTTCTCATGAAGTCAAAATTCACCTCTAGTCGGGTCACCCGTTGGGCTCTGCAATTGCAGGAATATGACCTCCAAGTGTCCTACTGCAAGGGGGTTGAAAATAAGATGGCTGACTTTCTGAGCCGTTTTCCGAAAGACCTCGTCCCGTCCGGCGGCCATGTGGCGAAAGGGCATGAGATTATGGTTGCGGCTGCCAGGGTGATTGCTGGCGTCGATCCCATCGAGTTTCGCAACCGACTTATTACGGAACAACGCGGGGATGAAGAAATAGGGAGGATGAGACGATTCCTTGAGCGTGGAGGAAACGGGGAAGACCAAAGAGTCTGCAACTTAGCGGTAATGTGCCAAATCCACGAGGGAGTGTGTTTCCGCCTGGACCCCGAGATAGAAAACTGGCTAGTGTGGACGCCACAAACTATGGCGGGGGAAATAGTACGCATGTACCATGAGCACTTCGGTCATCAGGGCACCGAAAGGACGTTTCAAATGCTCCGCCGGGAATGGTATGTTACCTCGCTCAAGATGCGGGTAGCTAAGACTGTCAGGGGATGCGATTTGTGCCAGAGAGTAAAACCCCCGAATAGGAGTTATGTTGGGGAACTCACTCCCATTACTCCTAGTGCTCCAAATGAGTTGGCGTGCCTTGATTTTTTTGGAGCGCTCCCACGGGGAAGGTATGGCAGACAATTTGTACTGGTGGTTGTCGATGCCTTTACCAAGCTGGTCCGCCTGTATGCGACGAATTTCACTACGACGAAGCAATGCCTCCGCATCATTCTGGACAAGTACGTGCCAGAATGCGGACGGCCGAGTCGTCTCCTTAGTGACCACGCCACCATCTTCACAAGCAAAAGATGGCGGGATGGACTGGCCCAGGCAGGAATAAAGGCGATTTTCAGCTCGATTAGAAACCCACAAAGTAATATTGTGGAAAGATACAATCGCCAGCTAGGGGCCTATTTTAGGATGTTGGTTGGAGATAATCATGCCGGATGGGTAAAGCATCTGCCCATGATACAAGATTTTTTCAACCACTGTATTCACTGCAGCACGGGATACCGGCCAGTGGAGCTGCACTTCGGGACGCCCGCCGAAACGCTGGTTGACCGGCTGGTAGGTTGCCCAGAACCAGTGGTAAACATTGACCGGGATGTGAGGGTGGTGCGAGCGAGGGAATTCCTCTTGGAGAAGGCAAAAAGAAGGCAGGCGAGGGAGGACGGAAAAAAACCTCACGTTTTCAACGCAGGCGATCTGGTATTGGTTCGCTGTGTCTCGCAGTCGGACGCTTTGAAGAAGAAAATTGCCAAATTCTTCCATCTCTTCAAAGGACCCTACCGCATTTTAAAACCAGTGGCCACAAATGCGTTTTTGCTGGTAGACGGCGAAGCTGAGGTGGGGATTTACAATGCCCGGAGTCTCCGGCAGTACTATCAAGGATAGTCGATGAGGAAGGCGTAGGACAAATTCGAGTGCCATTTGGGCACCGTGCATAATTGAGGGTTTCCCGCTCGAACTGTCCGAGGACAGTTGTATGTTTTGCTTTCAAAGCAACGTAATGTATTATGGTAGTGCGGTGAGGACATTCTGTATAAACTCATTAGTATTAATTTCACACTGACAAAGTGTACTTTATAGGTAGTTTTCTTGCATATCTTGTCGAATTAGAGCTGTTTTCTATGCTAGGTAAATAAGGTTGTGAGTTTTGGGAGAGTTTGTGTTAGAGGTAAGTTCATGTTCGAACCTCTGAAAGGACAAATGAACAATATCGTGGCATTCGAAGGGTTGAATTGATAGACGTTGGGAAGCGCTAACATAGCCGATTGTTCGGTCGTGTTTTGAAGCCGAAGCTGCGTGGCCAATATAGAGCTGGGTTTGGGGAGGCGCTTGGCCTTGGGAGTGCAGGATCTTTGTGTGTGTGTGACTGACTCCAGAACCGCGGGAAGTAGGGCGTTCACCCAGCCACCCCCCGGCGCCAGGCATTTCTGCCTGCTGTGTTGTTTACTCACACCAGATGGTCGGCCAGCGGAACGCATGACACGCGACGTAGGGTGCTGTGGCGGTCAATAATAGGATAGTGCATTCAGTAGGTACAAACTAAGGAATGGTTGGCTGAGAAGGCTAGTGGATAAGGAGTGTACACGATGTGGTAATGAGGGCACTGGATTGTCTGTCACCACTTGTAAGAGATAATAATAATAATAATAATTTTTTAAAAAAACTGTAGAAAGGTAATAATGAAATGATGTAAGCATTAGCATTTAGTATACCATTTGATTTTGTGTCTTAGGAAGAATTGTATTAGTGTTCAATGCAAACATTGTTAGCTATGTATTGTTAATTCGTAAATATGGAAATAAGGAGGGATTAAAATTTTAGTATCTCTGAACAGTTAACGGTATAAAATTTTGATTGCCCGAGAGCTGGAGAAGCAGTTTTAAAAAGGAACATGGTAATATTGTTGTGCAGAAAGCATTGTGTACTAAGATTTAATAACAATAAGAAAATAGAAGGTTAAAAAAGGAAAGAAAGTTTGATTAATTGGTAGCATTAGTGTTTATATTTCCAATTACTATTTGGGGTAAAAATTACCTCACGGAGATGCTCCCGTCACAGGGAGTTTAGCTTCAGTTTGATACTTGTTCTTGAAGGCACGAATAGTGTTTTGGAAGTTTCATTGTCAAGTGCCTCAATTGATGAGTAGGATTGTCAGTGTAAACAGTTGTGGAGATGTCACATTGTGTGATGATGTCTTACGCTATGTTCGTGATAGAAATATATATATATATATATATTGTAATATCAAACTGAAAGTTGACTATGTTAGATTTCTAAGACTTGTGCATATAAAAAAATGTTTCTGGATGTATGCTGGCTCTGTTTGTTGTGTGTCCACAAAATTTTAAATAATAGAAAGCGTTCCTCGTAAGTCAAGCTTTGGCTAAGTAGCATTCGTGGAGGTTGTTTGAAGACAGAGTAATGGTTGTAAATTAAATTAAAGATTAAATGGTCAGTGAAGAACAGTGTGTAGTACCAGGCCATAAACGGGTGGATGAAGTAGCAAGGATTTCAAATCATTCCAAAGAACGATTTGAAATCACGGGGAGAAGGGGTAGTTGTAATGTCCTGAACGTCCTGTGAGGCAGGAAGCCGGGCAGTATGGTCTGTGTTGTTTTTGGCGAGACCCCTGGGGGCTGCTTCTGTGGGGTGAGATGTGTTGTGCTCCAACAGAAAACGGGAGGAGACCAAGGAAAAAAACGTGGGTGTGGACCTACGCAAGAAACTGCCAGCACATGTGACGACACATGTGATCTGATTTTCCTTGTTTTATTTGTTTATTGCGAGGGCGCCCACCAATCGGCGAGTGGCTGAGCGTTTTTGGCTCCGATTGGCTGGAGAGATGGAGAAGATGCGGGTGTGGAGGACCGACGCAGGGACAGGAGATTACGACTGACGACTTCGGGCAAGAAGGACTGAGGGTGAGCGACGACTAGCCGCCGCGCCTGTCACCGCCGTCGCCGTCGCCGCCGCTGCCACCGCCGTCGCCGCAGCCGCCGCTGACACGCGGCCCACCTCCGTCATCACGCAGTCCCGGGTAAATACACACCAAGAAAGGAAGAGACATTTGCAAACCCGTTCAGCCCAGAAAACCTCTGAGACAAGTCTCATGCTGAAACTTTTTAAATCCACAAAACGTTGTTGTATGTGCCTTAATATACACTGACCACTTTGTGAGTAAAAGCAATTCAAATGTTCTATTGTAAACTCTGTTTTTTTTCAATCACCCTCCATCCCTAAGTCATTTAATAAATTATAGCTTGTAGTGTGGAATCTGTGGTCAGCTTTTGTTTTCGGTTTCGACAGGCGCTTTCCTTTAATATAGGAAACTCTGTCGAAAACCTGGCGCCCACCCTGACTGGTTTTTAGACCACAGAAACCGCCCAGTAATGTCCGGACAAACAATATTTTCTGTAAGGAATAAGCGAGACATTACAAGACTTAACTTTAACTAACCCAGCGCGGCAAAAAATAGTTGTAGAAATCACTCAAGGATTTTTTAAAATAGTAATTATACTAACAATTAAATACTGCACATGATTCTGCGAAGCAACAGTCATATTAAACACATTTTAAAAGATACTACAATGAAATACTCGAAATTACTCGAAATGTAGACCTGTTGATTAAAATCGCAAATTACCAATCTGTATTAAGTAAAACGCACCACTAACACACACGCTTCTAAAATACCTTATATTCTAACGTTTTATCGTAATATGGTATTATTTATAACATATAACAAGTAAGTATTTACTTGGACGTTTTGACATTCCGGAATTCTGGTGATCAGAAATCGGTGTTTGATGCAAAAACACTCCCAGCATCATCACGTCAATTCTGGGCAAATTAGAACTATTTGCCTTGATAAAACCAACTTCCATTGCGAGTATAAGAAGAACAAATGTTTTACAGCCAGCACTGAAACCTTAACAAACTTAAATAAGCGACGGAAAGATGTTCTCCGCATGAGAATACACGGCAGCTAAACTGGCGCGGCCCAACAACTGACGTCATGCGCTCCGATTGGTGTTTCGTGTCACGTGACTAACAGCTGTCTTTTTGCATTTTTATTTTATTAAAAATAGTATGTTTTTAACTCCTATCCAAAAAATGAAGTTGATTTTCGGTATCCTAACAACTTACTCTATCAGTGTAAATTAAGGTTTCGTGGTTTTATAGTTAGTGTCAAGTACCCCATTCCCTGTGGTCGTAATCACCTCGTGACAGGGTTTCTGTTGGCTGCACATTCTGCCCCTGTCGTAGCCGTCTTAACCTAGCCCGGTAAACCTATCGGGTACAGGGGACCTAAGGTTTAAGATGGAATCCGAAACACGAAAGCGTTCTGATATACTTCACATTACACAGCAAGCTGTGCTAGAGGTGAAGGTCGGGTTAAGGGCCTGAGAAATCCCAGCCGCGAAAGGAATTCCAACCGGGGACGTTTAGTTCCCCATTCACTTAGTCCTTGAGCCACCAGACCGCTCGATAATTCCATGTAGTCGTAATGACCTAGTGACAGGATTTCTATTGGCTGCGCATTTTGCCCTTGTAGCAATCTTAACCTAACCAGTTAGTCCTAGCGGGTATGGGAAACCTACGTTTAATGTGGAAAGTGGACCACGGAGTTTCTGAACTTATGTTCTCTTGTATCATCACTTTGTCTCTAAATCAGAGGTTTTTATACTGTCCATTATTATAGTTCTATTATCTCGATATGTACAGGCAGCGTCTCTTTCTGTTCTTTCAAGTTCCTTAGCATTTTAAATAATAAGTACATGCGCCCATAAACATCATTTTCTACTGACTGACAATTAATTAAATTTCGTGCTTACTGTTTTCACTTCGTGACTGGTGAAGCAAGTATTGAGGAAACCTGAGATAATCATAAAAGTTGTCAAGTATATCACCTTTCCTTTTGGAGAAAAATATATCTTTTACACTTTCGTCATGCTGGGATCTGAAAGATTTTGAAAGCTTAGTTGGGGTTGTAGGGGTTGCAATCCCGCATTGTTTGGCAGTCCGGTGGATCCCGCATAAAATTAAGCAGATCCGCTATCCGTAAAATGCGGCGAAAACTTATTTAGTTAGCGTGACCTTGCCTCGTCGCTTTCGGGCCCGACTCGGTCTCTATCGGTTTTATTGCCTCGTTTGCCTGTACCCTTCAAGTTGACATTTGACTAGCGGCAACAAATGTGTGTTAGTGTCATCTTTCGTGATTTGAATGTAAGTAGATTAAATTCTATGTTTTCATAAGAACTCCCGTTTGTTTTTATTGCATGTATTACTATATGTTGAGTTGTGTCATCCTATTGCAGAATTAGCTCCCATATAATACACACAAAACATTTGGAATTGTTTCGGAGAATGAACTAGAAATAACAAAAAAAGTAGGTTAATACTGTTGATAGTTGTTTCAAACAGGAAGAATCTATAGAATAATGGTTTTCACACTGATTTGCAAAAATATGTTTACCATAAATTGTTTCTGTATTTCATCAGATTTGAGATATATCTTTTTAAAAAGTAGAATTTAGCTTCCTAAATCTGCTAATACTATAAGATGTATGGTCACAAATTTTTCATATATCGTAAAAGTTGACATGATTGTTCAGTTTGTATACATCACGAAACAATTACAAAGATTTTCGTTGATTTTTGATGAGTGGATGTCGCAAAAAAGTCACCAATATTTGAATGTTCACCGCAAAGATACACATTTTAAGCTTGGCTTGCTTAGAATACGCGGTTCGTGCAGTTAAGACAAAAAAGGGCTGACAATCTTTGGTCTCGATCTCTAAACCGATGTTATTGGCTTAAGATTTGTCGGAACAAGTGTCATGGCAAACATTGGTGAACTTCTGCCTTGGTATCTGCAATTGTACTTTTTCACACAGCACACAATTGGCCGTTGATGTATTATAACAAAAAAAAAAAACCTACTGGAAGAGAAGAGTAGATGTAGGAGTAGGTAAGGTGCAGCAGGCCTATATGAATATAGGCGTAGAAGGAAAAAATAGGAGAAAAAGGGTCTGCTGCTAGGTAGTAGTCATGGGAGAGGTGTAGGTCCTCTTCTGCAGGATCGATTAGGCACAGATTACCAGGTCACAACTTTTTCTAAACCAGTGCAACATTAGGTGAGGTAACAAATGATATAGGTTCACTTTGTAGGATTTTCACTGAAGTCGATAGAGTAGTGATAGTGGGAGGTGCGGGGAATAGTATTGATAGATACGTGAGTTATAGTATAGAGAGTGATCTGAGGAAGGTGGTGAAGGAGGCGACAGCATTCAAGGGTGGAACTCTTGCAGGTTCTAAGACGCCATGATCGGCCATAGTTGAACCACGCTGTGAGGCGGGTAAACATTGAAACAGAGATTCTACTTGGAAGAGACATCAGTTCTGTTTTGGGTGTTGTACCTGCGAACACCATTTCTAGGAGGGGTTTTACTAGGCATGGCCTACAACTAAATAGAAGGTGGAGGTGGTACTTTCAGAGTTGTTCCACAAAGCTGTAAGGGAGCCCTTTTAATGATGGGGTCAGGACTGTGCCTTTTTTAGGTTAGGGGCTGCTAGTGAGGGGATAAAAATAAGTGATCAAAGAGATACTGATTGTAGATGTACTATGGGAAAAAACACAAATGGTAAAGAAACAGAATAAGCTATTGAAATAGTAACGGAATTGGGTACAACTGGAAAGCCAAAAATAAGGGTGTTATTGGTGAAATGTACAAGTTTAATTAACAAAGTGATAGAATTTGCAAACTTAATAGATATACATGAACCACAAGTGATTATAGAGGTAGTGGCTTGGTTAAAAGAAGGAGTACTAGACAGTAAGGTTTTCCCTGAAGGTTACAGAGTGTACCGCAGAGACAGAGGAGCAATTGGTGGCGGGGTATTCGTACTGGTTGTCAAAGATTACAATAGTTCTCTAGTTTTCATACATCATGACGATGACTTATTAAAGTTTAAAAAAAGGCGAGGAGATGTTTATTCCAAAGGAGAAAATAAAGAGACCTCTAGAACCTACATACTACAATAGGGAGGTGAGAAGGTTAAAGAGGCTAATGAGACGGGAACACAACAGAGTTAAGAGACAGGAAGGCAGTAGGGAATACTTAAAACAACTAAACAAGAAATTAATAAGAGCAAAGAGAAAATCAAAGGATGGGTTTATGAAGAAGATTATTGGTGCTGGAGGACCACTGAACGAAACATCTACAAATATCTATGGCTATATAAGAAAACTAAGGGGAAGGGACGCTACTCGGACTATTGTAGATAAGAACGGAGTTAAAGTCACTGACAATTTTAAAATTTCAAAGATATTGAGTGACTGATTTAGTGAGACAACTAGGGACTATCATCCTGTGATGGGAGGGAGTGAATCAGAGGAGAGTCTCCATAAAGGTATAAATAAGGAAACTACAAAATTTGAAAGAAATTCTCAGGAAATTATGAAGGAACTCAGAAAGCTAAAAAGGGGTTGGTGTAGATAATATTACTATAGATTTATGAAAGATAGTGGCATACGATATTGTACCTTACCTTGAAATTTTATTTAAAATGAGTTTGGAGCCTCGCTGCTTACCAGAGGATATGAAAAGACCGATAGTAATACCGGTTCTAAAGGAGGGGTTACAAATAGGGTTGAAAATTACAGGCCAATTAGTTTGAAATCAGTGATATGGAGACATTGATATTGTAACGTGACGCGCTGTCGCCACGTTCCAATGTGCATTTTTATTATATAAATAATAATATAAGAGTAATTTACATAAATCTTTGGCGACCACCTAAATAGATTTTTGTTGTAATTTCAGAAAGTACGCAAGATTCCAAGTGAGGACTGTAATGCAATTGTGAACATTCAGTGTATCTTGTTAAAGCGAATATTAAAGAATTATTGAGCTGTGTAGGCTTGAAGCTAATCGTGGTCTTCCCGAACCATGGCGACAGAAAGTCACGGATTTAGGGTTTTGCCGGACGACACACTCTGCTCCCTGGAGGTGGGTGGTCAACAAGTGCGAGGTTAATACTTACTTTTGCTGTTTAATAGGGCCCGTTATGCACTTTTGATTTTAGCCAAAAATGTCAAACGTTGGCCGCCTCGCCGTTGTTTAATACAGACCTTTCTCTTTGAAAACAATTTATTCATCAGTCATTAAAAATAATTCTCCATCGGTTTCTTTTGTTCAACATTTTTTTTATTGTACTCTCAATGTTTAAAACTTTCACAAGCTTAACAAAAAACTCAATCCAACAATTTTTTAAGCCAGTCTATTATAACAACGAGTAAAACAAAACCTAAGATACAGTCAGCGATGTTCATTGGGTAAATCTTTGGTTTACACGCTAGCCAACTTAAACATCTTACCATCTCACCATATTATTTTAACTATTACTTACACAAGTTAATTAATTCTATGGTTGTTATCTCACACAAGGTCACTCACCTGGCGGAAATGACTGCCGCCCGAACACAGAGTCGTCCCCGAACGCAGCCGAATATGTCCGACCTCTGTTAGTTACGCGGGGCAAATAAGATATCGGGGATATCACGTGACATTAGGTGCTAACCTGAAGATCCAATCCAAATGAGCATATAACTTAAAATCCTGGGAATTTTCTGTTGAATGCGTGTCTGTAGCCGCCTTGTGAGACAGCCTTACATACCTTGGGTCATCTCCGGTCACCGCAGACATCAGACGCAGAACTACAATGGTAACTTATTACGACCAAGCCATCTGATTGTGCATTCCGTGAAACTGAATCCTTAAGCGATTTTGAGAGGATAGATCCATGTTCTAACTTTGTACTTGAAAAACCCCTGAGCTAGCGGCATAATTTGCCAGAACTAGTTATTTTGGAATGATATATTGTTCATTCGTGGCGCCCATGATTTTCTTTTTAACTGTAAAGTCACAGTATTATGATACCTTTGTCTGAGGTCGTCATAACTTGTATTTTTCATTGTTTCCAATTGTCATTATTTCTTGCATTTTAATTCTGAGATATATTTAAAAGTAAACATACAATTGTTTGCTTGCTCATGACGGCTAATTGTACCTCTGAGCGTTGCTTTTATGATTTTACCAATTTGTGTTAATGTTAGCGGTAAATTCGCTCAGACTTGTAATCGCCAATGATAAGAAAATAAATGTCATATTGTGACAATTTTCCTAAATTCCAACTAACATCGAGATTCTTGCAAAATTAAATTATTTTCACTCCTTCATAAAAATTAAAATTAAAAATCCCCTTTTATTAATCATAAATGTATGAAAGATAATTGTAACGTAGTTTGCCCACTAAGGCTCCCACTACAATATGCAACTATATAAGAAATGTCTGTGAGGAAAGAAACTGGTTTACAGATCGTCAACATGACTTTAGGCAACGATATTCATGTGAATCTCAGATGGTGAGCTATATGCAAGATATATCAGATGAATTGGACCAGGGAGGCCAAGTTGATAGTGTGGCACTAGATTTTTCTAAGATATTTGACAGAGTTATCCATTAAATGGTTTTAAATAAACTGAAATCTATTGGATTTGGTGGAAAAGTTATTTGCTGGGTAAAGGAATTCTTAAATGCCAGTAAGCAAGGTCTTACGAGTAGGAAATACATTTTCAAAAGAGGTGGAAGTAAATATGGGAGTGTCACAGAGTATTGTATTCGGGCCGTTGCTGTTCATTATGCTAATGATGAGTTACGGTCAGAATTCAGGTATTGTGCAGATGATGTAATGTATACAGTAGGATCAAAACAGGTGAAAACTGTGAACAGCTGCAGGGTCACCTGGACAGAATATCTAAATGGTTATCTAAATAGAATGAGGAAAAATGTCATCTTATTAGGTACACAGATCAAAAACTAAAGGTTAATTATGATTATTGGGTGGCGTCAGAATTGTTTGTTGAATGCTTGAAGTGTAAATAACTTGGCATAACGTTTGATAACAAACTCAACTGGGCAGAGCACATTGGGCAGGTGGTACGAAAAGATTACAGATTCCTTCATTTACTGGAAAGGGTGATGAGAGGATGTACCAGAGAAGTTAGAGAATTGGGTTAAAAAACTTTGGTCAGACCATTGGTTGAATATGGTGGAGTAGTTTGGGACCCACATCTTGATTGTCAAATACATGGGTTGGAGGTTGTGCAGAGAAGAGAATCTAGACTTGTTTTCAAATTATCTCAGGACCCAGTCAGTAACTGATATAATAAAGGAGCTTGGTTGTCGTTGGAGGAAAGGAGAGGGGTGAAGAGAGTGCTGGGAATGTATAGGGTATATGTTGGTGATGGGGCTTGAAGGGATAGTGGCCAAAGAATTACGAATAGTGGATGGAAGGGGAAAGGCGACTATGACCACAAGCTGGCGCTCAATTTCATACATAAGGGAGTGGGAAAATTTTCTTTTGTTGGTAACGGTGTCAGTGATTGGAACAAGTTACCAAGTGAAGTATGTACCAAAAACGTTTAAGAAATTAAAATCTATAAATCGGAAAAGTAAATGACGGAGATATTTAACACTCCAATTATAAAAGAAAATTTAAAAAAATATGAAAAGGCGTAATTAGATGACTTGGGGAACTGCCACCGGAGCATTAGCTTCATCGCAATTAAAAATAGTAATAATAAAGTCGAGCCCACAGAAACAACTGAATGACTCGGAGGTAGACGACGGATAGCTGGACGGCACAATCGAAGCACAAAGCATGACCACAACACTCATCATCCAGCTACCGAAACAGTTCCCAGAAACAATGATCTCAAAAAAGTGCGAAAGTTATTTATCTTGTCAAAAAGTCTTTTATTCATGATCATTTTATTAAACCAACGAGAGAGATGGCAGAAACGACGCTAAAGTAATAGTTTACTACGTAGTAGTTAGCTAGATTATTTTTCAAGCTGGCATGGCTTACTGTAAGGCGTGCAATGTGATCTCAGTACTTACTATTTTTGATTATTTACTTAATCGCTAGAATTAGATTTCAAACAATAGCACAAAAGCGCAAAGTACATTTAAGGAAGGCTAGACATTTTTAAATTAAAGTAATTTTCTACATAAAATATTTTCATTGTTGATATCTTTTACCTAACATTATAGTTGATTTATTAATTCAATAAATAGACGTTAAGTATTTAATTTGATTACACTTTAAAAACTGAGTTGGATTCCGCGGAACTGACTAATTCCGCAATCTGTAAGTGCGATATTAATCTAGCTATGGCATTTAGGGGAAACGCATTTCTCTGATGTATACTGTAGTTACGTCGTCTTGAATTTAGAAATTTCCCAATAAGCAACATACACAAACTATTTAGTATCCTTTCTCCATTGCGATCAACACGTTCTTCTTAAAATACTCGTACGTCACCTTCTGCCTGTATTTTACTTTTGCTTTTCAAGTCTGTCCTGGCGTGTGCATCTCGAAGTAAGGTATTCAAGATGAAAATGTATCTAATTCAAATTTAAGGAAATATGATGATCCACAAACTGTGCTTAAAACCAGCAACACTGACTGGTTTACTCTTCAATCTAAACTGGTTCACATGTTCAGTGATGATCTCATATGTCGAAGGTGAACAGTTTTTATAGAGTGTACGCTTACCAATGCCGAAAGCAAGTGTCTTGTTAGCAAAATAGCACCGTCGTAAGTACTTTAACTATCAGTTAGGTTTACTTTCTACTGAACGTGCGTATTTAAATATGGTAACGATGAAATAAGTAAGCGTACATGCATTCGTAGTTTTAACGAGAATAATATTTCTCTTATGGATAACCACTGTGTCGAATATAAGTATCTACGTAGTTTCTTCCGTGTTCCTTAAATAGACAGGGGTGTCAAATTTACGTTCTTCACTAAAAACTGAGCTTTGATCATAAACTAAACGAACTTTCGTATCTTTTACAACAGTAAATTTTTATACGCTACGTTAGGGCGCTAGAAATCTAAAGCTGACACGGTGTTGGTCTTCCGTACATACAGTGTCATATAGTCATTAGGACCGTGTAGTTACGTGTATTATGTCGTAAGCAGACAGTGTCCAAATTTAAAATTTTAAATGGCAGCGGTAGTATTTCTGAACTAAATCTGGACATGAGGACACATTAAATATAAACTTTTCATTTGTTTTACATTGATTGTTAAGAGTACTGTAAAAAAAAGAAAAACTTATAGGCTACGTTATTAAAAATCTTAGATTTTTTTTTTAACGGAGTAACTGTTACTCAGATTTAAGTACCGGCCCAGTTATTCAAGATCTGATCTTCGTTACTTCATTGATTTTTAAGAAATGAGTGCCTACCTGTCTTTCCTCGAATTGTCTCTTATGTTGCTATTCAATTATGCCGCGGAATGACCGGTTTGTCTGCTCCGAGTTTATTCACAATATTGCGCTCTTCATATCTTCTAGTAACAGTCTTTCTGTTCTTAACCCTGTCATCCTTTAGTTAAACTTCCATTTCTGTGATATATGAATTCTTAATGATAATTATACCATCTGCTTTATTGAGGGAAATGATGCTGGATTTTTGAATTGTTTTAACATATTTTTGAAAAGTACAGTTACCCGCTGTGGGATATTGTTGGTTAATTATGTTGCTTCGATTATTAACTATTACACAAGTGATTGGATAATTATCAAATTGGCGTTTTCACAATAAATAATGAGATATATTTTTATGAGTTATAAAAATACAAAGATATAAATTTTCATTTATTATGAATCATTTGCACCACACTAAAACAGAGTGGATCACAAATATGAGCGTGGTTTGATCGTATTTTCTTTCTTGAACTTTACGGCACGTTGGTACTATCCGGCTATTGTGCGACGGTTGTTCGTTCCATTTCCGGAGCCTCCTGTAAGGGCGGACAACTACCCAAGCTGTTCGACTTTCGCCGATGGTTGTGTTGTCTTGCACAGGGCTCGCTCGATCTGCTGTCCCACTCCGGACTTGAAGATCTGATCACTTGTTACACAGCAATAATAACCACCATCCCTTTCGTAGGCCCCAGGAGGTTCCAATGAACATTACTGAAACTCAGAAATTCATGTTATTGGTGCTCTGGACATCGAGAGCAAGTTCTCAATGACGAAAATATTTCAAAAGTGGTTGACTCTGTAGGGATATTATTTCGAGTAATTGAGTTGGCACGACGTGTCTAGCGTGCGTGGCCAGTGCGACCTCTCCGCCATACTCTCCGACGACGGTCATCCGAGGTAGTGCAGAATCGCTGAACACAATTAATGGCGTCGAATTGCGTTCAGCAACGAATCGCTTCTTCCGATGAACATCATCGGTGAAAGGTCCCAGTCTTAATAGAGTTTTGGAGAGGCACAGCGGTATTACTCCCGGCGTCAAGGTGGGGGGAGCCATCAAATATGACTTTAGGTCACGGTTAATATTTGAGGGAACTTTGACTGGACTTCCTGCGTCCTAATGTGACAGTATTGTGGTATTTTTCAACACGACACTGCTGGTTTACACACGGCACGAGCATTTCTTCGTGACGTTGTGGTACTTCGACGGTTAACAAGATCCCCAGATCTGTCCCCGATAGAACTTGTGTGGGACCAGCTCGGACGTCAACTTTGACCCAGTATCCAGGATATCAAGTACTCGTTACAACAGTTGTGGGCCATCTAGGCTCAGGAGACGATACAACGGCTTTATGACATCCTTCACAACCGAATCGGTTCATGCATCCAGGCCAAGGTAGGTAGAACGTCACTTCATAATGCCAAGTTACTCGTAAATTTGCCTGATTTTTCAATCACTGAAATAACATCACATACACTCTCAACCCGTGAAATTCCGTTTCCTCCTCCCATTCTGGGTGCTTCACTTTTTCGTCAGCCAGTGTTGGTAAGGTATGGACGGTACCGATTTCCATTGTTCCTGCTCATAGGTGGCATCTGTTGATGCTTCCACGCTTCCTCGCAGTTGTGACAGAGCACAAATTTGTCTCTGTCCTGTCCTGGAAACGGCTCCTGTAGAAATCGTGACACAACTGCAGTTTCTGAATTGAAATCTTTCTGGAACCACAATCGGTCACGCATGACACTTGTGACTGAACTCGTTGTCGATGAAGACGGATTTGAACCGCACTGTAGACAGCTCCCGGCGCCTGTGGTACTCAGGCGCATGCGCAATCTACTCTGGATGGGATCCTGCACTCGTGCTTTTTGGTATAACCTGGCTTTTCCTGCTGTATGGTGAGGAAAGAAAATCTGGAAAAAATTATGAAGAATGAAGCCCTAAGGGGCAAGGGTATCTCGGCAGGAAGCCCTTCCAAGAGACTTCCAAAGCTCATGATAATGGACGCTCCAGCGGAACTGGACTCTGAAGGTGTAAAAGAATGTATTTATGAGCAAAACATGCCGGTGGGAGAACAAGACAAAAATTAATTTGACACCGGAATTATAACTATGACACCCAAGATCAACACAGGGCACACTGGGTAATAGAATGAAGGAAGAAAATAATAGATTTGACAACAGATAAATTGTATTTAGAATTTGAAAGATGCAGAGTAGAGGATTGGTCCAGTGTTGTTCGCTGTTTCAGGTGTCAAATCCTATGGGCATGTTGCCAAATATTGTAAGGAAAAAGTCGACGTGTCCAATATGTGGAGAAGCACACATATACAAGTACTGCCCAAAGAAATACAATAAGGACCAGAAATGCGCCGGATGTAAGGGCTACAAAAAACCGTTCGACCATAGGGTAGGCTCAGACATATGACTCTACAAACAAGTCGAGAGATATTAAACTGCCAAAACCGACTATGGCCAATAGTCCTGGCAATGCAACACGCCAAGGAGACAACACGCTTAGTCTGAACAGCCTCTCCCCGGCTCAAAGACGTCCGGCAGCAGCGCAGATGATGAAGAACTAACCTCACGGCTTGCAAAAATTCCTGCACATAATACAGGTAAATGGGAGCAAGTATAAAGTAGTTGGTCCCCAAATCCTGCAACGCATGATAGATACACTTCTGCTACAAGAACCGTAGTACTTCTCTAATGGAGAGGTGAGCGGTTTCGGAAAAAAGGACCGAATACTAGTAAGGGCAAAAACTGGTAAGATTGCGGGGGCAGCAGTTGTTGTGCTAAACCCGTCCCTGAACCTACTGATTAGCCAATATTGCGACACGCACAGCGTGTGCGCGACAATCACGGGTAATTTTGGCAGGATACACCTGGTCAGTGCGTATTTTCAGTACGGTGAACAAATATGGGCGCACCTCAGCACGCTGGGAAGAGTAGTCACGAATCTGGGTAATCAGCCCATAATCACCGTAACCGATGCAAACGCCAGGTTATCCCTGCGGTATGGGGTCCAGGTAAACCCATGAGGGAGGACAATAGACTACTTTATTTCCCAGCACAATTTGTTGAGGTGTAATCGAAGGTCACAAAATACGACCTTTCCAAATGTAATGTTCACGAGTTCTCCGCCGGATAAATCCCGTGAAGATTACGTGTCAGCAACACGCCGGGAAAGCCTTCGTTCATACGACCTTCTCGTTGGTACATGACGAATCAAATATTGACCTAACACTATGCACACATAGGATAGCTGATAGGGTACAAAAATGGACAGTGAACAATGACTGGTCGAGCAATGATTACAGATGCATCACCTACAGAGTCGACACCTACAACGAAATAACGGAATAGGTCCTCGCTAAGCGGTACAATATCCACACGGCTAGATGGAGGTTATTTGACGCCCTAACACTTAAAAAGTTCGACAGTGAGACGTTACAGGAACAAGAAGCACTGTGTGTGTACGAACTGGGAATTCGCTTTCAATACTATATACGAAACATTTGTGTCGCCTCAATGAAGAAGATAAAGAAAAGGCGTGGCTCCATACCAGGATGGGACGGAGAGTTAACAACCCTACGACGGAGAACGAGAAAACTACGTAAAAAGTTTCAAAAGGCATTGAACCGAGGTGACGATGAGGCAACCGAAGTAGCTAAGACGGCACACCTAACCGTCATGAACACCTACACAAGGCAAACAGAAATTAAAAAGGAAAATTCATTGCAGAAGTTCGTATACGAAAATGGGAACTCTGACTCACGGGGAATCGTTACGAAACTTCTGCGAGGAAAATTACGCGGAGGCAATATCCTGAATGCAAACAAGGATGATGCTGGAGTACACACCACGGACTGGGAGAGGTCGATAACCAGAATATTGGAGCAACTAATGCTCCCTGAAGATAACATAACCAATACCCCAGAGCAGGAGGCCATCATAGGAGAGACTGAGGCACACGTAGGCCCCGAGGGAAAGCCTCACGTAGAAATTGAAAAATTAGACCTGTTGTTAAATCTTGTAACCTAGTGTTCGAAAAATGCTTTACAGAATAGATCTTCTCTAAGGTGTGGAAAAGAGGCGAACTACAGCATCTATCCCAAAAGTAAGTTGAATGACTTTGCGCCGGCTAAGCAAGCCACTAGCTAGGCGCGCCAAGTGACGGGAAAGGTTGTGGGGGATTTAGGGAACCCAATGATACCCGCGTCAGTTGCCTGCAGGCTGTTCCACAATGCGCATCGCTGCTAGTTCGAACCCTTGTTTTAGTGACGCGTTTCAAGGACCATCGTTACAGGTAACATTTTGTGTAGCTCTCAAAAAAACGGACACCGAGATCGTTGCCATGCTGAGGGAAGCTTTTCTCAATAATAGCATGTCCCAAAATATGGTTTACCGCTGGCATAAGATGTTCCGGGATGGCAGAGAGGACACCGAGGACAAAGTCTGCTCTGGACGCCCGTCGACGTCTCATTCCGACCAAAATCTGAAGAAAGTGAGGGATATGTTGAACTTTGATCGACGCCTGAGTATTAGCATGTTTCCAGATGAGTGTAATACCTCTAAAAGTACTGTGCATCGCATTGTTACCGAAGATTTGGCCATGCGGAAGATCTGTGCGAAGATGGTGCCCAAGCTGCTTTCCGATGAACAGAAGGCTGCTCGTGCAACGATCTCGCGTGATCTCTTGGAGCAGTGTAAAAGCGATCTGAATTTTTTGGATAATGTGATTACGGCTGACGAAACATGGGTATGACTCGGTGTGCGAAAGACAAAGTGCTGATTGGCACACGCCAGCTTCTCCGCACCCAAAAAAGGTGAGAATGAGCAAGTACCGTGTGAAGGCCATGCTCATCGTTTCTCCCGACAAAAGAGACATGGTCCACTCAGAGTTTGTGCCACAAGGGCAAATATTGAACAGTAATATTTACTTGGAAGTCATGAAAAGGTTCCAAAGCAGAGTTAAATGCGTCAGGAAGGAGATCGCCATCACTTGGCGTCTTCACCATGACAACGTGACGTTGTACACCGCCTTCATTGTCACGTGAGTACTTAGCGAAACGTGGTTCGGCAACACTGCCCCAGCCGCCGTACAGCCCCGACTTGGCAGATCCGGAGGATCAAAAAGGAACTCAAGAGCCACCATTTCGGGACTTTGGAACCCTCAAAGAAGCTACGATGAGTTGCTTGAAGGAGATCCCCATCGACGCCTTCCAGGACGTGTGGCGCCGGTGTTCCGACGCGGAAGGAAGCTACTTTGAAGGATTTTAGTTGCTTGTACCTTTATCTGGAATGAATCTTTTTTCCTGGACTTGTTCAACTTACTTTTGGGACAGACCCTGTATGTCTGGTGCTCATGTCATGTGATAACCTACAGCCAACCCAAATTATATCGTCCGATATTCCTTTTAGCTATCTTGGCCAAGATTACGAAAAAGATACACGTTGCCAGAATCCATGAACAGTACACGATGCAAGGCTCGTGTCACCATGCCAATTCTGCTTCAAGAAAAATCTCGTAACGGAGACAGCTATAAGACGATTGGTGGAACTCTCCCATCAAGAAGACCTAAAATATGTCGGGATATTCCTTGATATAGTTGGAGCCTTCGACGGTCTCTGGTGGCCGAGTATATTAAGACGCCTCAGGCAGGCTAACTGCGACAATTGGACACACCGAATGGTCCGAAGTTAACTAAATGAGAGGGCGATACTAGTAGAACAAAACGGTTTTTCCACAACTAGGGAGTGACGGAAGGATGCCTACAGTGATGCCAGAGAGACTCGCTCCCCCCAATGTGGAACATGGTGATGGATGAGGCGTTGGAAGAACACGAGAATAAACCGTGGGACCCGATTGATTACGCAGTTGATGACTTTTTAGGTATCATACGGGCAGGCAGCATAACACTAATCGAAGAGGTGTGGACAGAAGCCCTAAAACATATCAATGAATGGATCACTTAGAAAAAAATGGTAATATCGGTCCAGAAACTCAGGCAATGATCTTGAGAGAGGGCATGAATAGAGAAAGATTTCCCAGAATCACTCTTGCCGGTAATAAAATTTGATTTGTAGCAAGTGAAGTACCTGGCAGTTGTGCTTGACGGCATTTGGTCCTTTCTTCCACACCTGCGACACACCCAAGAAAGACTAAAACGAGCCGCCGCGAACGTGCAGTCAATGTGTGACGGTTGTTACGATCGCAAATAGTCGTGTTCACTCCTTAATCGAACCTCGCAATCTTCAGATTCACGGAGTGCGATTAGAGTTTCATATCCGGTGGTTTACGACGGTGTGCTGTATCTTCTTTGTGAGCTTCAGCGTAATAATAAAGGTAAAACTGTATTCAAGTAAGATTGTTTAATTGGTGTAGTTGTGGCTCCTTTGAGTGACTAACTATTTAATTTCGGGTAATTACCCATGGCGACCTTATTCAAACCAAATCTGCAATCATTTGAAGTTGATCAGCACCGAATTTTATAATGAACTTGTATGGTCACGTTCAGAGAAAACGTACAATATTAATTAATAAGAGGATCAGCATTTGTAGCGTTGTAACTTGGAAGCCATAAAAGCAGCACTACATTACCATATCAGACAGGTAAACCAGGTGACCCTATACGACTATGAAATAATAGACGTACAGCACGAGAAGGGAACACCGGAGCGTAGACTGGAGGTCTGGACCAAGAAGAAATATTAACCAAAAGACTGCTAGATGACTGGCAGCAAAGATGGGAGAGCAGCGAGAATTGAATAGATACGAACCGATGGATTCCTATCGTGGAATACTGGTCAAGCGGATGGAAGAAAAACTTGAACCTCATCTACCTGGTGACGTGCATTATCACAGGCTATGGGCTTAAGGGAAAACTGTATGACCGCGGCCTGGACGAGGAAGGAACGTGCATCTGCGACCAGCGGTAAGATGCGACGGATGTCGTTTGAGCCTGCAGAAGATCGCGTGCGGGAAGCTGTGAACATCGACGAAGATAGCTGGGAGTAGGAACTCCTCCGCACGCCGGTAAATCCCTATGCCCTTCGCCCATTTGCGTGAGCATTATTCTACAAACGGAACAAAGGAAAATGAAAGACTATCCGAGCCAGCCACTTACGAGACGACACGCCAGACGCAGAGCGAACGGGAAGGCAAGCTGGCGACGCAGTCGAGAAGAAGAGAAGACTGGGCGAGACGACAAAGCTGGACAGTACTCCTCGCAGGTGGTGACTCAGTTGTGCACGGTCCTACCAGCCGGACCCTGGGCACTTTTCTCAGCACACTTACGGTGCAGTATACAGACTCCATGAAACCACTGGAGTCCATCTTCTGCCAACTTCCCGGTGGTAAAAGGCACGTCCCCCCTCGGGGATAATCCAACCTCTCCGAAAGGAGGGGTAAATATTCTGGGCTGGTTGCCTTGGAGGTGGCGTAGTTGGGTAGTGGATCCTGGGGGAGGGGGATTGTGAGAGATTGTAATGAGCTGAAACTCGGGTGACTCCCGCCCGTAACAGCCTCAACCAAGCCCACGGAACTCCGTGCATTGTCTGGTCTCAGCATCAATCGTCTTCCTCGAACACAGTCGCAAACCCCTCTACTGGTGGCGCCCGAGACTGTGCTGCACAAGTCTTTCCATTGGCTGCCTTATGGGGCGGAAGATGGGTCATCGAGGTCACCGTAGTGGAGCTCAAACACATCTCACCACCCTCACCAGAGCTATATGACTACTTTGCTACGCTCCCGCCACGTGATTGGGTTGGAAGAATCACCGCCTCCCCCTAATCTTTCAGGGGAAGGTCGTACTCTCCTGTAAGGAGAAGAACCATTAGCAACCGGGAATGTTTCCCGGTGCGCACGGTGAACCTCGTGGCGGCAGTGCTGTCACAACTGAGGGCGAAGACGTTCCTCAGCCGTGCACAGGTGCCGCTGTCTCGTTATCCATCTGGGCCAATGCGAAACAAAGCGATGTGCAGTAATTACACGTACATACTTCAGATATTCAACTTAAACTGGGCGTGCTCTAAGGACAGTTTCACACTGGTAGTGATAGAGAGTAGCCTCTCTTATAGCGCTGTGCTTCATACCATTGTTCCACTGGCCAGGGAAAATCTCGCCGTAGCCAACTGAACAAGCTCCGAAACTGTGGAACCTTCTGGAAGAAACTTCTATATTTAAACTCGTATCCTTGCAGGTTTACCCTTCTTAAATAACCACTTATATAGTCCAGGAATAAAATATAACAGTTACTCACTTATGAAGATTCTAGTCTGTGTATTTACCAAAAATAAAGCTTCTCAACTTGGTTTTTGTTTACATGAGCTTACTTGTGCCTTACATGGAATTAATTAATAAAATATAAGGTATTTTTTCTTCAGTCGTGGCCACTTCAAACCTTCTTCTGAAATTCGCTTATGGTTACAAGAAAATCTCAAAACACCGAGCGGGGCGGTGTAACGGTTAGCGTTCTCGCCTCGCATTCGGGAGGACGGCGGTTCGAATCCCCGTCCGGGCATCCAGATTTGGGTTTTCCATGGTTTCCCCAAATCACTCCAGGCAAATGCCGGGATGCTTCCTTCAAAAGGCCATGGCCAAATTCCTTCCCATTCCTTGCCCCCATCCTTGCCTCCCATCCTTTCCCGTCTCTAAAGACCTCGATGTTAAAAAGAGACGTAAAGCAGTTACAAAAAAAAAAAAAAAAAAAAAAAAAAAAAATCTCGAAACTACTAAATGATAGCAGATAGGCGCAACGTTGGAACTTTGCGATTTTTTAATAATTAAAGTTCCTAGTAGTTCCTATCAAATACTTGCAAACTTGTTGCATAATTATAAATTGTAACACTTTATCCCAAAATAATTGATGGCTGATTTACAACTTCTAAAATAGAGTAGAATATAAATATCAGGATAGACGTGGCAATTTTTAACAGTTGCGAAATACTAGTGTCGACTAGTAATTAATGTCGTTGCTTCCCTAAACCAGACCCGCTCTGGACACACTTATATAAACTTAGCTCCTCACTTTTGATGAACAATAAAATACACACACCAATAAACTTACGTACTCCCCATACATGACAAAAGACCAACTCAGACGATTACCGCAAATAACTAGATGCACACGCTAATCATAGACACTGCCACAAAAATTAAAACTTTGCTCTGGACATAACGTCCTGCTTCCGACGATCACTGGAAATGAAAGAGCCACGCTTGGTGGCTGCACTACTATTTATAGTATTCGCTATACCGACGCTTCTTCTGATGCAACTCCTCGCGGAGGATCGTGTCGCAGTATTTTTCTCTACAGGTGAATCCTAATATTGTTTTGCAATTGGAGGTTCTATCTTCGATGCACTACCTTTATGAGGAAAGGTATATGAGAAAAGTTTGGACAACATACTATGAAAAACATCGATAGGCAGCTAAGAGTGGAATAATATGAACTTGGGAAGATCATCTGATGACATAATATGCGCCTTGAGACAGTTTCATTATGAATAATGTAATGATGTCGTGGTTGCTTTTACGGGCAGAGAAAAATATACAGCAGGAGCAGACTGATTGAAACCTTTAGATCAAAACTAGTGGATGAAGAAGAAGTAACAGGGGTGAAGAGGACGTATTGCGGTAGGAAAAGTTGCGTTGAAGCAGGAACGAAAATCACTCAATGCAGTAAGTTGGAAAATGATGTGAACCAATAAAGTATCCAGTTATATCTGTTCGTTATAGCCGTTAGGGTTGAAACTCATATAGCAATCACAAATAAAATAAGGCATTGAGAACTGGAGAAAATTAAAATGGAAGTGACGTCTTTTTCTTATGTCTTACTAATTTAGGGATCAGTTGAGAAGGGAGTACAGAATCTGGAGTTTCATTAAGTTTCAAGTTATCTGCAAAAGAGAATAAAATGTTAAGAACACACCTGGGACTGGCATATCACGTGAAATAAAGGCTTTGAAGTACAGTAATTGGGAAGCGTGACTGAAGGAAATAAAAAAAATAAAAAATAAAACAGGATGCAAATATATGAAAGTGGAAGAATATTTACTGCTTACATATATATATATATAGCAGTAAAATGTAAAGGAATTATCTGCAAAATCCATTCTTATGCATAAAAATTGGGGAAGAAGGAGACAGAGGGACAGAAGTAAAGGTAGTGAAAATGAAGTTCGTAAAGAGTAGAGAGGGAGTAGCAAGAATAAACAAAGTAAGGAATGATATAGTGATAGAGATAGTAAATCAATAACCATTACAAGATACAGAAACCGGTTTGCAATGGTTCGGTAATGATGTGAGTTATAATAATATTGGTTGACCAAATGTGAGCTACCAATTATCGTAGCAGGGTCGCCAAATGTTAGCTGTCCTGGAATAAGTCGCCAAATGTAAGCTACCAATTGTCCTCGAAATGTTCAGCCAATTCCGTGATAATGATTTCAATAGTTGATGACGGCCCAATTCTCCTCTCTCAACACATTCAAGCCGTTAGCTCGGATAATTTATTTTTCTTGCATATAACCACCAAACAAACAACGTGTAGAAATGAAAAACGTACTGTTATGGTCAAAATACTACTCAATTTTATCAACACCGTTCCTTTAAACAACTTTTAAAACACTTGTGTTACATTCAAATAAGTTTCAAATACAATGTAGTCTTCACGGGTGTACCGCCGGATAGTGTTACACAAACATGAGGTTTATTTTATTAATATTTGAATAATTACACATTGTCAATGGTCTTTAATTTAAACAGTTAGTGTAATTTGAGATTTTTCAGTGTCATTTACAGGGTAGAACAGATTGCATAAGTTTCCGTCGCGGACGAAGTTTTTGCGCCCCTGGCGAGGTCAGGACCCGCGCATGAATAGCGCCACAGGGGTCTGTTGTCCGTGGCCTGTCGAGATGGCGAGCTGCCTTGCGTCGTACAGACGAGTTGTTGAAGATTACTTGCTGCTGTGTCAAATGAGGATCCGAACCAGGATATTCCTTTATCAGTTCCCCTGCTCCGAGAAAAACTCTGTTCCCTTCACACTGCGATGTGTCGTATGACACTCGGCGAATCACAGCGCTGCCCGCCAAAATGACCGTTCCTGGTAGCCTCAACAGATAAACAAAAATCACCAAAACGTTTATAATATTGTTGGCGAGGTTCTTTAGTGGCTGGATCGTCTCCCATCACTCTCCAAGCTCGCCTCTTTACTTAGAAACGGCACCAAGGTCTACTTTCGGTCGTCGTCACTAGCTAACGGCATTTGGCAGGTATTTTTCCGAAACGTGCCCAAATGGAAAGCGAGTCTTAGTTATTTATGATGGACAATAAATCCACTGAATGTCCAAGTCAGATACAAAATTTATTCACCCACCGGACGTGTAAGTCTGGATGCTTTGTTGAGTCACGTTGAGTCTGTTAGACAAGCCGCACCGCCAATATCTCACACAAACTGTACGAACACTCGGTGCCTAATAACACTGTACTTATTAAATGATTACAATACTTATAATTAATAAATGCAACGTAATTCAGTATTAATAATAATATTAAATTAATAGTAAAAGATGATTGGGAAAGATAGTGTTACTGTGTGAAGAGAATTGAAGATAACTGGATACCATGGGAGTTGTTAGACAAAAGACTGGAAGAAAGAAAAGTTGGGAAGAAAGAGAAAGAAAATCTCTAACGGTGGCGGAAAAAAAAGCAGGATGGAACCACGCGTAAGAAACGCTGGAATAACTTGTTTTACAAGCAGATCCTACCAGTTTCGAAATCTTTCTAAGATGATGCTGAAATCCTGAAGAGTCTACGCTATTCCTCATCGGATTACTCTACGTGCTGTCATTCTTAATATATGAATAAGATAATCGAGGAACTCAGTGATCGATCAATTACGCACATCGAATATCTCTCTTCGGTTAACATGGATAGAACTAGCCAGACGCCTCACTTAGACATCATTAAGTGTGCATGCAAGATGATTACGTTAAACTAATGCCTTCTAGTAGGCACTCCCAGTAATTTGCTGACGATTTTGGGAAAACACGACGGTGTGTGTTTCACGAGAAAACACGATTTTTGGATCAAACTTTTTGTTACTCGTCTTATTATTACATATAACTATATGAATTTTTTAACTTCGTTGCAACAGTTCCCACTCTCATATAATTTGAATAGTGCCCAGCACTAAGATACAAATAGAACGTTTCATAAATTGCAACAAGACGTTGAAATATTTGAACGTATTCTCACCATCAATGATTTATAAATAAATGCTAGTTACATAAATCATTAAGAAAATTTGGAATACCACGGAAGAGTTCTGTGCGTGTTAGTAGCAGGAGAAGGGGTGAACTCCCGCATCGGTACCCTCCATAACCCAACTCCGGCCATTGTTAGAAGCATTATTACGCTTCATAGTAAATCATATCTGTTGTTTGGATTCACGAAATAAATGATCCGTTCTTATGCTATAATGGTATCAGTAATAAGTGGATTGTGTGCAAGGAATGGAAAGAATTTGGTCATGGTCATTCGAATAGACTAGCATGCCATTAACTTGAAATTATTTCGGGAAACAAAGAAAAAATTAAATCTAGATGGCCGAACTGTTAAATCGAGACCCCAACACCATGCACCGAAACAAAAGCTTACGAAAAAACAATAGATTCCTGTCAGGGCGATGAATCTCATTCTTGGTACAAATTCCTGTTATCCGATTACTAAATGAGACAACAGACAGATTGACACCGATCACGCTGGCCATAACGACTGAGACGTCATTAACATCATAAACCTACCTGGCCATTTGTACCTATAGTTCAAATCAAATCTTAGATTAATGATGAGACGAATATACCATTGTGTGTTTTGGGATGTATATACCAAAAATTCATCAAAATTCCCTTACCGGCATTGAACAGGCCATCCTAGTCATATTATAATACAGTCAAATGATAGGCTAATGGTGTTCAATATACATGCGTGTGTTGTAGGGTTTTCATGTTGAAAATTCATTAAAATTTTGATGCCGGGAAATCAATCCTGAATGAGTATTGATAACTTGTAGTTTGACGTTTGTAATGTTGTGTAGTGTAATTATTTATCATTCATCGAAATCTCGTCACTGATCGTCGAACCGGTGACCACAGAACACAACTAGTGATGCCGACTCCAGATTTTTATAATGATCCATGTTCGTGAAATAAATGTAAATAGGGTCTATTTTATCTCAAATTAACCACCCTGAAACTTAAAATAACTCTGACTGTCTCTATTTTGCACAGGTACAATGAATAAAGCTTTTAAACTTTTATTTTAAATGACAAATAGGAAGATAATTTGATACTGAAGAAGAAATTCAGTGTGTGTTAAGAGGCTGCTTTAACAGTATTTGGATAAACGAATTCTCAACTCCTAAATTGTTTCAAATATATATACATATATAAATGAGAGAACATTACATTTAAGAAATACAATAAAACCTCATTAAGAGAAAGCAGATGAGGTTTAACAGTGTAAGTCGTAACTGATGTAAAATTGTATATTCATAGAAGATGCTTTAAGATTTAATGAAGAAGTAGGGCGTGATACGTAAAAGCATTTAGGGACGTCAATTCAAACAATATTCTTTTTTTTCTTCGAATTAAAATGTCTTTTAGGTTGTGAATTGGCGTGTTAAATGTTGTCAAATGGCGTGTTAGAGAAAAGCAGTGATCATATCTCACGAGAAACAGAAAAGGTCGATTGTTATAAATAGAAAAATCTATAAAGAGGATTAATAATAAAATTGTGTTAAAGGAATTGTACCAGGTGTCAAGGAATAATGTGGGTCATGATCGACCCAACAGCAGTTAATAAATGACAGGCATTAAATATAAGCAAGAACAATTAAAGAATATAAGTAAAGACTCGAAACATAAGACATTGGTCGATTGACTGAAGATAAGAGAAAGCTTTATGAAAGAATTGTAAACTACAATGTCTAATATTAATGAAGATGTCAAGTAAAAAAATGGAAATAGAAGTATAAAGTGTAGTGAATGTACAACTGGCAAATAAATGAGTGTTCTTTTCTGTTCATAAATGTCAAATGGAAAATCATACAGCCAATCCAGTTCTGTTACATGTTACTTAGGATTAATATTACAATTGTCGTACGTACTGTGAATATAGTTATTAATAAATATTTTAGTCAATATACCAAAAATTATTACCACCATCTCCATTTTTGCTTTAGGAATATTTTAGCGTTACATTTATCGTATTTACCTCCTGTTACGGTTTTCGTTACAGAACTATCATTCTAGCTGGAATATTTACAAAATATTTTTCCTTCGCTGCATTTTGAAAATCTCAATCCTTCTCATGCTTACGTCCCATGTCTCTGTGATAACGAAATCAGTAAAATATTTCTCACACGTTTTATATTATTATATCATAGGTCATATACCGGTATAAACAGTTTGTCTGTCTTCGTAACAGTTGTGTATTATATGTGAGTGGAGACTTTTCCAGAGAAGATTTAATCTAGCTGTGTACTTGTTACAACCTAGCCAATTCATATCACGTGTTGGTAAATTATATAAACATCACTCTGTGATTTTAATTCCCAACTCTTCTGATTTCGTAAATGTCAGCCATATAATATTCAGGATTATTTTTAGATTTGATCTTGGTGTGGATTCATTGGAGATGGTCAGAACGAAATGTAAAACTAGACATAGGGTACACCTTCGAAGATTATTTTGATCAATATAAATAGGTATATACTCTATCTTGATTTAATTTCCAGTTTTAAAATGCTGCATCAAAAACCATCATTTCTGTCATAGAATAGCATTTTTCATTTTCACCGTTGCAAACTTCCCTCAAGCTCTAAGCTTTGTTCGTTCCATGCTTACGAAAGGATGTCCGTTTGTGACGCTTTTCATTACAAGCGACTCCTAATAATAATTGTATATGACGTATTTACGGCAACGGTAATGAATTTTTAAAAATTGCAATGCATTCAAATATATTCCGTATCTTGCGCTCTTCACCAGCAAAAGCGCTTTTTTTTCGAACTCCAGTAAACGAATGGGCAAATAAATACATATTCAGCGACTCAAACTTGGCAGTTTTTAATTTATTGAAAAATTCTTTTGTATCGAAAAACGGCAGCCGACGACCATTAGTTCACATGAATTTATTAATTCCTGGGTGGTACCAATAAAATCTGGACCCCTGACGATTTGCAATCACGCGTGCAATAAAAGCGCTGCACATTCACGCTCCTTAGAAACGCCATATAACCATGCATTTGTTAATATTAATGCCGAATCTTTATTAAATCTGTGATGAAACATGAGATGCTCTTCACTTTTTTGCCATTGATTTAATATGTAGCCGCAATTGACATGTAAGCATTCTGATTTGGAAGTCTCCGTTTTGAAATAATATTCACAAAATACGTTAACTAGATCTGAATTGATTTTCGTAATAAATGATTTCGCACGACATTAAAAAGTTATTAGAATAGTTTACGTTTGATGTATTATTCATAATGCTATTTCCTTTTATAAGTCTTTCCGTGGCAGTTTATCAAAGCTTCCCGAAAGAGGCGACTCTTTCTTACTTTTTTTTTTTTCTTTTTACAACTATCAGGTAATTTCATTCAAACAAAACGAGTCTTAAACAAATTGCAATTAATTTACTCTTATCTTATTATATCTTCTTAGTGGCTTCCAGCCATGATGAGGACATGTTGTGTAATCGTTTTGGCTCAGATGACCTACAACGCGAGCTTCCGGTAATGATGACAATTTTTTTCTTATAAGCTGAAACAAAATGTTTACACTACGTTGTTTTGTTTCCCATTTATTTACTTCAAATATCCATCGTTTAATTCATCACCAATAACTTTCCGGATTATACTGAAAACAACTTTGTTTCACGACTTAGCATACTTTGTAACAAATTAATTATAATTGTTACATATGTGTGTCTCCTTCTTCCGTCGCTGTAATTATTTCTATACCATTTAATTAGTTTTCTCTCCTATAGTCCAATTAATTATTTTATAAATTACATAGCTTTCATCCAAGCTGCCACCGTATACTGAAGGAAACCTCTTTTTTTCTGTCTCTTCATTCTTGTTTCTACACATACTCCTTTGCCTCGGCTCCAATACCACCAGTTATTCTTTGCTATCAGAGATACTAACAATAATACCATTAGTTTTTTACATTTAAAATTTATATAACAAATAATTACATACATTATTAAATATTTATAATTATTAGTATAATGGAGTGACGTATGTCCATTACAGTTTAAAATAATGATTAGTAGATACAAATGTTTTACTGGTTCGGGAACCTCATTTGAAAATCATGCCATTTTCTGCCATTTACTTCCTGTAAAATTTATTATTTCCTCTTGAGTATTGTTAATTTTCTCTTTTATAAACAAAATCTTCACAATAAAGAATACCGATATTTTTCTATCCTTCAAAATATTATTAGCACTTAAAGTGAACATTAAGAATGTCCAGCTTAAATTTTTTACTTTCATCTAATTAATTCATAATAATTCGGTAAACGTTTGCATTATTGCATGCGAGAGTAAAAACAAAAGAATCAATTACTTTCACCTTTTTCATATTGTTAGTAAATTTTATGTTCCGTAACAAGAGTAAATAATATTGCAGAATGCTTCACTTCAACCTTCAGTGACTTAATTGTTGGTTAAGAAATATGTTTCATAGTGAAAAATCTTCCCGAAACATGATAGAAATTTGTAAATGTGAGAAAACTGATGGACACATTAAAACTAACATTTGAAATACACACCGCTGACCCAATCTGGGACAGAGAATAAAGCAGTAAATCCACTATACAAAAAAAAAAAGTCGCAAAATCACATACTTCCACGACAAAAATTTATATCACCTTCTGATTAGATTGATCATAAGCAATTATTGCAGCAGTGAAAAGATAATGTTTAGCAAGTTTCCTCAGCCGGAGCAAGACTTTACTGGTGCTTCGTCTCATAGAACAGAACATGGATAGGGTTTTGTGTAAACGACAGAGCCAAGAGTCTCTGAATACGGTATTTTCTTACGTATATATGAATTTGGTTAGTAACTACCATAAATCCGCCGTAAACTGTATCTTGTATAAATTTTGTAATTATGGTTTTAAAACCAGTAATTTTCTCATGATTATCCAATAGGTGCCAGGAAAACATTTGTTCAGCTTAGAAAATGAGGTAATATGATCTCCAGTATTATTACTTCTTGTGCTAGAAAATATTTTCAGGAAAATTAAATCAGGTTCTCGAATAAAAAATCAAAGAAGAATTACTTTTACTAATTTCATTTCAAATTCAATCCGCTATGCGGGGATCTGGATATTAAATTTTACAAACTCAGTTTTTAAAAAATATACAAATGCTACCAGCCAAATATCTTATCACTGCAACCGTGATAATTATTCAAATAAACTTTAAAATTTAAAACATTCTTTTTATAGCATTAAGTATATAACAGTTATTGTAGTAGCATATGCATTCCGCAGATATCTACTTGTTGTACTCAGTCGTTGCTCATGGAACTGGTCAAATTCTATATTGCGGCGTTTATGAGAGTTCCTCTCAGGTATAGGAAACACAATGTTGCCAAAATAGTCGTTAAACGCACGTACATCCGACAAACTAACAACATCACGTCTTTAGAAACTCCTCATGATACCGCATTGACTGCACCCTAATTCAAAGATGTAAACATTTCAGCGTTCGATTTAATTTCCAAACGTTTATAATTGAAGCTATAAAAGTGTCAAATATTTTAATTTTTATCGAAACTTTAATCGACGTAATGGCATCCCGCTATATTTAAAGCAAATATTGGTACCTTTCATTTATATACGCCTTTATTAAATTTTTTCTGTGACGAGTTGAAGGAAAGAATATAATTTTCTTTCCTGTAGAAGTTCTTAAAATACTGTAACCAAATAGATGGTTGTGAATAGTAATCATCAACCATTACCACCTCACGCAGACATGTCAGCAGTGGCTGGTGTCACTTGAGTTGTGATTCCCGTCATCTATGAAATTCTAAATAAACTGGTAAAAGTTTATCAAAATATTGATGAATGTTCTCGTTAGGCGATTAGGTACTGTAACAATAAGATTTTTGTCATGTACGTAAGGTCCCTTCTGAGAGAGAGTATCATATTAGACGGCACTGGCAATACTTGAGGCATCGATATGGACTTGGAATTGTGAAGCGCATTACAAACTGTTCGGAGTAGATATTGCAGCAGAGGAGTGCAGCGCAAATATCACCCCGGCAAAGGGGAGGTGCGAGGGAACTGATTTCAGAAATACCACATTACGGCTGATTCAGAAATCACAAATCTTTGGGGAATGTTTTATAGCTTTTCTCAAACAGGTAATGTTTGTTCTATTAAAACAGCGTTATGTCTAAAAATACATTAATGGCGGAATATACTTACATTATTTATTCATACAGTATTAGTGCTCAATTAAACTGAACGGCTTTACCAATAAAGTTTGTTCAGATTTGCAGTTTTATACAACTATTTTAGGGACCAGAGTGCAGTCTTATTGTTACGATATTTAATTTTAAATTTTTTTTCTTTCGTATCACTTGGGTTTATGACATATCGATATCTAGGTTATTAGAACTGGAAAAAGATTGTGAAATAGAACGGGAGCGAATTTAATAACAACATTTACCTTCAGCGATTTCAGGAAACCATGGAAAACAAACTCTGCGTGGCGAGACGACACACCGAAGCCAACTCCTTTGGCATGCCACGCCCGAACGTAAATACGCTCACTCATCTCGTTTGGTCCTTCTAGAACAACTCCTCCGAAAACTGCAACGTAAACTCTTATATTTACTTTTTTTTATTTTACGCCTTGTCGACGTCGATGATATTAGAGGCGGGAAAGGACTGAGGGTAAGGAACGGTAAGGAAATCGGCCATGTACTCTTGAAGGAAACATCTTCGCTTTTCCCTGGAATGATTTCGGTAAGCCATCGAAAATCTAAATCTGGATGGTTGGTCGGGGATTCGAACCCGCGTTCTCCCGAATTCATGGCCATAGCGTTACCGCTCACCCACCACGCTCGGTCACATTGACTACTATTAAGAATGTAGATGGAAGCAGCAGTAGTAACTTGCGTTTTAAAGACTCTTCAGAAAAAAAGTGGTCAAATGTAACTGCGAGGTGTTCTTGTGGAAATGAATCCGGGTACTATTCGTCACCACGGAACGCAAGCCAGCTCCCGAGTAAATCATGTATCTGAGTTAGCTAATGAGCTACGTGATAAGAGGCAGACGGGCCACAAAAAATTAGTCCTTGCTGCAGATAAAGCGCTTTCGCGCCGCTGCGCTAGTCCGTCGGGCTCACTGAGAGCTGTCAGAACAAAGGAATGCTGAGTGGCAGATCAATTTACAGCATATTGATTCAAAAATAGGGGATGTGAAATTTTTAACAAAGGGGCGTCTGCTGCCACCAGCTTTTTGCCAAAGGGATCAAATGGTTTCGTATTCCATACAGGTAAGGCGGACTGAAATTAGCGCAATCTCTTTCAAATGTGGTGTTGCCTTTATTATCAGCAGATTAAACATTGTCCCATTACTCCTTTACTTAATTAATGCGCTGATCAAATTAATGTTAGCTATGACACTAATTATTCACTGCGTCCTATCACGTTTATCTGTCGTCTAGATTTCGGTCTTTTCGTATTAGCTTGGGAGCGTTTTGCCTAACGTGCCTGTCCCTTAAGAAAAGGATACCTGCAGTTATAAATTGAATGTAATTTTTTTTAAAAAAATAATTTAACTACAAAGGAACACATGCCTCGGAGCAAATTTTCCTTCACCCCTACCACTACCCTGCTACTATTTCTCTTTACTAATTTTAATTTTAATAGCCCTCAGTGTTTCTGGTAAATTATTCAGCACCTTCCTCGGTAATTTATTCCAATTCCTGACTCCCTTACCGACAAAATAAAAGTTTTTCTGCTCCCACACACCTGAAATCTCTTCCCTTCCTTTCTTTCCTTTTTTTCCCGTATGATGCCATGCTCGATTTCGGGCATAGGTGGTTACCATGGAAACTCTTGAGAAGGTGTGCTGAGGTGGCTGCCAGTTGCCTTCCCAAGTGTATGTTTGTATATGTTATTAGAGGGGTGGATGACTGAGGTCGTGTGTGTATTGTATGAAACGAGAGATGAACGAAGGAAAAGTGTCCGAAAGACACTGGAGGAGGGGGCCTTAGATATAACATACCCATCTGATTGACGAATCACCATCATCAGAATCGTATGCCTCACCCCATACGCACTGCAGAGAGTGTTGGGGTTTAACCCAGCACTTTGGCCAGCAAATTGGTAATTAGTAATTGTGCACCACCACCTCTCCTACCCTACAGACCAAGTCCTGATGGTGAGAATTTCTTCTACCACCAGGATTCAATCCAGCTAAACACCTGTCAGCGCACGGTGCCGCAACCAACTGAACCAGCGTGGCGGGCTCCTTCCTGTTACTAGTTCTACCTCTTCTACAACAACCTAAGAGTTGTTATTACGAAATTTCAAATAAATGAACCAAGCATTGCTGTAGATCAGTGTTTCTCAAACTTTTTATCTGCAAGTACCCCTCTAAAATTTTCCCGGCCATGCCGAGCCCCCTTGAGAAAAAACTACGACTTTTTTTTTTTTTAGCTCCACTACTAGCGACAATGAACAATATTCACCATTGCGCGTGTTACACGCATAAGATAGCCAGTCCCCAATACGTAAATTTTGTCGCGAACCCCCTACGGTCAACTGGCGAACCCCTAGGGGTTCGCGTACTCCACTTTGAGAAACACTGCCGTAGATGAAGGATAGTGTAAAGAATCTTGATGTTCGCACTCTGTTTGCCGATCCTGCCTAGGATCTCGGTGCAAGCACATCGGGAAAAGGCGCCCATTTGGTAACAGGTTCTCATTTTGTTAGAGAAATCTGTTGCGACTTTTTACCCACTTTGACGTTCCAAGTAAATCCGAATTTAAGTTGGTCATTTGCTTTATAATATTGAAAGTATCTTGTCACTGGAAAATTTAAGAGATTAAATAAACAAACTGACTTTAGTGCAATTGCGTTTAAACAACTTGGCGACCGTAAAAAAAAAAAATGTGTGTCGGAAGTGTTTACTACCGATCGTATAACTGGCTGCTAGTTATAACAGGACAACTGTCTTTGACATTACCAGATGAAATGGGGACTCCAACCAATACTTTTCAATCCCCAGTCATAAACATTCCCACACATCCGGCAGAGCGTGCAGGTACCTATCCTAAAACAGTTTCATAAGTCACACCAGAAAGAGTTATAGTGCCCTCCTTTCTACTCATCCAGCGTCTCAAACACAATTTAAAGCATTTTTGTAAGAGGGTTTATTGTTTTCAGCAACATATGTGTGCTAAACACACGTTTCATATAGCTTTCGTATCTAGCAGAATGTTTTACCCTTCTTAGCTTGCCTGTATTAAATTCAGTGATAGTTTTCATAAAGTTAGATATTTGTTTAAATTGGTCTCTCTCCATTAATTGCAAACTCGCCTTGTTGCTTGGGAGCTTAACTACGCTTGACTCTCGACCCATCGTAAGCTCCTTGGAGTCCAAATAATTCAAAAAATTTGCACCATGTGTTACTCGTAGCTGCCCCTCAGTATAGGAGAGGTAGCGACGCACAATTCGTAATCATCAGGTTGTGTATAGAAGTTCCGAGTTAAATCCCAAGTCTTTCGGCAGTGCGTTATAGGAAGACGACACGCGGCGCTGTTGATTGTTAACGTTAAACTTGATGAATCTTTGCTGTATTTCGCAAAAATATTCAATATCTCAGTGAAATGTACTTGATTCATCGTCAACCATGATGCGAACATCATCCCAAGCATAATTTTCTGTTTCAATTTATAGAGTAGTGGTGAATGAACATGCATGAAAACAGCACAGTACAAAACGTTCATCCGTATTTCCTCTCTGACTTGATTCGTTGTATGTAGTTAATGCTGGTAATATTGGTTGTGTACGTTTTCGTAGGATCGTTACAAGCGTTTTTAAGGTGCAGAACACAAATGATGCAGTGTATTCATATTAGTCTGAGCAACTGTAGGCTACCACACTGACGGCTGCCCTGCTGCAAATAGATTCGTAGTTCAGGATCACTGGAAGAGGTCCTACTTCAGTTTGTTACACTAGGAAAACGTTCTACTCTGTATTGAAAATCTTCAACCACTCAGTTTACAGAACAGTTTACGACCTGAAATAGGGAATTCTTTGCTTTAGATACCGAATTTTATTCCTACAACTAGCATTTGGCTGCGGCCCTACATGAGTAGACGAGTGCGTGTAAGGGAGATTTTTATATTTTTGAGTGACAATTTGTCAACCCAGAGCATGGGATAAAACCTAATGTGTTATAAAAAGTTTCATTTAACCGACTGAGATGCAATTTTTTAACAGATGAAGTCTATGCCGATAAATTAGATCTCTTTCGGTATGGCACAGTGAAACGTTTTCTTCATTTAATAAAAACAACACGTGATCATTTATCACTGACGATATATAGCATCTTTGTAATATTTAATTTAAACAAAAAATAATTTTTCATCAAGTTGTTCACACATTCTGATCGTATTTTCGACAGAATGTTTGAGCAAAAAATTTTCGATCACTAAATATAGCCAAATATTAATGTAAGAAATTACCAGAGTCAAAACCAAGTCAAACCTGAAAGTTTAAAATTCTCAGGCATAAAGAAAAATCACAGTTTCGTGAAATCGCAAAACTTTCTAATATCAAAGACAAGGAACAGAGAAACAAAAAATATTTTGCGTATGGTTGTTATGAATATTTAGGATAAGTGGATAGTTTATCTTGGTTGCTGCGTGCAATCTCTGGTTGCGATTGTATTAAAAATCTCTGAAGCGCATCAATTTATGTTCTGAATAGATTATCATTTCTTACTCCGGTGCCCGATCACGTATGTTCATAAGATATGCCGCTGATCTTAGGCTAGATCATAATCTATAAAATGGTGGAAACCAGAGTCGGTTGGGTAGTTTCATCGCGATGCCATCTCAAACAGACAGACAGACTCAACCCACTACACAGTTATTTATATCGAGATTTTTTGGTCATGTGTCAAGCATTTCTGAAATCCCTTACTATCCACCATTTCACTTCCAAGATTTAGAGCTGAAGTTCAGAAAGTAGCTGTAATTTTCAAATTGTTCTTCTATCTTGGAAATCTATAGGGAAGAATCCTAATTTCGTGCCATTTAAAGAAATAGTCCTGGTATGTTGTAGCTGTGTCAGTCAAATTTTTTTCCATGGCCTCCATGAGTTATTCGTTCGACTCGATAGACATTCACAACAACCGGTTGTTAAATGAGACTGTAGAAATTGGATTCGAATTGACTTTCAGCTCTTCGTGATTTACTCAATTTTCGATATTTTTTTTTTTTTTTTTTTTTTTGTATTTTGTGACATCTCCTACGAAGGTTTGTTTTCTAGTTTGTAAAACAAAAACATATGCACGTTTTTTCAGAGGAATAATTATTCTGTGTTTATTGTGCGCTTTTAGTACACGTAGAAATAACACAAAACATGTCTCTGAAAATTCTTGATGAAAAAAATTACTGGTTACTTTAGCGAGTTCAGTTTAGCAGCGTTTTTAGTATTAATTCACATTAGTGGATGTGCTGTTGTAAATAACCTATCATAAACACACTGTGAGTCCGTGGAGATTTAATGAACTCTGGAGTAACACTTGACGTATCACCAGCGTACAGCCCACTCATTAACAGTGCAGTGTGCCGGCCTCGGTAGCGTGGGGGCTAGAGTGCTAGCTCCACGTGCCGAAGGCCGCCGGTTCGAATCCGGCCGCGGGCATGGATGTTAAGTGTTGTGTGTCTGTGTGAATGTCTTGTACGTCCTGTGGCGTCCATACATTGGGAAAAATTACACATTGAGCTGGCTGTATGGCCTCCGTTGCCGAATGCCATAAAAAAAAAAAAAAAAAAAAAACAGTGCAGTGTGGGTCGTGGAACAAGGAAAACGTTTCCGGCCAAATGACAGTTCTATTCCCGGATGCAACACCTGTTAGCGCGTGTCCCTGTGCGCAGGAGTCTCCACTCGACATGCATCTATGGGCGGGGTATCAAGTACTCCACATCTCAACTAGCGATTAGCATTCAAACAAATGTAGGCCCCTGCCAGAGATCGAAGCGACTCATATATCAGTCAGAGCGCATTTCGAAATGCACGAATTCAAATTTCGACACAGCTTTAGGCGGTTTTCCCTAATCGTCCAGGTTTTTGCTGTGATGTCTTCATTTGTATTAAAGGTTAAAAAAATTGAAAAATATTGATGACTCTTGTAAATTAGTGTAGAACTTGACATTAAGGAGGAGGAAATTAAGATACATAATTCGGTCTGTAGCTGGTTTTTATTTTTTTTTTATTTTGAACCAGTCTATCAGTTACAAAAAAAAATATTGAGCCGTATTGAACACCAGCGATTTACTTACTTTGAAAGAAAACAAAATAGGGACGAAGCGAAGTAAAACAAGAAAAATTTCTGAACCGTACTTGCATAAGCAATAAAACCGGATAACATTGGGAAGTATAGAAATGGTTATTCTGAGGTTCTTTTAAGTAAGGTAGGTTTTTAATAAGAAGAAAAATACTGTATGTCATTAAAATATTTTTATTTCCACATTCTTCATACTTTCATCTACTTTTTTTTACCTAATTTCCATTTTTGTAAAAATATTTGTCATACAATTACATCTAAATACAGGGTGTCCAGAAAAGGACTCCCTGATCTCAAAATTAAATATCTCGAAAACAAAGATCGATAGCAGCTTTTGTAACTATTATTTCACACTGCTGTATACACTTCTTACAGCTGTCACAATAAACATACCGTTTACTGCATTCCTCTATCGATCTTTGTTTTCGAGATATTTAGTTTTGAAATCAGGGAGTCCTTTTCTGGACACCCTGTATTTACTCTGCAATTCACAAAATTGTGACTGGCAGAAGGTTCTCAGCACCAAAACTAATCTCATTGCTGTGCATTCCAATCCCGATCAGTACGAGGGAAGAAAGACTCCAATTAAGAATCAATGCAGTACCTTATTTCTCTAATCTTATCACTCCTGTCATTGCAACTCAGATAAGATCTCTATACTTCGATTAACTCCTTACGAAACGGATCCAAAATGGAACAACAGTAGTCCAAATGTGGACGCACAAGATTTTTTTTTTTTTTAACTGCTTAACGTCTCTTAACAGCGAGGTCTTTAGAGACGGGAAAGGATGGCGGACAGGGAATGGGAAGGAATTCGGCCATGGCCTTTTAAAGGAAGCATCCCGGCATTTGCCTGGAGTGATTTGGGAAACCATGGAAAACCCAAATCTGGATGCCCGGACGGGGATTCGAATCGCCGTCCTCCCGAATGCGAGGCCAGAACGCTAACCGTTACACCACCACGCTCCGTGGACGCACAAGAGATTTGTACCCTATTTCCTTTGTTTGTTCATTACAATTTTTCAAGATTCGACCTATGAACCATAGCCTGGAATTTGTTCTACCTGCGACCGAATTAATGTGCAAATCCCATTTGCGAGGTCCTCCTTACTAATACTTAATAACTAGCAGAAGGCAGATAGCCCGCTACTGGCGACACATGGCCTAAAGAGTTGCATTTGCGGTTGCGCTACCTCCTCGCATTATTATTTATTTGATGAAAGAAATATTCTCAACTAGACACTTTATCTTGCGCAACGGGTGTCAATATGAAATTAAATCCACTAATAATTCTTTATTGCACAATTTATTTAACATTTCAAAACTCATATAAACCAATACAGAATTGTCACAGTCCCAATATTACAGTTACTCGTGGTCTTTCCGCGCCATGTTCTTTTCAACCTCCTCTTTCATAGTAGGCACAGTACTGCCAAATTACAAATAATTATATTACTACAAAGATAATTAAAATTAACCAAAATACCTATACACACTACTATGATGTGGAAACCTATTATTTAAAAATTTATTTACAATATCGTCATAGCGATGACTTGTGAGTGAGCCCTGACACATTTCATGTTTCATTTCTACTGTCACGCCCAAATATTTAACAGAATCGACCATAACAATAACTCAGCTGTTTACTTTTTATTTCGTTCAACAAAGTTTTGAATTCCGACGTGACAGAAATCTGTCGCCTATGAAGACGCCTAATCCATGACTGCAGTTGTCACTTTTTCATCGCTGTCACCGAACCGTTGACCAAAAAGGGACTCCTTTGAGCTTTGAAACAGGTGAAAATCTCCAGGCGCAAGGTCTAGACTGAAGATGGATGATCCAGTAGTTCTCATCCAAAAGACCTGATTTGATCTAGTACAGGCTGATTATAATTAAAGTTTAAGTTGCAAAACGCTCTAAAAAACGAACCACTGATTAGAATGGCATCAAAATTGAACGGCGTATTATTGAAGAAGGGGGAAAGAACATGAATGCAAGATGGCGCTCCTCCGCATATTGCAAATCGAGTGAAGCAGCTGTTGAGACGGTATTTCGGAAATGCTAGAATTATCAGTAGTCATTTCCCTCCAGCAGGCCGGCCCGATCACCTGATCTTAATCCGTGTGATTTCTGGCTGTGAAGTTATCTGAAAGATGTTGTGTTCAGTGCTCCGATTGCCAACGTAGCTGAATTGAAGACACGCATTGCGCAACACATTCTGAACTTGACCCCGGTGGCACTTCGATCGGTTGTGGAACATGCTGTTTCCCGATTTAATCTTGTTGCACACAACCGTGGACAGCAAATTGAACATGTTTTGTGCCAGTCTCGCGAAACTTAAAAACCGATTGGATGGATGCTTTTTATGCGGTTTTTGGCCTCAGGACAATTAAAAACCGATTGGATGGATGCTTTTTTGGTTCATGTTCTTTCCCCCTTCTTCAATAATACGCCGTTCAATTTTGACGTCATTCTAATCAGTGGTTCGTTTTTTAGAGCGTATTGAAACTTAAACTTTAATTATAATCACCCTGTATTTCTGATTGTCAGAAAGCGGTCTTGGCACCCACTGACAACACAATTTTTTGATAGTGAAATTCCTCCGGAAGAATAGTGTACAATTCTTACCATAAAACCTGGAAAACCAGTTGGTAACCATGAAATCGTCAACCGTCGGACCTCTCTAATTTTATTGCCCACATCATGAATCAGATCAGAAAAGATCGGCCTGGGCGTGCCTCATCATGCATATTAATCCGCGCGTCCTTCAACATTCTCACCCACTTTCAAACTTTGCTATCACTCATAGCTTTACCAACGTGCACTTCACAAAGCTGGCGGTGAATTTCAGCCGCTGCTAAGTTTCTTGCACTCAAGAATCGAACGTGTGTCACTGTCGGTGGGTGAATCAGTGTTCTTAAACACTATAAACTTCTACAGCTCAGCTCAAAGACGGACAATACGAATGCAAATGGTGTCTAAGCTCGCGCAAAGCATGCTGGGAGCACTGCGGCGATCAAACTCTCATTCGCAAACGGACCTTATTTTTATTCTTATTTTAATGAAAAACACCTTCTATATGGACGTCTGTGGATGGATAATAATAGCCTCGTGGAACATAGAATTCGAAGAAGTGGTATGCTCTGCTAATAGCTTCCTGTGTGGGTCGTCCCGCAATGGTTTTTCAGCTAATCTTCACCTTAGAATGGCCGTTCATATTTCTACTCGATGTCGACTCTGCGACAAAAACCCGGCGACCTTATCACCTTTTGTAGACCTGTGAATGCAGGCGTCTCTGCCGTATCTATAATGAGTCACTACTTCATCCTCCAGAACAAGACGACCAAGTCCCTTACACAGTTACGAGTACACGTGAACCTTTAAAACAAACTTTTAATATCAAATAATTCGTACTGATTGGTCTTACAGTTATGGTAGTATATTTTATGATCTTTTAATATTTTGCGTAACAACTTTTGCATTAATTTATGCATTAGTTGAGGAGAGACTAGGCGACATTTAGAATAAAATTTTACCTATATTCGTTTGGCCCTGATGGAGGACGTAATGAAGATACGTTCAGCAGATGAAAATACTTGTCAAATCAACAAGTAGAACACCCATTTACGCAAAAGATTTTCTTCTGGAAAATCAGGATAATACAATCCAAAATTTTGGCCAAAGGGGTAGTCAGGTACGTTAGGTGAACCACAGCCGGCAAGGCGACCCAATTATCAGTGCGTTGCTACTGGAAATTTGAAATTCTCGTGTTGGTAGGTGCTTACAAAAAATCTTCGGAACTATCCCCCCATTCCAGCCACCGCCCGTTTCTTGGTTGACAGTAACAGACAGTCATACTCAAATGGGTATCGGTCTGCATCTACAGTTCCTCGTTAGCAGCAGATCGCAGTTTTTGCAGTCAGTTCAACAACGTGGTAATCTTACAGGTTTTTTTTTTTTTTTTCATCTTAGCCATTATTCAGTGTTATTATTCATTGCCAAGATTGTCTTTGTCACATACCCTTCATACTCTATGCTCCAGGGTGGTTTTAACAGTGCTGTGTTGCGCGGGGTGGTGACAGCTGTTGGCATAAAAATACAAGCTGCTATAGGCAGGCTTGCGGGAACCGAATGCCCAGTGTTATCCAGGACATCAAGAATCTGAGGAGACAACTCTTCCAGCTCCAGAGTGAGCAAAATATTACGATTGCTGAACACAACATCCAACAAGGACATAGGTTTACATTTGAAAAGACGAGAATTTTAGCACATGCGAAAGATTTTTAGGATATAGTCTTCCCTGAAGTTATTGAATATCCCGAAATTCATAAATTATGAGTGGTATAGGGTGCTCTGTACCAAAAATATTATTTTCTCCGTGCACTCCGGTCCAGAACAGCACGATGGAAAAAATAATTCATCTAAGCTTCAGTACGGCACCTCATTTCTCTCATCTGCGTCGCAAACAGGTTGGTGAATAAAGTACATGTAAAAGGTACATGTGTAAAGGAAGTTGATATTCTCGTATTTGCCAATAAATTCAAACAAAAACTAAGTCGTCTATCTGCTACACAATCCCTGCTCTATCTATGTACCAATTCTGTGACCCTTTCGTAAGGGCTATCATAAGCAGTCATAAATCGAATAAATCTTCTCCGTACTTTCTCTATACTGCGATACCTATACTAAATGGCACAACAATATGCCACTAGTCTTAAGCTTCCTTAAAACTGAGAAACACTGCATTAACATATAACACTGTATCAATAAGGTTGACTACGTGATACGAAAATAGTCACCAGTATTTTATACACTTGTTCTTTCGAAATTTGTATTGGTTCGGTTATAAGCAATTAGTTTTGGTCTAAGAACTTTGCTATGTTGAAGAAAATAAACTTTAGAGATATGAGTCAGTATATCATAGAATCCATTCGATTTTACTTATTTGAAAATGTAAATTACCTTTTAGAATTTTCCAGTCAGAAGATATTTTTTTCTCCTCTAAAGATTTATAGTAAAATCAAACATAAGTGGTTCGATTTCCATCGCACACTCTCAAAATTCTCTTACTGGGATACCACAGGGACCTGGAGTTTTAATTTTTTTGAAACACCTGCGTAACTAATCCGTCTCTAACTCCAAAGAACGCAACCAGCCGATAGCTACAAAATATGTTAGAATATAGTATAGTTGTAGTAGCATAGTGTCTTCTTCTTATCATGCCATGAGTGATTCCTGGCGTAGGCGTCTCTCATGGGAGACACCCCTCGATGGGAACTCTCTGGTGTGGTTTCCCGTTGCCTTCCTCACTGCGTGTTAGTATGTGTTACTGTAAGTGTGGATGTCTGTGATAGTGTGTGGGTGCTGAGTGTAGAGAGTTGTTTGTGTTTTGTGAAATGAGAGAGATGAAGAAGGGAGAGTCAAAACTATATTTAAGCATACATTTAATCAACTCGAGTGACTTAAATCTGTTCTTATTTCACCGTCGTTCGCAGATTAATACGTACCTGTATAAATGTTGAATGCAGAAGTCGCTCTCACTGTCGCATTCAGTACGTCGTAGTACTGAGGAGAAGAGGCCTAGATGAACCGCATTCCTCGCAGTTTTGAAGAGGACGAGTGGATTGCATGTTGACTGACGACTATTTCTGAATATGACCTCAGTTTTGCTATGCGATACCTCTCCCCTATATCTCATGCGGCAGTATCCATAGCGGATCGCACTCTAATAACGCGTCATTGATATGGATAGGGTTAAACATTTTGTTTTGTCTTTAATGTCCTAATACCCGACTGGATTAGAGGCAAGTGCTTTTTGATTGTTTTAACCAGCGTAGTGTCGCGGAGACACTATGAGGTGCCTGTCTGAGCGAGCATTTGTGTGTCGCGTGCCTCTCCGTTTGAGGCAGCAGCAAGTTGGCACCTGTAACGAACGCACATGAACCGGGACAGACAGTTCGATGGGATGGGATGCCATGCCTGAAGCTGTTGCGTGGATCAATAAGCCAGCGCCCCTGCCTCCCTCCACGCAGGTTTGTTTGCAAACTCGATGAATGTGCAACAGCGTATTAACATGGCCCGCTCGGCGCTAACTGCGACTCCATAACAGTCTCATTGCTACGCCAAAGTTCCACACACAGCTCCACAATACACACTATTTACAACTAACGAGTTACATTAAGACTTACTGGATATTCTCCTAAACTGTATCGTTATTATTTCTATCTTTATAAGTAATTGGACTATATACACAGCCATCTTTACCGTGCAGTTTATATTACTGGAAATGTTTTCCTTGGCAAAACGTAAAATATTCATTACTAGATTAACATATCCGCAAATTGAAATAATTCACAAAACATACATTCAAATGAAAACATGTTTTAATCCAGTTATTCAAGACTATAGAAAGTGACGTAGAACGGGGCAGGTATAACCCTTCCTACTGAATTTTTACAATAGTGTATTAATAACTTAAAGTAGAGTATCAGTAAAACTGTTTGAAATCTCTGTAATAACTGGACAATGTTTGATTAATATTATGTGTTTATTTTTGTATTCCCTTAAGATCATGCTGTGTAATTAAATGTGGCATTTATAGTTACACTGAATAGATCTAGAACGGGGTAACTGGTTTTCTACCGAAAGTAACTCAGCCTACTGTCCTGGGAATCGCTTGAAAGTGAAGTATGGGATTGAGAGAATTATAATAGCTTCCCTGCTTTTCGCTATCCCGGGGGGTTAATCGATGGATATGTAGGCCTACATTTGTTTATCGATTATACGTTTATTCGATGTGGGTCAGAATCAATGACTATTACAAGGCTATCTTTGTAAAATTAACGAGGAATGTTTGTTGGACATGCCCGCCGTTTTAAGGGCTTACACGGACTTACTCAGACAGCAGTCTGTTAGTACGGATCCATTAGCAGTTAGTGCTTCGTCCTGGCAATGGACGTAAGTTTTATTTCCGGTCTGGTCACAGTGATTTCTGTTTTCCACGGTTTTTTTCGCAATCACACCGACTAAATGCCGGGATGGTTCCTTCAAAAAGGCATGGCTTAATTCCTTATTGTTTCTTGTCGCCAATCCTCTCCTAGCTCTAATTATTCCTACGTAGGCCCTAATCAAAGAAAGAAGAAGACAAAAGCCATCAGTACCATGAGATGAGAGTGTGCAGCTGTGTAGAATGACTTTAAACCTCGAAGTCATATTCCGTAATCTCTTGAAGTGATCAACGATATCGTTAATGTTATGGAAACTAATTTTTTTTTTTTCAATGTAAACTTTTTATTAGCAATCTGACTATGATTTCAGTCGTTAATTGTGGTTTTACTATTTCAAGCATCAAGAAGAATTTTGTTTTGACTTGATAATTTACAGATAACAGGATAGAGCGCCTGCAGTGTTGAGGGGCTGCCTACCTGAGTACTACGTGGATGGTGTGGATTCGAATCTTTTTAGTACGTGGGATATTACTTTGGTCCTGAGATCTTCATCTAATCATTCGTCCCTTTGAACGGAATAATGGGTTGATAAAAGCTTCTCTAAAATACAACCTTTTTCACTATTTCAAATAGAGTATTTTATTTTTATACTTTAGAAACATGTGAAATTAAAGAAATAACTTTTTGTATTTTGTAACTCAGAAAAAATATTATTTTGTCAGTTCTCCTCAGTTTCCAAAGTACAGTAAACAAATACTTTGACAACAATAAGTTCATATCATTATTTTTTGCCACTTTGCGCTAAACCCCGACAAAATTTTACAATGTGATTTTTAGTCTTCCTGCATTTCACATTAGACACATCATTCCCGTGCTTCTTATTTTTGTCGGTTGTTCCCTAATATCAATGGTACCTTCCTCAAAAAGACAATTCCTATATGCAAAGTACCAGATGTATACGGTAAGTTCTAGTGACCGCATATAATAAGTGAGAGGTAAAATCAGTCTACACCCCCAATGATGCACACATCGGGAAGATACACAACGCTTCGTATAAAAATACAGCGCCTACTAAAATAACCTGTTAGTTGCCACGCTAAAGATGGCAGGGGGAATAACATAAATATGCTTTCACCGCCTTTATAATTGACTCGGCTCTCAGTCACTTGGCCACAACGTGTTCTGCTTATTCGTGAACGGTGAAGTATGCATAGCGCTGTGCAGTTAGGATATTCACTAAACATCGATGTATCGTATCCATTCGATGTTTACCATACGATACATCGGACTGATTCGATGTTTTGACGAAGAATTGTTCTATTTGATGCATCGATTTTTTAAAAATAAAAACATCGAACAATGACAAAAACAATAGAAATAAAAGTTAAGATTACTAAATTTATTCAAGATTAAATTAAATTATTTCAATTTAAAGTAACGGTCATTAACAATTAGCAGGACATAACAACGGTGAAGATAGATTTTTCTTGCGGTTGGCTATCCTGTCCCTATGAGTGAATGAATAAAATCAATGTCTTAGGTTCACTCCTACTGTTTTCCGGTGTTTGCTGTGACTCGAAATAAGATATTATTACTATAAAACAACTAATTGTTACCTTATACTACTTAATATTTAGATATAAACCAGGTTGGGGCAACATCTGATTGACTATTGTCGAGACTTCTGTTGCATCCAAACGTTTATTTTTAGGAGGCTGCTCAAATAGTCAATCAGCAAAGGAACAGAATGAAAGGAAAACGATTGAGTAAACTTTTGTTTCTGCAAAGTTTGCCTAAACACCATTGATGTTAAGTGTTTAAAGACTTAAAATAAATATTTTTAGGCAGGTTTAGAATTTAGTATTTAATGTCTGGTTTTTTATTGTAATGGTTTGGTATCGTAATAAAATATTTCTCTTAATTTGTACTTTCTGTTTCACTCACAAAGCTATACCTCACTAATGCAACACTACTTAACCAACACACAGTATCATAAAATTAATTTTTTTATGTTGGGTAAAAGGTAATGCTCTGTCCTCGCATTCGGGAGGAGGCGGGTTCGAATCCCGGTCCGGGCATCCAGATTTGAGTTTTCCATGGTTTCTCCAAACCACTCCAGGCCGAATTACTTCCCGTTCCTTGCACCCAGTTATTTCCTGCCACTAATTACCTCGACGCCGACGAGGCGTAAAGACATAAACAAAAAAAGCATAAAATTAGACACATTATTTCAGCTACATCACTACACTGCTGGTAAGTGGTACTCTGTGTTCACACGGACCAAACGAAGTACAACGAACTATCTACGATCAATTGGAAATGGTGAATATCAACCTACTGTCACATTTTCTCTCGGCAATTTTAAAGAAACAGGTAAGAGATAAATGAAACTACATTTGCCGACGAATAGTGTTGGTTTGTATTTGTTGAGCTAAGAAAAACATAAAAGTATTCGATGCTGAAAAAACATTGATGTTTTTAAGCGATGCATCGAAAAACATCGATGCATGTTTGCGATGTTTTACATCGATGTACTTTCTAAGTGCAGATTATTGTGTAACGCTACATTGGCTCGGCCTCCAGCCAGATAGATAAAGACGCTTCCTATTAGGGGGCGTCTATTAATTACGAGAGGCGTTTTTTTTCGTAAATGCGGATCCCCTCTTAGGTGAGATCCCCCCTCCCCCGAACGTGAGATCTACCTCGTGATTTTGGAGGCCTATATTTTTTTAGCTCTACTATTGTTAGAAGTGCGGGCCGCAATTCTAAATAAAAAGTTAACGTGAGATTTCTTACGACCCCCCTCCTCTGGGGAGACTTCGCCGAATACCCTCCCCCCCCTCTCATTTGACCTCACGTAATCAATGGATACCCCTTTAGTCAGAGCACCGATTTCTGCCTTACCCTTGTCAAACATTTTATTGGGTCGTGTGAAAATCAAGGAGTTATTTAGAGTTCAAACTGGGAAGTGTTACCTATTGTATTTCTCGAGTTTACGAGGAACTAGGTCAATGCACTCGAATTACAGATGGAATCAATATACCGCTTTTTATCTCAATTGAAAGATATCCTGCACGATTGGCTGAAACTAAGTTCTCGCTGAACTTATATTCTGCATTGTATGACAACTTGTATTAACTGTTGAATGGACTATCTCACTATTTATGGAACATGGAACGTGTGACTTACCTACAGGTTATTTGGTTAATGTTTGTTCAAACATTTTAAAATCGCTCTTCTTACTTTTTCCACTATCTAAATTTTGGGGCATAAACTATTCTGTTTTAAATATTCCGAAAACGGGTTAGCATCGTCAAACCATCTACATTTTTTTTTCTTTTTACATAAATTAAAACTTTTATCGGAGAGATAGTGTCAAATATCGCTTCGATGTAAATGAAATATTAAAAGTATGTGCGTCGATTAAACTGAAAGAACGGAAAAACGACTTCATGGTAGAGGTTCTGGAAATACTATATTGACTTCAACGATTTCGGAGTATTGCCCTGATGCTTGTTTGATAACGTGTTCATACTGACAAATATCGATGATCTCAGAACTGAACGTCTTAATGCAAAGTCTTTTGAAATCGTAACTTTTGATGAACAAAATTCCTTTATACGATACAAGTGGCCAACAGTTGCACACGGTAATTCCTTTACTGACTACAGTTAGACATCTGTCAGGAAAGAACTTTAAGGATTATAGCTAAAAATTTATGGAAGATCCATTTTCACAGAAGTTATATGAACTTGGTTTGGAGAAATGTTTAGACTGCACCTGAAGAGTCTACTAGGAATTTTATTTTCTGTAATCATTTTCGTGATTATATTGATTCAATCCTCCATTTCTAGACTAATATTTCCATTTTAGCATATAAGTTACAAGCTATATCTTTAAGTTCATGCTTTATATATTCTTTTCGTTGTCCTCTACCGCAGAGCTTATATCCGACTGTTCCATCAATTAACATGTTAACTGATCCCTATGCCGTTGATCATTTCTTAGTGATTTGCCTTTATTGGTCTTATCTTTCTCAGGCAAGAGCAAGACGTTGCCAAGCGGAGATTGGCGAGCCCAGTGCGTGCATACACAGTGCAATAGTCAAGGAGACAGCGACGTCTGGAGGAAGAGGATCCAAAATTTAATGTGCACCACATTAGCCATTACTGCTCTATAAGGTAAATCATTAAGTGACAGTACTACAAATTGTTCCACGCACTTCTGCGTTGTAGTCTGGTTGAATAATACCAGTGAAAGCAACTAAAACGGAGTTTTGTTTTCTCAGTTCAGTAATACATTTTGCTGTGCGTCTTCCACTGTGCTTTCCACTGTGCTTTCATGATAGAGAAAAAGAAACCATTTGCAGGTTTGAAGAGCCGTAAAAAACTTTTCTTGGAACATACTGTCTTCATAACAACCGTTTATTTTGAGCAATACCATACGTCGTTGAAGAGATTTGACAACCTTCGCATATACATGTTATATCGGCAGATCTGTATATAACCGGACGCTCACGGGAGGGAAAGAACCAGTTGTGAACTTAAATGCAGTTGGAAAGAACATAGGAGAAGAAGCAAACAGTGGGATGAAACATTAGGGAATAAGGAAATCAAAAGCTTAATCGAATCGACATGGCGAATAAAAACAATGCCTGAAGCATTTTACTAACTCTTTAATTCGCATTCTAAACATATCATAAATAATCAAACTCGACTTGTAGACTAATCGTAGTCGTTTCTTTACCGATGTAGGGCGTGGCATGGACGCTTTTAATAGTTTCATTCATGTTGAATTCGTATTGTGTCGCATTTATTGTGGAGATATCACCTACAACAACAGAAATCGTAATAATACAATTAAGAATTCATCTTTGGATGACTTAATGGATATAGAGGCTTAGTAATAATTCTACTCTAACATCCAACTGTAGGGGCTATTCAGGACAACACTGCCATATCAGTTTTATTTAATACATATGATCAAGTCATTTTGTTTTCATATTCCAGCCTTTATCATTCTTCTAGGATTTCTAAAGATTATTCTAAAATCTGTTATTTCATTTTCCTCCTTCTTCTTCTTCTTCTTCAACACCTGTTCTTCAACACCTAATTTGATTTTAAAACCCTTAAATATAACTTACCGTTTATACCGTACTTAATGGCAGTAATAGTAATCACTTCAAAAGAAGAAATTGTTATTTATTTGGAGTGAAAAATTTTACGAGCTTAGGTTACAAGCTTTCTCCATTTAATTTAGTAACGTAACAGTTGTGACATTTGTTCCTCCTGCATGATAATTGTGTTCATAAATGAAATAAGTTAAATATTTGCATTGCACTTTGTAATCTATCTAAGGATTTCCTTTTTTATCTGGACTTCACAGCTGTTTAGCGCCGACAGAAGACCGAGGGCAAGGAATGGGCAGGAATTCCTCAGTGACCTTTTGAAAGAATCCTTCCCTGCATTCGTCATTTGTGATTTTCTGGAAACCATGGAAAACAGAAATCTGGGTGGCCGGACCGGGGGTCTAACTCGCGTTATTCCAAATGCCGGTACAAAATGTTACCGCTCACTCATACGCTTCATCCTTTCAAGAAAGAAGTTTCATGAATTATTTTTATGACATAAAAAAAGCCTGACAGTAGTATGTAACATGGATAGGTAATAATGGAGGTGACAGGTGCTGTTTGTGCCGATATATGCAGAAACATATTTCTCATTTTTCAATACAATGATTTGACTTTGAATATAATTTATTTCTTTAGGACTGGATGACCTACACGATTATACCTCTTTAGAACATCAATTGTTTATTGTATTTGTCTTAGAAGTAGTTGAGGTAGTGTCAAACATGGAGGTAGACTTTTCATGGCAAACTTACACCTTGTTTTATATGAGGAAGTTGCTTACACAGCTGTTCTTAGATAAATTTCTTTTGATTTTCTGGTAACACGAAAGTACCATCAGCACAAATGTCCCATAGGAAATTACAGTCTTTAAGGGTTCAAATACTGTTCTTGAAAACAAAATGAATCACTTCTCATTTTCATCATTCGTATTTATGTTCTTTTTTCATAATAAAAGCGAAAATACACGAAGTAATGCAAAAATACTTTCATGTTGCTTTGAGCTACTTACAACACAGGTTGAGTCGTTATACCGATTCTGATGATCTAACCAGCTCGTGGAACATTTTTGCTACTGGTCTGAAATTCCATTGTTGTGGCATCTCAGAGAGCAGTGTCCGTTCTTTCAAGGCTCACGCCGAACGAAGGCACGGTGTTCTTATTTCAGGGCCTACAAGTAGACCTTCTCTGGTCGCTGCAGTAAGAAGACGCCTCACCAGACAAAATTACGTAACTACATAGGTTCGAATATATCGGGCACCGGCACGTTGTACAATAACTTAATTGATTGATTCTGTAATAGATTCGAATGGAGAACAGTATAGGACTTGCCGAAAATATATTTACCCAAGTATTTTGAACAAAATCATTTAGTGAAATACTGAACAAATTATTAAGGCGTTGAAAAGGTAATTGTTACGGATCAGAGAATATTTTTAAATATGTACTCTTTTTACATTTCTTTACGTCATCAGGCCCAATGGATCGCATGCTACCTCCACTGCTCTTCTTTGCCAGCCATAGCGCAGGAATACTCGCTGAAGATCTATGAACACAAAGTCAAAACCATCGTGTTGTAGGTCTTGCTATAAGTCTCATTTTGTGGCTATTTTTGTCCATTTGTCGTCCTGCATTCGGACCACTTATTATGTCCATTGTAGTCATTTTACGTTCATTATACCGGTAGCCACTATGTTCGACTCTTTGTATACATTATATACACCGATGAGCACAAACATTATGACCACTGCCACTGCGAGATTGAATGCCGTCTGGAGGTGTGGTTGGTACGTCATACGGGAAGGAAAATATATAACCGGAGCAGAGACGCATGGGAAGTGATTCTAACGACGAAACGTGTGGTAAATGAGGAAATCCATCTACGTTAGTGACATAGAAAAAGGGCAGATTACAATGCCCGACGCCCAGAAACGAACATCTCGGAAGCTGCGAGGCTGGTTGCCTGTTCGGGTGCAATTGCAATGTACATCTATGGAAAACAGTATTAGGACGGTGAAACAACAAAAAGGTGAAAAGGTGGTGGACGTCCACACCCTCATCACAGAACGTGGAGGTCGGAGGCTTGTTCGCTTTGTAAAGCAGGATAGTGGGCGATCTTTGGCAGATCTGACGGCAGAGAAGAATGTAGGTGTAGGCAAAAGTGTTTTAGTACACATTGTTGAACATGGAGCCTGACAGCGGTTGGTCCTTAATACGTGTGTGAACGCATTGCAGCTCTGGTCGTCACAGCCTGAGCACCAGGCCTGAAGATGGCGAAAGAGTCTGTCGCCGAAAGCTCGTCTTTCGCCCACACAATCCGCCAACGAACCCGCAAAGATTACATTGGTCCTTACGTGTTCGCATATAACCCAACGACTGAGTCAATTACGATTGCAGTGGGCACAAGAGCATCGGGATTGTACCGCAGATCAAAGAAACAGTGTCACCTTGTCGGATGAATCACATCTCTTGTCTTCCAGGCGAATGCTACTCGAAACATGCACTGCGCCTGAGACGCAGGACGGTGAGTCGTTGTTATGCAATGGGGTACATTCACTTTACCTTCAGTGGGACCTGTGCTAAGGATAGAAGGAACCCGACAACTATGGACTACCTGCGGACCACCTGCATGCAGAGGAATAACTGTCCATTTCACAAGCCCAGAGGTGTGCTACAGTAGTTTGAGGAGCATGACAGTCAACTCAAGCTGATCGCCTGATTTCAACTCTATTGAACACATCTTTGACGGGTCCCTAGTTAAGGGAATTGCATGGCCCAGATAAGTTCGAAAACTTACCAAGAACTTGTGAAAAGTACGCCACGCCGAATCGCTACTGTGTTGCGTTCCACAGGCGAGCCAACGCGCTATTAAGCTGGTGGTCGTAATTTTTTGGCTTTGCTGTGCATTTCCTTATTATGAAGGCTTCTCTGTTTTCCATTTCTATCATCAAGCAAGGGATAAAAAAAATGGAACTCTTCTTTTTCACACATCAACAGTCTTTTCGATGCCTGCTTACAATAATCCGGATGCCTCATCCGTATAACACTGTTGGTTGAATTAGCGTTTCGTGTTTACTAATCTTGGACTATTGTAACAGAGTTCTACTGTAGGCAGTACTAACAGCAGTTGCCTTCTGCATTCTTCTCTGTCTTTCCAATTTGTTAAGTGGTTCCTCTCTAAATACCGTTCCCAGATAGTTGCAGTTGAACTTATCATGGTGATACGATACATATTTTGTCTGCGGATGTAGGTGAGATGCTAGTTCTTCGTTATATTTTCGATATATGACCGTATACTCTCTATAGTCGTTCGTAATTTCATTGAAGTTGATTCGAACGAGCCAGCCATTTCTTCTAACTCATCCTGTTTATCAGACAGTACTGCAATATTTAATATAAATATCTGTCATATATTATTAAAGTTAAATCCTAGCTATAATTTTAATCAATCTACTGCCTGAACTACCGTGTCGTACCCTCCTCAGAGGCACCTACGTGTTACAGAAAGCACTCACGGAAGTGAAGAGTCGTTGCGGTACACAGGCCACATCAGCTATTGCGAGTACAGTCCAGTTGACTGATTTTTCGCTCGTCCAGGAACTCCAGACACCATTAGCCAGTCAAACAGAAGGGCGATAGGGACGATGTTATGATTAATGAGGCAATTTCCACGAATACAACATTCACTGGCAAATCCTCAGAGATTAAAAAGAATAAATCTTCAGCCAAAACGAACCCAATTGTTATTCCGCAGCGTCCTGACTCCCAGCCTGGCGTCGATACAAATCCAGGAGAATATGTCTGCACGTAGTATTGCGCGAATGTTCAGATGTAACAATGATATTTGTATACGTACTTAAGAACGGCACTTTGCGATTATTAGTTTTTACGAGTAAAATTCACATGCCATTCGTCAGCACATATTACTCTAGATTTGAAAACATCTTCTTTAATTGTGTATTTAAGACTAAAGGAGAACCACTAAAAATGTGAAAAATGAAATATGTAATACTCGTGATCCATAGGATCTACTGACAAATGAACTGTTTCTTTAACTGTTTATTATTACCAGAATAAATTGATTTTACGAAACTTACATTACTTCCACTCTTAAATCGAAAAAGTTAAAACCATCTCCAAAAATTGTTTAGTGCATTCTTTGGAAGTTAAGAATAAAATAGATACATGGCGAGTGGCATTAGAGTTCAATGAAAGGATGCAACCGTAAATGGAAGAATTCTCTTTAGAGATAATTTTTTGATCAGCCCAAGGTACTTGTCCTTCCAACCGTCAGCTTCTAGCCGCGATACTACTATTACTATTACAATTACTCCGCGATTCACCAAAAGTGTTTGGCGGAGGGTGCATTGCACCTGTCAGGAAAGGTAATGGTTTGGAAGGGATATAAGGGATATGGCAGGAGGCGCCCATGGGCTATTGTGAGGAACCATCCCAGCATTCGCCTGGAGCGATCTAGGGAAACCATGGAAAACCCAGATCAGGATGGCCGGAGTGCTTTATCGGAAGCTACTCCTGTCCGATTTTGTGTTTACTCGCCCGGTAAATCTATTCTATTCCATTCCCTAATCGCTCGTGGAAAAAATGAGTAGAGAAATGAATCGGTTCTGGCCCTGATTTCTCTTATCTTATTTTCGCGGTCATTCCGAGATATGAATGTTGCTGGTAGCAATATTTGTTTGCTGTCATTCCGAAATACGTCAGTCGAGAATTTTTCAATTAGCTTCCGTCGAGAGCAAAGCCTTCGGTGCTCCAGGTCTTCCCAACCTAACTCCTTCAACATGGCACTTACGCTTTCCCTCCAACTATATATACCTGTCACGAATCGGGCGGCACTTCTTTGGACCATCTCTAATGCCTCCATTAATCCCTTTTGATGATGACCCCATACAGAGCAACAATATTCCAGGTGAGGCCTCACTAGTGACTTGTACGCAATCGATTTAACTTCCGGAGTGCATTGTTTTAAATTACGACCTAGAAATCGAAGCATACGATTTGCTTTCCCAATTACATTCTCGATATGCTCATTCCACGACAAATTATTACGAATTGTTACCCCTAGGTATTTAGCGGAATCTACCGTTCTAAGGACAGTGCCATTAATTGTATATTCAAAGCTAAATGGTGTCACCTTTTTACTTACACGCATGACTTGGCACTTTTTAGCGTTTAACTCCAACTGCCAATCTTTACACCACGCAATTATTTTCATAATATCGTCTTGTAACAAAGTGCAGTCGTCCTGGGTTGTGATTTCACGATAAATAATAGCATCATCGGCAAATAATCTTTTCATTCCCCTTATTATGTCGCACAAATCATTAATGTATATGAGAAACAACAGAGGCCCTATCACGCTTCCTTGGGGAACCCCGGACTTCACTTCGGCAAGTGATGAACGCTCACCGTCGAGAACTACACACTGTGTTCTGTCCTTCAAAAAGTCTGCAACCCAATCAAATATTTGTCTAGATATACCGTAACCGCGAAGTTTCCTAAGTAACCTAGTGTGAGGCACAGTGTCGAAAGCTTTTTGAAGTCTAATAAAACTAAATCAGCCTGGGATTGCTTATCTATAATACGGCTCAAGTCGTGAATTAAGAGGGCAAGTTGTGTTTCGCAGCATCGGCCTTTTCTGAATCCATGTTGATTTGGGTTTAAAAGCTCATCTTCATCCAAAAACCGCATGACATTTGAATAGATGATGTGTTCCAAAATCCTGCAAAATATTGAGGTTAACGAGATCGGCCTATAATTTTGAGGATCATTAACATTCCCACTTTTGAACACTGGACTTACGATGGCGGTCTTCCATTCGGCTGGTATTTTTCCTTGATCCAAGGAGGCGGTATATAATTTCATCAAATACGGCGCAATTTCCTTTGCGTACCTAGAGTAGAATCTTGTAGGAATACCGTCTGGTCCTGGAGCCTTGTTGGGATTTACATTCATAAGCAGTTTAGTTATACTACTCCCATATTAAATCTACTGATGTCACAACTGCTGTGCAGACTGTGGCGTAATCTTTAATGAACAGTTTAGGTTATTTTGTACCCCCCCCCCCCCCAAGATGATTAGTCAGACATATTACACGTAAAATTTGACTTTTCAACGATAATATCTGGCCCTGGACGCACAACAGTTCTTCCTCCAGAGTATGCTCAGGTAAAGAGAATAACACACTAGTATTATCGTATATGTGGATAGTCTGACGCCTTTGCATCTGAGTAAAAACAAAAGTTCTGATCATGTTCTGTTCCCATCTCAGTTACACACACTTCCACTAACAATAGTCCAGTCCTTTTATGCCATACAGAAGTATTTTCAGTCTCAAAACTTAAGTTATAGCGGCTTGAAATAGGTGCAAGCCAGAAAGTTTTAAAATTTAGACATCGGAGGAATTCTAAAGCAACTGTGGCAATGAATTCTTGATGAACCATTAGCTTGTTTGACAACTCTCGTCTTCTGCAGCTGCTAACAGTTGATTCATAATATGTCTCCACATCTTTAAGAAAATCTAAAAGCAATACATTCTTAGAATTTGAAAATCCATACAGCAAAACAGTTCATACAGACGGAAATCTTGGTCTTATTTGGAGAAGGAGAATTAGCGAGCCGCAACTGCATTCAACGTTACTTTGACTATTGGGGTAAAGTGATGGACTCAAGTATCATCCATAGTCGTAAAAAGTCCCACAAATCTACTGCATTGGATTAAAAGAGAGATGGATTTTGCTTGAAGATCTCTCGGGAATGCGGCCGGATCAATTGATCGCAGTTCAACGAATTTTCGACGGCGCCATCATCTTCAGGTAGCGTCTGCTGACTGCGCTTCTCACGCCAGTGTTTCTTGTATATAAAAAAAACTATTGTCACAACAGGAATTTTGTTCTGTCCATATCAGATTACAGCTGAATCACCCACTCCCTCGGCATTCGCAAGAAAATACAGGTTGAGACTGTATGCTACAAAGAAGGAAAGAATTGTATGATTTTTGTCGCTGACTTGTAAATTTCGATTTCTTGGTCGGGCTTCTCAATAGTGGGACGACCATCTTAATCTCTATAGGTTCCACAGCTGGGAGGCAGATACATGTCAAAAAGGGGGGGGGGGGCGTGGGTTGCTGGGTAGCTTCGTTGACCGTGTGACCGTAGGTCTAGCTGTACACTGTCGGACATGCCATGATTTCTTCACCGCCTCTCAGATATAAAAAGATTTATTCTCACTACACACATTCTATGAGAGTTTGCTCTGAAACATCATTGTTAATACTGAGAAATTACAACTCTGGAAACGTAAACTATCGGCAGAGTGCCGTGACTGCTGAATGTAATTCTCCAAGAGAAACATATGGAAACAAAAAATTATGGTACTGCCAAATAAGACTTATATAAATTGGATAAACGAATGTTTTTGGTCAAGTATTACAACGTGTGTCCCAGCATATCACAGCAAACGCTGTTTCACACACTTATTTGTGAGAAAGAAAATTTTCAGCTCTTGTTGCAATTAAAAAAACTATCGAAGCAAACTCGATATTGTCAATCATTTGTGCACTTTCTAATATCCAACCAAGAATAGGGAATCTTGTGAAAAGAAATGCAATCTCATCCTTCCCACTTATTTTTTTCTATTTTTTTTTCAATAATTTTTTATTTTTTTCTAGACAATTTGTAACTTTAGAAGCAACTAAAAGAAAAATAAATATATTCTATTTTAGACAGAAAAAAAAATTATTAGCGGGTGGTAGGACGGGAGGAGGGAGAAAAGGAGAGAGGGAGAGGGTTTTTTTTTTAAGGAAGTGGGGGATGGTTAGAAAAACTCTGGGAACCTTTACTTCACACAGATACGACTTTGGTCAAGAACCTGGCACGCCCGCTCCATGTAGACGAGCTGAACCCTGCGCACTCCAGTCGAGCCACTCTCGACACAAGAACGGTGGCGCTACGAGTGCGGGAGGCCGTGGCTAATAACTCGGGGCGTGCAGCTACCTGTATTAATTACCGGGCAGCAGCCAACCGAACGCCGATTGTACCGCTAATCGCGCCGAGAGCGCGCCGCCCCAGCTTGTTTTAATTGCGACACGGCACGCGGGCCGGCCGCCGGCGCGGCGGGCAGAGTGTCTCTGGCCAGGTCATTAGGCAGCGCCAGAGACGCCGCCGATCACCGGCGTCGCAATCGCAGGAGCGGCTGGACCCGCTTTAGGGACCACTGTAATTGCAATTAAGTTTCCGCTAAGCACTCGGTTGTGAGGTGCAGAACACCGCGGTCGGCCTGTGAATATAATTTTCCTGCACAACACCGTCTCGAGAATGAGAATTATTACTGCTTGTAAGCTAACCAGAGATCTTCCTCTGTAATTAAGGTTTATCGCTGACTCGCGGTGATTAGAGAGACAAGTGCGCGTTGCCTCCCCGCCGTTTACGCGGACGGAGGAAGCTCTGGCGTTCTGATGAGTTCCTTCGCACTTTTCGACGCGTGCCTGCTCCTTGTAAGCGACTTCTTTCATCTTATTAATTTCCTCACTATTGACGATAACGTATGCTTTACTAAATCCCTATTTCAGGGAATCATAGATTGTCGCCGAGTGGTATGCCCGGGCCGAGAAGCCAGTTATAAGCCAGCTTTGACGTATCAAACACTCGTAGTTCAATTTTCTCCAGTTTATTCGAGACGCACGATGTGATTCTGAAACTTACAGTTCACAATTTCTGCGCGTAGTAAATCTGTGATATTAACGTGGTGGAAATAAACCAATTTAGTCTCTGATACAAAAATTCTAATTTCGATAATATTGCATTCCAGTTTGTAATCTTTGAGGCCGAAGGAAAACCCTTAACAAGGATTCAGGTCACACCGTTTAAGTTTCATAACTAACTACTAATAGGACGCAAGTAGAATGTAACGAAATGCATTTGTGTTTTTTTTTAGAGATATGTTCTTTGATTAGTGGTGCACATGTGTTCCAGTAGAGCGGTGTGGTGAACATAGATAGGTCTCCGTTTCGAATTCATGTGTCGGCGGGGATTTTGAAATGTCCTTATCCCTGTCACAGTTTGCTGTGTACTGTGAAGTACGGCAGAACGCTTCCGTGTCTCAGATTCTATTTTGAACTGTAGGTATTCTTTACCTGACAGTATTACCAGGTTTGGTTAGGTAAGAAGGAAAGGAACTGGCCACACAACCTCTGATACCGGGCTTAATATCTCTCCTTCAGGGCGATCCAACCAACCTCTTTTTTTTTTTAAGTGTTCCATTTACCATTTGGAAATTATTGTAGACGTCGTCTCTTTTTATCCTGTACTTCCCAGGAGCTTCTTTATCAGCTAGTCGAGTTGGTTCTTGCACGTGGATTAACCAAAACGTTTCTCTTTATACTTTATCCAATATCCACGCCAGAACTTCTAGTGAGACTTGTACTTTGCCAAGTAAATATACGCGCATCAATCAACTTTCGTTGTAAGACGTCTCAGTGATTGCTTAGTTATGCTTGTAAACCATCTCTTTTTCGTTGATTCAGAAGACAGATATTTGCTGAAAGGACAGGACAAACGACCCCCCCCCCCCCCCCTAAGATTTACAGCACAGATAAATAATTCCCATTAAAAGCAGTTTTAATATTTGTAACTGTCGTTTGGAACAATATCTATATTTTCGCACCACAATTTCTTCTTGATATTTCCTGTTATTAGATCCTTACTGTGTTATTATCACCCGCGTATACAGTCTGTTGGCGAAAAAACCATACCAGCGTTCGGATAAACTAATAAAGCGAAATATGTTGTTTAATTTCAGGTATTTATTGCACCCTACCTATTCGATTCCGGAATTAATTAAAAGTGTAATATCTATCTATGGTAAATAGCAGATATCCCTAGGACAAAAAAGGCCGTAATTGGTGGTATTATTTATTTATGATTGTTGAAAACTAATGGATTTCCAGATGCGCATCACCGTATGGAAGTGAACTTCAAAATTATCTTCATACAAGAAGAGTGTGCATAATGTCCAGTAAAGAAGTAAATATGTTAAATTAAAAAAAAAATCTTTTCTGTTTGCCCAAGCTTTATCATTTCACAATCTTTCACAGCAACATGATTTCTAGCAATTTCTTCAGCATGACAGATTCTTTTATTTAGTTCTCAGGTTCTTTGCATGACGCATGATCCGTTAAGGAACCCCTCACGTTCCAATTCCATCATAAAAATGTATTAAACCTGATTAGGGATTGTACATAAACTACGTGGCTCGGGTTGGGGGGGGGGAGGGGTTGGCTGAAAAGCTACGTTAAGCTACGTGGGGGAAGGGGGGGGGGTCCGAGCCAGGCCACGTAGCTTCTCTTTCATATTATTTGTCACAGTTAAAATGAGATACAGAACACACAGAAGCATGTAAATATTTATTTCCGTCATTTAATTATCCCCGGATGTAAATTACGATAGTCTCACAAGAGAAAACAGCACAAAATGTCTTCTGGAATCAATATGGAAAAAATTTACGTGCTACGTGGGAGGAGAGGGGAGGGGGGGGGTAGAGACAAAAGCTACGTCGGGCTACGTGGGAGGGGGGGGGGGGGTTCACACAAAGCCAAAATAGAGCTACGTGGTTTGTGCTCCCTTACCTGCAAGATGATAGTCATAACATCTAGACATATAAATAAGCTACAACGAAGAGCTTGTCATATGATAGCTCTGTGTGGATTCTGCTGTTTTAGGTATTTTGAACTGGGACAGGTCCGTACTCCTATAGCGCTTGTACTCGGCTGTACGTTTCTAGGTGACATAATCACTGATGCTGAGTGGAGTGTATTGTTTTTATGTTGTATATAGAAGATGAAAGAAGGGAGAATCTGAAACCTTGTACGGCTGTTCACATCCACTGTTTTAAAAGCCTTCATGGGATCTCTAGATTTAATGTCGCCTTCCTACGGAAGAATCACAATTAAAACTGTAGTATGCCATCAATCGATACATACTGCGTAGAAGTGTTGGATTTAATCTTTGACTTACAGTCTGGTGGTAATCGTGTTCTATCACCCCTCTCCTAACCCGCTCGTCAAGCCTTGAATACTGAAAATTTCTTCAACAACCGGGAGTCGAACCAGTGTACCCGGTGGTTGACGCCGGACATCTTCAGGCATGCCGAAGGGGTGAGCTCTGCGTGGTACGTTAGATCGATGTAAGAGCGCGGTTACATTCGGAACAGTGTAGGAACAAAATGCGACAGACGTAAGAGAGCATATCAAGCAATGTATGAAAAGTAAAAACTTTACGTAATTAAATGGAAATCACAAACGAATCTCAATATCTATCAAATTTTCCACAAATTTTCGTTCTTAATACAGCGCACGATGCCGCCCATTAAATCAACCGTTCCCAAATTTCTCCACACTAACAGTAGAAGGTGACAAAAGGAGATTAATGAACGTCGAGATGCAATTCATGAAAATAACACAATAAGGACAGAAAATTATCAGATGACATCTTTAAGAAACACAAAGTTAAATCAGCTCTCCAAACTGTGCAAAATTACAGAACATCTTGGACAGATCATGTACTACGGATGAAGACGGACCGGATCCTACGAAATATCCTCAAATATCAACCCAGAGGCAGGAGAGATGTAGGAAGACCACCAATAAGACGGAATGAGACCTTAAAAGACAACTAGGCCCAGCACTGTAGAGGAAGAAGGAGGAGAGAAGCATACTGTAGAGTGGGTGAAATGACTTGAGATATTTGAGTAAATAATCATATACTGTCATTCAAATCTTACTTAGTATCACACAGAAAGTGTTCCATGTAATCACAACATCCAGCGGTTTCATTCGGCAACTAGTCACGTGTTTTAGGAAAGCGGTCGGTTTTATTAAACTTTCTCCACATTATGAGAAGTAATGCCCCGCGACCCGAGTGGTAACTTTCGCTTCAATAGAAATAACTTTTTGCACAACCGTTACTTTCTGGTCTTTTGTGAACATCTGTTATCCTTTATTAAGACGTAAATATACGTAATTGGGTTGTGGTAAGGCTACAAGACTACTTGGTTCTCACGCTCAGAGAAAGGAAAGTCAGTAGCCGTTAACGCCAGGGCCGAGGATACCGTTATTAACAGATACCATACGCTATTATTATGAACGGACCGTAGTCGGAAACTGCGTTAAGCAACACAAGGTACATGTTTGTAGCCAAACCCACATCCGGTCTCTTTTAGGCCACTTTCCCTTATTTGGTGGGAATATCATTTGCAAGCACTCAATTCATTGCGGCTACATTGACGGTGTTACCGGAAGAAAAACAACGGTTGTGATCCCAAAAATCAGATAGATCAACTTACTCTGAATACTTCGTAGAACACGTCAGGCCGACAGAGTTTTGTCTGTTTCCAACTTTGTTTTGGCAGCTTGTTAAGATGGTTCCAAATCACACGTAATGAAGTTATACACTAACACTCACATTTAGCTGTGTTGAAAATCAAAATTACTCCTTCATCTTCTTCACCATCTTTTCCCAACATTTTGGGTCTTTACTCATAATTGGCATGGTCAAATTGGGAGCTATGGTTTTACAGCCTCAAGTCCTTGCTGACGCAGAGCATTTTATACTAATTGCTAGGTCATACTAACAAGGGGTGGCCGCCAAGTGTAAGATTCAGAATCCATTTGTACTGTTTATAATGCAAGCTCATGGCTAGAGGTGCAATGTACCAAAGCAGTAACATGCGCTTTTTGCTGTCGAGAAAATCGGCATTGAAATATTCCGTTACGTTCGAATACCTTTGAGCTTTTAAGCGGCGCGTGGCGCAGCAAGCAAGCTCTGCCTCATAAGCCTGTCGTCTCCGGATCTAATCTCTCTTCTGGCAACGTTCTTATTTATTTATTTTTTCAAATGTATATACAGATAATTCCCGCCAACCTGTTACAACAGTTATGTATATAATAAATTTTTTTTAATGCCGTTTGTTGTGTAAAAAAACAGACAATTTCGAACTTCTTTATGTTATTCGCAAACAAAGTTATACTTTATAGTTGTGCCTTGAAAATAACACTAGGAATAAAACTCAATATAAAAAATAAAATTCAAATCCGTACTATTTATTGAAAATTTCCGTATATACTTGGAAATAATTTACGATTAGTTAGATGAAGTAGCTGGAGTGTCGCCCGAACCAGAGTGATAGTTATCATAAAAACATGAAACGCAAATAACAGCACGACATCTAATAAACGCTGAGTTTCTACAAAAAAAAAAAAAAAAAAAAAAAAAAAAAAAAAAAAAAAACTGTTGAGAAACACACCTGATTGACATTTAAAAAAATTTTATATCGTCCGTCTGCTGTTTAAAAAAGTTATTGTATGCATAATTGTTGAAACTGATTGCCGAGAATTATCTGTATACCAATTTCAATAAATACATAAAGTTTCCAGCAGCGAGATTCGATCGGCGACAACGTGCTTATAGAACAGAGAGCTTGCTCGGTGCACGATGCGGCTCTTGAAATTTTCCCAACGTAGAAAGTATTTGAACGCAACCGAATATTTCAATACCGATTTTCTCTACAACGGCGAAGAGGCGCAAGTTACTGATTTATCAAATTGGACTTCTAGCAGTGAGTTTACATTACACACAGTATAAATCGAATCTGAATGTTGCAGTTGGCGGTCTCTCCTTGTAAGTATTAATGGGGGCAGAGAAGTAAATGTTGCAATCTGTCTCTGAAAGTATAACTACGTTCTGCGTGTGATAAGTGTATTTACTGTCTTTAAAAAATGTATTTTATGGGACGAAGACAGTCCCGGCGTTCGACTTGATGGCTGTGGAAAACTGGCAAAAAAAGCCGCAGTCAGTGCGGCCGGTAGGCAGGGCCTGGTCTCGTACTCGGTCCCGTTGTGTCTCCCCAATCCACTGTGCGGCGCCTCAGCGCACTGTGCAACACTGGCGGGTTAAAAGACCAAGTAACTGTTGAACGTTAAAAGGAAAAGAACTTCATAAACTAATTTTCAGTGTTCAGAGTAACTTACAGTAGATTTTTTAGTTACGGTCTGTAATAAAGTCCTTTTTTTTTCCTTATGGAAATACATTTCTCTGCCCTGCGAACGATAAGAAGGTGGGTTTCGGAATATGTTTTTTTGCGTATTTTCTTTTAGCTACAGTGCCACCTCAGCAGAAGAAAGTAAGCAGGGTAATAATTAAAATGTAATACAATAGTCTGTCATTTTATCCAAATGGCTGTACATTATTACGATTAAAGTACTGTACTTGTTTTTTGAGACTTCATGACAAATAACATAATACTCGTGATTTTTCTGGCTGATAAATTTTCTTTCTCATCATATACATATTATCAAAACAAGAATAACAAAGGAGCAATGTGAAGAGTATGCTTTACACTGACTTACCTATATGACGAATTTGTACAAGCGAGCTCGCTGGAGTTGTTACACAGTTGACAGTACATTGCAACAGAATGCGATAAACTTGTAATTAATAAGTTGGAGATTCTATCATACCGTATTACTAACTTACGCCTCAGGTAGAGAAAGTGAATAGGAAAGCGGAAAGCAGAATATTAATTTTATGAAACGAATATGAAAATTAATATTTAGATGGGTTGGAAGTGTTATTATGGTAATGACATCTACTGTCTTAATATCCGTAAAAACAATTTGACTAATGGCATGGTGGGTTGTGATAGCTCAGCTGTTAGTGGGATTTCTTTTAAAATGTAGTGTCCTAGGCTTCAACTTCGATGTGCCAGTAATAGTTTCGCTTTGATTATGTGTTCGGATTCCAGCTCCCTGGTAAAATGAACTTGCCTTGCTGATTCTAACACTTTGGCTCAGTATTCTTCTGGAAAAATCAGCCTACCACCGAGTTGTGATATAAATATAGTTAGTATTTTCTTTTCTTGCTTTGGATGGTTGCATAGTTAACTCGTACATCTAGTGCCCTAACAAACAATGTAATCGAGATAACACTTAGGTAGATCAAAGAGGAAAACACAGATCTTAAAAATAAATTTGATGACATTGGAAATGTCGCTTAAGGTTAGATTATGACAGGAGAAACTATTGGTGACAAATGCATACAAAGGGGCGGTCAGTACCGCAGTTTAAAATACAAAATAATGATAATAATAATATCCATACCACGGTGATGCAGGAGACTATCATATCTAAAGACACTATCTACAGCTTCTGAAATAGCGAAGCATGTAGTGGGAAGTTGACATCGTAGTGTTACAGAATATTTTTGCTGCTGGAGGTGTCACGTAAAATATCTGTCAGTTCTACACATTTGTAGGTTTACTTTTTATACAGCCCTGATAATAGTCAAAACTAACATATGTACAATATTACTAAACTCAAATGATTGGGATCCGCTGTTTGAAGGTTACTAAAAATAAAAAGGGAAAAGTATTTACAATGTCTGTCTGTTAATGTGACCGTCTGCTTGTTTTGGCATCATGAGAAAACTGATCAACCGTTTACATAAGGTTTTTGGGGTTTCAAAGTTTATTGTCTGGTTTAAAATCCAATAAGTTTCATTATCTACGTCACCTGTCAATGCATCTGGAAATTAAAATCCGTCCTAAAATATTTAACTTATATGACTATATACTTTGCTATACATAAAGATTAGAAACGGATTTTGATGAGAACAGAAAATTAAAATTTGATAAAACATTAACAAAAGATACGAATTTAGATTTTATGAATAGCCTGAATTTTCTTAAAATAACACGAGTCTGAAGTCAATATTTAAATAAAACCAAAAAATATTTACGTTCCTAACTACGTTGTAGTTACTGTTTTACTTAAGTTAGTTTCACTGGCTCACAGAATGGTGCTGAGTGTAGTTTACATTAAAGCATAGTGAGTATTTAATTAAACCTAAAATTCGTTTACATTCGTATAAGAACAAACAGATCATAATTACCTTATCTAAGCACTTTGCGTGGAAGTTCATCTCGTGAGGTAGCGGCTGCACTTAACAACGAAACCTTTAGCCCGGCGAATGTATGTAAAAGGAGGCGAATAGGAACTGACGTTGGAGGCACGACACTTTATAGTTGATTGAGCTGGAGACCAGACCTAGCGTGGTAGGTGAAAGGTTAACGTTCTGGCCTCGCATTCGGGAGGACGTGGGTTCGAATCCCCGTCCGGGCATCCAGGTTTGGGTTGTCCATGATTTCCCCAAATCATTCCAGGCAAATGCCAAGATGCTTCCTTCAAAAAACCATGGCCGATCTCCTTCCCGTTCCTTGCCCCCAGTCCTTTATCGCCTTTAATGACCTCGACGTCGACGAGGAGTAAAGCTGTAAGCAAAAAAAAGAAAAGAAAGACCAGTGAGTTCACATGGTGTTCTCAGATTCGGTTAATACGAAATCAATTTGAAAAAGATTATAAATAAGCACAAATTGTATGAGCGATGGATGGGGAAGATATCTTTACTAAGTCTTATTAACTAGAAGGTATCATGAAATTATATATATACTATCACTGAATAACTCATCCGAAATTGAAAATAATTCGAATAAAGTAAATTGTTTACTGAATTCAGTTTATTTTTATGCTCATTAACAAAGTCTCTCGCCGTTAATACTGGAGTGCAATTGTATAACCGGTTTCGGCCTTTCCCTGTCAATGATGATTCTAACAGTTCAGTGAAACCCACGAATCCATATTGCAGTGTAAGGCTGTGAAATATTCACTATTATTTCATTTATATTAACTTTAATTTGTAAATTGAAGACAATATTATTAGCTGCTACATACGGAGCAGAAATCTTTCCAGAACATCATGTAGATATATTACCCATCTTGTACGAGATTTATTAATAATATTCCACATCAATCCTTCCCACAAAATTAGTCATTACATTTTCTAATTAATCTACTGTCCTGCAAATGTGTAAAACATGCGCTTTTCTCAACTGGTTGAAAATTTATTGTTAGTTAAAATATTTAATTTACGCATAAGTCATTATACGAACTGTTCCTTTATTATCCATAGTGGTTATCATAGATAATAGTAGCCACATTACTAACTTCATTGTTACAAGAGAAAATAACTGATTACCATTCTGATATTTCAATTGTTAAACAAACTTATCACCAATAATTTTGAGTTTCTACAGCTAATCTCTCTTAAGCATAATTTTTGTTTCCAAGTTTTTTTTGTTTTAACTCCGTCAACAATCGCTGCTCAAGACGATATATGTAGCCGGGAAGTTTATGATGAAAACTAAAATCACTTCTCACAACAAATAAACTACGTATTTATCCATCGTCAAGTAGTAAAAAACGTGTATTTTTAAAACTAGCAGTTGGCAGTTGTCGCTGGAAATGCTCATAACGAAGGGCTGTTATATTCTGGTGCTGTTATTCCTAGTTCTTTGTGATGTCACGCGTGATGAATCCTGTTTGCGTCCACACGACCTGTGCCGTGAATCGGTTTATGTAACTTACAACCCTACTTTCTAAACAGTTACGAACACTTTAAATTCCTAACTATCGAAAGTTGATTATGGTGTACTATTTTTACAAAATAAAAATCAAAGTGTATTGACAAAACATTCCAATTTATATCTATTGCTATACAACTAAAGATAGGAATCTGTCCTCACCATCACCTGCTATATTCAGGGAAATTTTTAATCTATACTAGCTGACCCGGTCACGCGTTGCTGTGACAGTAATTATAGTGCGTTGGATTAATGTTATTCTAAACTTCCTAAAGTAGTCAAATTAATATTCACTAATAAAGACAAAACATTGTAGTCGATTTGGAAATTCAAATGTAATTGGTAAATAATTACGGAGAGTTGAAATCAAGGACAAACGATCATAAAAAAAAATAATTTACTTTTTATTACAAATTACTTAATTGAAATTATATAAAAATTGATATTTATAAAAATAAATTATTTTTTATTTATTTATATAATTTATTTATTTATTTATATAAACTGAAATTTCAGTTTTATAAATGAGGCCTATGAAGTTGATTTTTAAACATTTTTAACAATTATTTTCATTATTTTAAATTATTACAATTTATAATTTTAATTTATCTAAGCGCTAATAGGTGCACAATATTTTTAGTTGGCCTGTCTTTTGCTAATACAAATAGATTTTATGGTTTCCCTACACGTGAGCAGGCGACATATAGTTGCCCATGGGAAAAACACGTATTTTCCAAATCCAAGTCGCAAACGGACAAGCCTTTTAAATGGTATTGGATATTCTGACTGTATCATTGGAATACGTGGCAACAGGACGATTTCTCCTTTAAATATTCCAGTCAAAATAGTTGCTTCAAGAACATTTCCGGTGATCCTTTTGATCACCAAATGTGTACCATTGCAGAATCTAGGTGGATTCAAATTATGAAGAAGAATAATCGGTGAACCAAACATTAACCGGAGATTGTGTGGCAGCATTCCTGTTATATCCAAAGAGTTTAAAAACTCATTTGGAAAATTTATGGTTTCATTTTCATCTACAATAGTATCTATTGATTTAAAAGACATCAGATCTCCTGGCAACAACTGTCGTATCTGGAAGTTAATTTTGTTGACAATCACATTATTTTCTGCCAAATTGAACAATTACTGATCCAATTATGATCTAAGTAATTATTTGATATATCCAGGAACACACGCTGAGTTAGTTCATTTTTGAGTGAACAACAGTGCAGAATTTGTCTGGCAATTTAATGTATTGTGTATTTCGATGCAGTTCTATTTCACCTTTTCCAATATCCAGCAATTGCTTACAAAATACTTGTGCCGATGGATCATTTTGCAACTGTACTCGCATGTTCATGGTCAATCAAAGTTTTTCGACATTTCACCATAAAAACGATTGTTTTAAGCATACGTTAATCTCATCGGCAAAAGTAGAGCGAGGAATCACTGGTAATGTCTGTCGGAAGCCACCAGATTCTTGCATACGACGCTCATATGTCCTGATTCTTTGAACTTCCTTACTTGCCGCGATTTGTGTTGCTGATTGATGAGCTCTCTCGTCGTGCGTCGTGCCTCTCTGCTACACGCATTGTCGAGGTTAGATTCTTTGGCGACATTTCACTGAAAAATATTTTAACTACAACAAAAAGTGCCTTTCTGAAAGCCTTAAGATAAGACACTATAATACAGTGATGAAACCGGAATTTTTGGGTCCATTGAAAAATACAGTAAAATGGAAGTTAAGAACTAATGACATTGAAAATAACAGAAAAAGAAGAATTATATTTTTTTCGATACATTTATAGCATGGATGACACCAGGCTTTCAAGAGGTTTAGAAAGATTTGAAAAGAAATAATACCAGTGAACTGTATGGAAAGAAAATTTTTTCGATAGCAGACTTTGAATATGGCAGGATTCAAAGGTAGAGAGGAGTGCAATAATGAAGGAGTACTGGGGGAGGAAGAAAGAAAAAACAACAGGAGAGGAATTGAAATTGACACGTGGTCTCTAGCTGAACAAAAAGAAGAAGAAAAATGATAAGCTAGCGAGAAATACTTACACGATTCGAATTTATCGTAACGTTTTCTTCAATGTTATATTCATGTGTGTAATTACTTTGTCGTTAGGTATAATGACATACAAACGATGAACAACAATACGGTATAATTATAACACAATACACAGCACAATTAAAATTGAAGAAACTCGCACATATGGCGTGGAATAGACTGTAACATAAATAAATCGAAATACAACCCCATCTACTGGATGGTTCGATAAATTAACACACCGCCATCTGTTAGGAATAAACTGTAGCATAAATAAATTGAAACAGATCTTGATCTTCTGGATGATTACCCAACCTAGCTAACTAAGTGTTGTATCGATAAGTTAACACATCGCCATCTGTTAGAAACTTATGGAACTATAATAATAATAATTTCTGTGGTCGTAATGACCTGGTGACATGGTTTCTACTGGCTGGGAATTCTGCCACTGTCGTAGGCGCCTTTACCTAGCCCGCCCATCCTGCCTGGTACAGGGAACCTACATTTTAACGTCGAATCCGAACCACAGTACCGTCCTGGCATATTTCACCTTATAAAAATCCCCGCCGCGACAGGGACTCGAACCAGGGACCTTTCCATCTCAAGTCAGACGCCCTAACCACTAAGCCAGCAGACCGCTTATCTTTGGTGGCTTACAAATAATTACAAACCATTGTCCTATGACAAACATTTAATGAACATTTATTTCACAAATAATAAATATTGAGGTCTATAATCCAGATAAAAACTATCCTATCTTTTAAGTTGGACTAAAATACACACAGTAAGCCAAATTTCATCTAAATCGGTTATGTAGTTTCGGAGTTCATCCCGGACGAACATCGTGACACGAGATTTTTATATGTATAACTAGCTGACCCGGTCACGCGTTGCTGTGACTTACTAATTATAGTACTTTGGATTAATGTTATTCTAAACTTCCTCAAGTAGTCAAATTAATATTCAATAATAAAGACAAAAACATTGTAGTCGATTTGGAAATTCAAATGTATTTGGTAAAGAGTTACGGAGAGTTGAAATGAAGGACAAACGATCATAAAAAATTTAATTTACATTTCATTACAAATTACTTAATTGAAATTATATAAAAATTAATATTTATAAAATAAATAATTTTTTTATTTATTTATAAAAACTGAAATTTCAGTTAAATCTTCAGTCATACTGTTTTTATATTTTTCCCACAAACTCGAAGATTGTGTTGGATAACATGTCAAAATAATTGCAAACAGTTTGACGAATACTATTCGTGGCTGTCAACGCTGCATCAGCAAGTATCAGGTCCCAATAATTGTCGTCTACCAGCAGCTGCAACTCGCGACATGCATCTTGACATGTATTGAACACTCTACATGTATTGAACACTCGACCATTAACTGTTCGTAAACATTCGAAAGAAGCATTTCCGGGAACATTCACCAATAACAAACGCTGAAAGAAACATTCAAGTTGTTTTGGATGCAGTGTGTAAAGTCTTTGCTTTGAATATGCCTGCCATCGAAGGATGTGGTTCTCCTTGTTTACGTGGCTACCATTTGTTACCTAATTTGTTCCATGAAAAATAGCTTGGAACATCGGTATATAATAATGTTTCTGCGAATTGGCGGAACACATCAGATTTTTGACACAATGTGAAAAATTCAGTTTGTGGTTTGTCGTTTTTGGTGGCTGAAGTATTCTTTGAAAAATATTTTCTTCAGTGAAATATACACGTTGATCGTTTTCAAGATGTATTGCAAAATGCTGGATGGAAGGGTCTCTTTCATGGATGTGAAAACTAAAAATATGCCAGATAGCTTCGTTGCTGCTGATGTTTCTACCTATTTGGTATCGTGTTATTTCGTCATTTTTATTTACATTTTGAACTTCAGATGTGGCCAAATCACTGCCTTTATTAACATATTTGCAAACTTACTTAATGGATTTTACAGAACTGCAAAACTCGACATTAATATGAGCCTTATACGTTTTTGAAAGCAATGGTGAGTATGGTACCACCGACTGATTGTCAATTTCAACTTGGTTTCTAGAATTTGACATTCGCATTGTAAATGTTTGGCCACCATTCTCAGCGTTTCTGGGGCGATACAACGGATAACCATCGATATACGTAATAGTATAATTCGTATATTGCCGATAACAGTATCTCGTAAGAGGATGTATTCCTCCGATTGTAATTTAGCCTGGTTGTATCGAATAAATCGCAAATGCTTGTTTTCAACCCTGGCGTACATATCCACGACGTATTGAAGGCACAGTTGACGATATCGAAGGATATAGTTATCCTAATTACGTCTAATCATCAGTCGGGAGGCGTAGTACTTCATTGAAGTAACTTTTTTATTTGTTTTATTACCTGAAAAAATAATAAATTAAATAGTAAAAAAAAGAATAAGAAATCAATATAGTGGGCCCGCTATAATCCGGCCTCTGGTCGGAATACCGCGGGTCTACTGTACTAATAAAATAACGAATTAAATAGTTGAATATTAAATTTACCAGCAACTGGATCACGCTGTTTGATGTTGATGTGATATTCATTCTGCCCTTTCCAGAATATCAGTGGATACTGGAGTGCGTCATACGAACGGTGTAGATCCGAAATTATACTAACAGTTCTATCTTGACGTGAGACTTTAATCAACTGAGTCACCAACCATAAAAACTGCAACTTCATCTACGGTTGGCGCGTTGAATCTGCCAGCGTGTTCTCCTGATGGTAATTTGTCGGCTTTTATGACAATTTGATAGCTGTCATTTTTTAATTGCGGCGATACAATTGAATAAGTTTATTATTATTTTCCAAACAATTTTCCAACAATACCACAATTGCTCTCTCTTCTGCTTGTTCGATGAAATTATACTGGCACCTAGTTTTCAAGCGTTCCTCACAATTTCCAATAGATTTGGAGAAACTTTGGGTCATCGTTTGGCATCGGTATCAACGACCCAATCTTATGGTACACCTGGTCTTATATCTTGAATTTAGTTTCAAAATGACGTCCGTCAGATGTAAGATCGCAAATTTTTGTTGCCCCAAAAGACGTCATCTGGAAGCAAAAATTGAATTTGCGTGTCTTGCGCAGAAACAATTTCGAATCGTTTGATTCGCCAGCAAGAAGGATTGTAAATTTTCTGGCGGATTGGGTAGTGGTAATAATACATCTTTTCCTCATGCACAAAACATACCGGCTGCTTCATTGCGGAATTTCAACGCCTGATAATACCGGCATATTTTGTTCATTGCACCGATTGCAATTTTAGAATGTGCAGAGTAATCAATGGCTGGTGCATATTGGAACGCAAGACGAACAAATGATACACGTGTTAAAGCATGGATGATTTACTGTCTCTCTCGTTCTCTTTCTCTTGCATACGATGCTCAGCTGTCCTGATTCTTTGAACTTCCTTACTTGCCGCGATTTGTGTTGCTGATTGATAAGCTCTCTCGTCGTGCGTCTTGCCTCTCTGCTACACGCATTGTTGAGGTTAGATTCTTAGGCGACATTTCACTGAAAAATATTTGAATTACAACAGAAAGTGCCTTTCTGAAAGCCTTAAAATAAGACACTATAATACAGTGGTGAAACAGGAATTTTTGGGTCCATTGAAAAATACAGTAAAATGGATGTTAAGAACTAATGAGGAAATATAAAATAGCATTGAAAGAAATAACAGAAAAAGAAGAATGATATTTTTTGATACATTTATAGCATGGATGACACCAGGATTTCAAGAGGTTTAGAAAGATTTGAAACCGTATGGAAAGAAAAAATTTTCGATAGCAGATTTTGAATATGGCAGGATTCAAAGGTAGAGAGGAGTGCAATAATGACGGAGTACTGTGGAGGAAGAAAGAAAAAACAACAGGAGAGGAATTTAAATTGACACGTGGAGTCTAGCTGACCATAACAAAAAGAAGAAGAAAAATGATAAGTTAGCGAGAAATGCTTACACGATTCGAATTTATCGTAACGTTTTCTTCAATGTTATATTCATGTTTTTAATTACTTTGTCGTTAGGTATAAAGACACACAAACGATGAACAATAATACAGTATAATTATAACACAATACACAGCACAATTAAAATTGAAGAAACTCAAACATATGGCGTGGAATAGACCGTAGCATAAATAAATCGAAATACAACGCCATCTACTGGATGGTTCGCTAAATTAACACACCGCCATCTGTTAGGAATAAACTGTAGCATAAATAAATTGAAACAGAACGTGATCTAATGGATGATTACCCAACCTAGCTAACCAAGTGTTGTATAGATAAGTTAACACATCGCCATCTGTTAGAAACTTATGGAACTATAATAATAATTACGTGTGGGCGTAATGACCTGGTGACATGGTTTCTACTGGCTGGGCATTCTGCCCCTGTCGTAGCCGCCTTTACCTAGCCCGCCCATCCTGCCTGGCACAGGGGACCTACATTTTAACGTCGAATCCGAACCACAGTACCATCCTGGCGTATTTCACCTCATACAGCATGCTGCGCCGGGGGTTAATGCCGGTTTAAGTGTCTATAAAAATCCTCGCCGAGACAGAGACTCGAACCGGGGACCTTTCCATCTCTAGTCAGACGCCCTAACCACTTAGCCAGCAGACCGCTTAGCCTTGGGGGCTTACAAATAATTACAAACCATTGTCCTATGACAAACATTTAATGAACATTTATTTCGCAAATAATAAATATTGAGGTCTATAATCCAGATAAAAACTATCCTATCTTTTAAGTTGGACTAAATTACACACATTAAACCAAATTTCATCTAAATCGGTTATGTAGTTTCGGAGTTCATCCCGGACGAACATCGTGACACGAGATTTTTATATATATAAAGAAGATTTAGCACAATTTTTAATCGAATTATCGAGCGGAGAAAGGTTTGGGGATCGCATTCGGGAGGACGTGCGTTCGAATCCCCGTCCGACCATCGAGATTTAGGTTTTCAATGGTTTGGCGAAATTACACGAGGCGAATGGCAGGATGGTTCCTTCAAATTACCATGCCCAAATTCCTTCCCTTCCTTACCCACAGCCCTTTCCCGCCACTAATGTCCTCAATGTTGCCGAGGGATAAAACCATAAACGAAAAAAAAAAATTGAAGAGAACTCAAGTGATTTGATCGAGCGTTGCTCAGGCGGACAGGCTGTTGGGCCAGCGGACAAAAGCTCTTTGAATGCTGTCCTGCGATGTGTGACATAGGCTGAGGTTTATGTCGCCTGGCTATACCATGCGTGGAGAGTGAGTGGTAACATTCTTGCCAGGCATTCGGGAACACGTGGTTTCGAATCCCGGTCGGCCATCCAAATTTCGGTTTTCCATGGTTTCCGGGAATCACTCCAGCAAATGCCGGAATAGTTTTTTAAAACACCATTGCCGAATTCCTTCACGTTCGTCGTTCCCTTCTCGTCTGTAATGACCTAGAAACCGACGAGGAGTAAAAACGAAGCAAAAACACTGTTCTAACTACTGGGAAAAGTTTGATGTATTTCGTAGAGTAGTTAAGTGATATTAAATTCTTCTATGTTCCAGCTATTTAATTTTGTCTTATGTCGGGCTACTCTAGCAGCGTTTAGAACCTTTCTGACTCCTCGTTTGGCGCAAACGGTAATTACGTAAATTAATTGATTGGTTACTCTTTTCAAATCCAGAAATTCTTATATTTCCTACGCTTAAATTTCAAACTTAATTTTAATTAGATTTTTGTAATGAGTTTCAATTTTTTCAGTATTAGTGTAACCCTATTTTGAGTAGTTAACAAATTTCAGTAACGTCGACCCAAAAATTACGCCATTTCTCCACAGCAGCTGTAGAGTCGGTTCTGGGAGTTAGTCTTCAAGATGTTGGTTTAGTAGAAGGAAGTGTATTTCTGTGCCCCACCAATCTGCACGAGGCAGGAGGTATGTCATCATGAAGTTACAACACAACAATTATTATTTGCTACAACTGTATGCTAAAATATTAAAACCTATGTGTGAATGGCATCATGTATGACTGCCAGTTATTACCGCGAAGTTTTATGTGAACTGTACGGTGTAAATGTCTTCCATTAAAACTGCAGTATTCAGAATAAACTGCGTACGTCGGCAGTATATTTTCAGCTGGCTGTCCGTGCAAGGAAACTAAAGAACTAATAATAAGTTTGATTTTGTGTTAAAAATCTAGATTTATTTGGAATGTTACTTCACGTAATAACCGATGTAATCAACTCATTGAGTGAATATCATCTGATGCAAAAGTTCAATGACAGTGTGACTAGTTAAATTTTAAGCCAACAATAATGTAAGGTTTAAGCGTTCCATTTTGGTGCTCTAAAGTTTAGTTATTATTCATCCTCTTAAGAGTAGTGGAAAAATACATTATTCGAGTTTAAAATGAAATTACGGTGGTTTAGGATACCTTTTTAAACGTTTGAATTAATATTGAATAGTTCTTTGTTTGTGCAGCTAACGTAATTAAATATTGGAAAAACTACAAAAACAATTTCTATAAAAACATAGGTCGAAAATATATAAAAATTTATTATAAAAGAAAGTATAATATTAAACTTTATGAAGGTTCATTGCGGCGTGTGTATAATGGCAGAATGCAGAGTGATTCAGGGATTTAGGATGAGTCATTATGCTAACAACGACTAGTGCGTTCGGTATTGGTGAAGAATATACCAAAGAGCTGTTATTTATGTCACCGAGGTGTTCCTAGTCAAAATTTATGGATGTGAGGATTTGTAGGATAGTCGAAATCAGAAGCTCCTCAGAATTTTTGCCACACTGAAATGTTACAAAAACAGCTAGGCAATGAACGGCCTCGTTTGTAAACTTCTGACTAAACAAGTCTCAAGGTTTTCACACAAAATGGACAGACGTGTACCTTCATTGTATTTTACTACCTAATACAAACCTAGTACAACCAGACACGCACGTTTAACGGAGTAGACAAATTCTTGACTGTAATCGTCGAGGGCTGTGTTGCTGGTTTTAGTGCGTCGTTCACTTGTAACCACACTCTCTACGTGAGGTGGGTGGCTCGGGCTGTTTCGTTTTATAGGTTATGACTGTCAGCTAGTTTACGTCACTGGGTTTAACACCTCCTTGTCATCATAAGGCTGTTGCGACGTGTGGCATTACGGCCTGATTCACATCTTACGTCCAGTTGAGTGGCCGTCAAACTGAGGCTCGAGGCCACGGAGCACGCGGCTTTATGTCTCTGTCACGCAGCGGAGATACCTTCAGCCGCCTCCGCAACAGACCTTAACTAATTCGTGGAAAAGTCGCTGTATTCATATTTCTATTTAGTGTATTACACTGCAAGTTTTAATATTTCTAGTTAGGGAGCGTCCAATAATTACGTGAGTTGTTTTTGCGGAGTTCTGGACCCCCTCCCCCCTTCCTCTGGTGAGATCTGATTGGACCCCCACCCCACCCTAAGATGACGTTATATTTTGACGGCCCCCCCCCCCCACCCTTGCTGATCGATCTCGTAACTTCTTGAGAACTTCTTTATTTTTTATTTATTTATTTATCTCTCCTGCTTCCAAGGGCTGTTATACTCTCCACAAAGGCTATATCCGCATCGTCCTAAAGTCGACATCTGAGTCGTTCGTGTATCATTTTTTTTAGCTCTACTATCCTTCAAGAATTTCAAAAGCTCACGTGACATTTCCGTCGTGAGATTTGGTGAGATTTCGCCGCCCCCACCCTTATATCACCCCACGTAATTAATGGACGCCCCCTTATGCATCTAATTTTACCGAGCGTGGTGGGAGAGCAGTAACGCTCTGGGCAAGCTTTCGATTCGTCGTGCCATCCAAATCAGGATTTCGCATAGTTTCCACAAATCTCTCCAGTAGAATGCCGGGATGGTTCCTTCACAAGGTTTTGGCCAAATTTTTACCTATTCTTTATACATATGCCTCTCCCGTCTTTAATGACCTCGACGTCGACGAGGCGTACATCCATAACGAAAGAAAAAGAAAACCCATTTCATCTTACTGTACTAAACGACTTCTTACAGTAAAACAGAACAACGTTGATGATTTCAGTATAATCTCTTTACAAAGGGCTAGGCTAATCGTACAAGTGGAGAACAATGTCTATGATTTGACTAAATCCTGGAGGCTGTACCTCATCCCCTTAATTATAGGGCGCTTAACAACAAGGAACTCTGTTCTCGTAATTTGTGGATTGGCGATCCCATATTGCTACCGTATTCTTCTTCTTATGAACGCTTTGCCCTTGTACAGGCGTAGACAGTTATCAAGGGGTTTGTTCTTCCCCTCCGTGGGAACATCTAGGAAGATGAACTGGTGGTGTTTCGCGTAGTGTGACAGTGTTCATAAAAGTGTTGCTGCGCGTGTTCAATGCAGAGAGAGTTTGTGTTGTGGATAAGAGATGAAAGAAGGGAGAGGGGGAAATCCGGTGGGGGCCTTTTTAGACCTACTCTTCGGAAAGATACCAAGGTGCCGAGTTTTACGTCCCTGTTATATCTGATGAGAAGTATAGATTGGAAGTGCGCTCCAGTGCGAAGAAAGTGCCTACGATATCAGATGTGTGAAAGTGTTCTGGTGTCTTCGTCGCAGTCTTTTTTATAAAATGATAGGGTACTATGTGGGGAGGATGTATGAACTTTTCTTGGGGCCTTTGTAGTTTACAAGTTTCGTTGTGAGAATACATATATACAGAACAAAAAAGTCCTAAAATCAATTCTCACCCGTCTTTTCATCTCATAATCATTTTTTATCGTTATTTTTATTATTTTTGATAAAGTTAATTATTACAAGTTTCCTATTTTAAAAATCCCATCATCACTAAGAATTCTATTTCTTTTAATAAAGCAGTTCCAACTTTTATGTTTTAAAAACTCATCATAATTAAGGGTTCTGTGTTGTTATTTTTATTATCTAAGTTAAATTGTTAATTGCTCCATGTTTTCTGTTTGAAATGTTATTATGTGAGTCTGTTTTTTCCCTAACTTATAAAATTTGTAAAGACTGTTACCTTTCAAAAAATTTACTGTCTGATTGCTGCTTTTTTCAAGAAATAAAAACTCTAGAGGGCATAAGGTATCAAAAGCCGAAAAGGGCAGTATTTATGGTATGCCCTTCAACGGCTCGCTCCTGGCCCTCAGCTCGATCGCACTCCTACCTGCCATTCGGGAGGACGGGGGTACCAATACTCTTTCGGCCAATCTGACTCCGGTTTTTCGTGGTATTCCGCAGTTCCTCCAGGCGAATGCTGGGATGGTTCCTTTCAAAGGACACGGCCGAATTCCTTCCCACTCCCTCCCCTTAGATTAGTTTGGCTGAAAAGGGTCCATGAGACCCTACAACAGCCCGTTCACCTTTGAGGAATGAAAGATAAGATCTAGTTGCACTAAGTCAGGTGAAGCGCGAATTAGCCCTCCTGCCTGGCATTCGGGTGGAGGGGGGTTCAAATCCCCGTCCGGGCATCCCGACTGCGGTTTTCTGCAGTCATTCTAGGAGAATGCAAGGATGGTTCCTTTGAAACGCCACAACCGAACGCCTTCCCGTACATCCTCCTTAGATTATCTAGACTGAAAAGGGTCCCCGAGACCCTCGAGTAGCCCGCAATTTTTTATTATTTTTTATTTAATACCCTCATTCTTACAGTTCAGATGAATTTTTATCTTACAGTTCTTCGCAGTATGAGACGTACAGTTTACTAGAAGTTATAAATAACTCTTAAAATAACATTTACTCTCGTCATCATTGGCTATACCTTAACCGAAACCCCTTGAAAATCCGACCAGTATTTATTGCGTTAGTTGAGTTCCAATATAAATTATCTTAAATTTGTTATCTTTATGATTTCACATAAAAATGAAAAATATCCTGACGTCTCTGCGAGAATACTACCTACTCATTAAACGAAACCGCATCATAACGTGACCGGTGGTTTTTACGTGAATCGTAATCAACGAAAAATTATCTTAATTCCCTCATCCTTTCCACATCATATCAAAGTGAAGCATGCCTAATTTTAGCCGTGGGTCACCAGACTGTACAGTAAATACAACCCATTCAAACATTCGACTGCTAGTTTTTCGTGAAACGTAACTTTTTTTTACCCGTGGGACCATGGGCTATACACTAAACGAACTACATGTAAATCCGATCTGCGTGAATCCCGTTCATCACAACAAACATACATTTAATAAACAGTTGATTACTTTTCTGTAGCTGATTAATAATACCCCAAATTCATTTTACCTGCACATCTTTGTACATCTCCTTTCTATTTACTACAACCCTCCTGCTCTTTCCAAGACCTCCGACAAGGTCTAGACGCACTTAATGCTTACATACAATGTCACTCTCACTCCTCCTCCTTTGTCAATCTCTTCTGTTTAATCACTTTATGCTTAACCCCGTTTAGTATCCTTGTAAGTTTTCTAATCCACTCCAATGTCTTTCAAACCGTTCTTCAGCCTATAGCAGCAACAACTAAGCAATACGGAAACAACATTATAAAAAGCTATATCTGAATTGTATGTTACCCCTTAAATTGTACAGGCATATTTATAAACAAGAACGAATTAAAAATGTGGAGAAATGTCCTCTAATGTCGTCCTTTAATGAATCAGTAACAGGTAAATTTTGTTTAAATGAACACAAGCAAAATAAAATTCTGTCTCATTCATAAAGAAATTAAACGAACTGAGTCAAAACTGTAGTGTTTTTATGACATCACAATGAAGAAAGCAGATGGCTATAAGACTAGAACCTCTCCTTTGAAATGATTCCTTTGAAGCTCGTAACCATTCACTGTGTTCCCTGTTCTCGGCCGTATTTGTTTAGCATCACAAAACACAACTGCTGTAACATTTCCGTCTGAACGAACCTCTTTGAATTTCTTTGTCTGCTCGCCGTTTTGCGTTTCGACTCCATTCAGTAACATTTTCTTTATGTAGTTGAACGACTCATAACTGTATGAGATAATTTCAAGTATTCCCTCACTACACCAGTGAAGAACTGCAGAAACTTCGCACATTTTTAATATGTTTAGTGTGGAGGACAAAAGTTTCTTGCAACGAAATTCTTTCTTGAAAAGTTGTGCGGTTATAACAGGAATGAGATGCGTTCTTCGTATCGTCTCGTTATCTAGAACTGAATCAGTGACTTGAGACGCTTTGTGTGCACATGGTCACCAAATTCATTATTTAATAGATGTTGAGGCAATTTTGCAAAACTTTTATGAGGATAATATGTCGTGAAATATTGCTCGCACTTTAAAAAAAGATACGAGTAGTCAAATTAGACATCATTGTGATATCACTCTTTTCTAGCTTTACCGGTAAATAAGAATCCAGTAATCTATACATATAATAAACAAGTCTGTCTCAGCCATGACGTTACTCTATGACGACGCGCAATGACGTCGCACAATGACGTCACGCTTTACGCCATTTTTCTTGGTTATGCACATTAGTTAAGAACATTTCTAAGCATCCGCGAATAAATTAACTGACAGAACACTGAAAAAGTATTTATTTAATTCAAATCGACATATCAATCATTAGATGCTTATTTTTACGTATTATTCTTTTGATAAATAGAAGTATTCCTTAAATTCTTTGTCCATAGATATGTAAGATAAAAGTTTTAGTTTTCGAACATCAATGTTAGCGAAAGCTTTGATTAGATTGTTACTTAAAATGGGTCAGAATTAAAACTGGCATTTGACGCTACAGTTAGTTTCTTTTTTTAAATAATTTAAACTGTGCTCTATTATTGAAATTATTAAATCATTTGAACGGAAATAGTTGCACAGTGATCGCGAACAAATATTACGTGGCATAATGTAAGTTTATAAGATTTAATCTTCTTTGCTTTCATTGACTAATATTACTGAGGCTATTATTTCAGCAACATGTAACTGTGTCCGGGTTGTTGCGCAATCACTGGGACTCGTCAAGGAAATTTCGTTTTGGTCTCAAAACTGCTGCACACGTTCGTTTGGTGATATTTAGAGTTGTAAAATATATCCATCCTCACACACTTCACTCTAAAAGCGCCGTAACGTTAAGCGGTGAGTTACTGGGAGAAACATTCCTTCGACTATATTATTTAGTAATATGTTTCTATTACACCCACCAAGAGTATATAATGCACAAACTTCAAGCAAAAAAGAAAAAAAAATACCGTAACTTTACACACTAAGTGATTAGAGTACGCCATTTGTTATCATATGTGACCTCCAGCTACACTAATATTATGTGCAAAAAAAAAAAAAAAAAAAATGCATCAATGACTAATTCAACGATGAAAATCAAACCAACTTTATAACAAAAACAAAGTCCATTAAGCTACAAAAGGAAGCGGCTATGTCCATTCTGGTCCAGGCTACATTCCAACCCATCCGCAGGCGCCACTAATGATTCTGCTCGAAAATCATGATAATTTAAATGTTTAATAAATCCAGATTTATATCTAATTATGCTTTAACAATAAGAACCAAACGCCATTTTGCCACAGGCTGCATTTCAACTATAAAAACTAAATTCCTTCGTTCGCTAACGGTTCAAAGTTGTTGCAGTTTTTTTGTGTAATTTGTTCCATATTTATATTTTTTTGATGGCTGTGATAGCAACATAACCCCGAATAATATCGTTCAAAGAACGTGTGCATGATCATTATACTTCGCTATACGGGGTCTCCCAGTCGCTCACGGTATAGCGTTGCGTCACTTTTTGAGTGAAGTTTCTGAGGTATGTATATATTTTACAGCTCTAATAGCAACACACATTAAACAATATAATCTATCGAACGTGTGTAACAATTTTCAGACCAAAAAGATGGTTCCTTTATGTGTTCCAGTGATTACACTAGAGCCCAAATTTATACCGCGATGCAGTATTGCCACTAAAGTACGTTACAATACACGTGTTAATATGCGTGAGGTTGAAGTATTGTTCTTCTAGCGGCAAGTTTAGCGTTTTATGTGGTTACGTAGAAATGCAACCTGGACCCAGATGGAAACGAAAACCTTATGCTACAGCAAGGCAAGATGAATTACATTGAATTTTATTTTATAACAATTCTATTTAGTTAAGCAATTTCTAAGAAATGAATTGTCAGTACACTGAAAGAAAAGTATTTATTTCGTATAAATTGGCATATTGATTATCAGTCGCTTTTATACTGAAATTGTTACTTAGTTTGAATGAAGGAAGTTCCAAATTGATCGCGATCTATGTGACCTAAACCACAATTAAAACTAATATTACGTGCCATAGCGTAAGTTGTTAAGATTTATTTTTAGTATCCTTCGTTTTCACTGGAGTCATTATTTCCGCCGCATGTAAGCTGTGTCAGCCGTTAAACATCGATCTACATCACAGGTAATTAGAATGAAAGGTATAAGAACCCGTGAAGATTTTGGATCAAGTTTATATCGCTATGCATGATGACACTGACATGCGATACAGGGAATGTATTAATTCGCTTTTCTAGCGGCAATAATAGCGGATTTGGGGTTAGGCTGAAAACCATCCTTGACCAGTTGACAACTTAAGCTTTTTATGCGGCACAAGGGACGATAAATTACAATGAGCTTTATTTAATAACAATTTTAATTAGCTAAGCAACTGCAGCGAAATAAATTACCATAACACTAAGTTAAACCTGTCATTATTGACGGGCTTTGGGGCTAGGTTTAGATAATTATCGTCAGTACTCAGGACAGAATGTATGGGCATCAGTTGCTTTATGTATTTATGTACATGGGAACTTTTCACTTGGCTTGCTACTTATAATGTCTCGTCTTCCGAAGAAATCCCAGAGCTTAAAATTAGCGCATAACGATTACAAACCGCGGAATAAGAGAGTCCCTGGAACTGAGATAGCCATCAACTGAAATGGAAATGTATTAGCTAACTTTCCGTATTAATCTCGCAATCTCATTCAAGATGTAAATTGTGCTCGTTGATGAAAATTAACTATCATGCGCGGAAATTTTATCTCATTTTCTTCCACAGATGGTACTAATACTAATTATTACAACGGCAGTGATGTAGGTTTATTCTCAAAACGTTTCTAAGGTGTTTAAGATATGCTACATTATTATTTTTCTTAAGGCCGTTTAGGAAGAAATAACATGCCTCTACGTATAGGGTACTCGTCTTTTAAAAAATTCGGTCTTCTTTACACATGCTCTGCTTAGGCCCTTTATGTATTAATTTTTGTATACTTCAGTTGGCATTTTATCTGTAGCAGAAATCACAGTTAGGCTTCATATGTCTACACGCAACTGTCATATTTGCGGCGCGTGGGCGGATACAATTTGTGGGAAATAAACAAATCGTTTTAAAACGTATCAAGCTTATTATTAATTTCGTTCATAAGGAATCTTTGTTAAAAATGTTCCACAATTTACCGGTTTCAATTAATTTTAACACGGAAGGTAAATGGTGCTCGTTGATGGGAGTTATTTTTAGCTACGAAGATGGTGTTGAGCCTCAATTGGGCACAACCGGTTACTAATCCTGGCCTGGCATCAGCTATTTACTTTCAAGAAGTAATTTCAGGTGAAGAATAAATGGTAACGGCTTACAAGTTGTTGAGGTTTTCATAGTCTTTCCTTGATAAAACTGGAGGTGGTTTTTGTTTAAGATCATTGAAGTTGATGCAAGTAAGAGAAGACTACAGTGTTGGCTTGTAGTTAGCTTTCTGAAACAGGATTCAGGAAAACAAAGAAATATTTAGTTGAGAGCAAAGTTATTATCACATCACTTGCATATAAAGGATTTATTGTGGTTTTTTTAATCCATCTAATGCAGCTAAAATAAAAACTCTGTTTTTGGTATACGCATTTCTGTTTATTAGGTCGTCAATGGTACCAGTTTATATTTCCTTATTTCATTTCATTATATTGATGAACAATAACAAAAGCGTGTTTAATTGTTAAACAAACATGCCAAGTGAGAAACAAAAGTGTGCTTACAAAAAATGAAACAAGCTTTCGTGTTTAAAAAATACACTACAGTGGATGTGTGAAACACAAAATGTAAGTAAACAAAACACTGTAATGGAACATTCCCCGACTGAAACGTAATAAGGAAATACAAACGGGTTATAATAACTCTAAACGCGAATGGCAAAAACAAAGTTTTTATTTTAGCTGGACTAGGAGGGAAAAAAAAAAAAAAAAAAAAAAAAAAAAACCAAAAAAAAACAAAAAAACACTAGAAACCACGTCGTTTAACGTCATTACACAATTTCTCGGAATCATCGTTTCCGATGATGGGATTCTGCAGTCACTTCTTAATGTTAAATAATATTAAGCATTAACCATTTTTTAATAGTTTAATTTAACAGAGAATAATGATTTTAAATTCGGATAGGTGTTTTTCTGTACCTACGAGTCACCAAAATGCGAAAATCCGTTAGAGCATTAACAATGTTTCTTCTAGAATCTGAAGAGACAGCATATTAAGCATTGTGTGAGTGTCATAATACAGTTCGCCATCTTCGTGTAGATAAAAATAGGGAAGAAGGGTCCGTAAGACTTCAAAACCGAAGGCAGTGACGTGTGTATCAAATATGTCTGAACTGGTGCTTTATTTAATTTAGTTTGTTTTGCTGGTCTTCATTCGTCATTTGCTAAACACAGAACTGATTCTACACAGTGGCTGCCAGGGTAAAACCATTTGATACCTTCCCATCTATTTCTGTAATGAGAAGGAATGACAACTTCTAGGACGACGTAATAAAGGATGTGGGTTACAGTTACCTAACAAAGACTTGTTGTAAAGAACTTGTTGTAAAGAACTTTTTTATTTCTGACGTCTAACATTTAATCTTCGGCTGAAAATTATTTTTTGGTTCTCTGCTGATGTGGACTAAATCTTATGTAAACCTACTAGAAGTTAAATGTCCATTAAATTTGCTTTACCATGGCCAAGTTAACGTTGAAATTTTCGGACAACTAATAGCTTGCCTCCTATATCTAATAATTCTTTTTTGCGACACTGTCAAAGCTAATTTTACTTTAGAGAAAGCAGAGAAAATTCTGGTAACATCCTTTCATTACTTGCAACAGTCAGGAACAAGCTTTATTGGCATATAGTTAAAGCTGCAGCCAAAGGTTCTGGATCGTAGTTCAGTTACTCCACAGTAATATTACGAGACATGGTACCGTTATTCTGATGGCATTTCTCTGTCACGTTAAATGTTTGAGCGGTACAGCATTAATTGAATCGTGTAAGTCGCTGAAGACGGGTGGTCTTATGAGTAGGAAAACCTGTCAACAAGAATATGATCCCAGACAATTGTATTATTTGTTATAAAACTACAATGGGTGATAAAATGAAAAGGTACGAAACGACGTAAAAACGTAACAGTTAAATATTTGCATATTCCGCCATGGGAGAACGTAGCGAGACATCTCGGGATGCGATTGGAGTGTCTGACTGGGATCGGAGCATGCGCGGGCGCCCGCATGCGCAGTAGAGAGCAGAGGCTCTTATCAAAAGCGGCGTCCAAATGATGCGGCAGTCCGTTTGAGGACAGGATGGCGTACAGGTGGGGGATGTGTACTATGAGACACTCCGACGCCTACGCAGGTCCATCAAGAACAAAAGACCGGGGCTGCTCACGGAGGGTGTGGTTCTGCTTCATGATAACGCGTGTCCACACGTCTCCAGAGTCACACACATGGAACTGGCCAAGTTCAAGTGGGAGACGTTGGATCATCCGCCCTACAGTCCGGACATGTCGCCCTGCGATTTCCATGTGTTTGGGCCTCTGAAGAAACACCTGAAAGGGAAGCGCTTCAACTCGGACGACGTACTCAAGGACGCTGTGAAGGACTGGGTCTCGTCACGGCCACAGGAATTCTGGGAACAAGAAATCCTGCGGCTTGTTCATCAGTGGGATCGTTGTGCTCAGGCCTATGGTGTATATTTTGAATAAAGTCTACATTTGTACCCACCGTGTCGTTTCGTACTTTTTCATTTGATCACCCCTTGTAATTTAATTTAAAAATAGAGAGACAGATTCTTCTCATTCCCATGTAGCGTGCTGGTTTTACCGAATGCAAAATTATATCACTAAAAACAGTATACCATCGCTTTTAATCCTTTTCTACATCATCTCCTTGTATTCGTGACATTTTTAGTCAACCAAGTTGATTAGGTTTCATTTCTTCGACTCTGGAGTTAGCTGGGGATCCTCGTGCCGGAGGACTACATGAAAGATGACTGGTAGTAACCTGAATCTTAAAGTATGATCGTGGTCTGGTTTCTCTCATAAGCTAAATCTAATTACCGAGCCCGGTGGGAGAGCGTATAAGGCCTCGTATCAAATCCCCGTCCGGTCATTCAGATTTCGCTTTTCTATGGTTTCTCGACATCACTCATATTTGTTAGGAAAACATAATTAAACGCCACATGGACAATTTTATTTCGCCCTGGACGCTGGTAGGGGCCGTCTTTGTGTCAGGAATGCATCTGTGAGGAGGCCCCAAGGCCACGCCTCCGTTTGGCCGCTTGCAGCTGTGCATAGGACAAAAAGGATACCATACGGAGTTGGGAACGGGGTGAGGTAGCAAACAGTGCGGGGGTGACCCTGGTACAGAGCGGTTGTATGCGTGCGTGCATGGAATGATAACACTAGTAACTGATGATAAGCTCAGACAAGTTTTGTTGTTTTTTTTTCATGCGAAAACCCTCGTTTTGAAGAGACGATTGCTGCTGGACCACTGAGACGCCATTCGAAAGGATAATCATCGAATGTGTGCCAAAGCAAATGTTCGTCCAGTGTTAAGGCAATGCGACTATTAAATATTGTTTTGTGTGTGTTGAGCACAGAAATTCCAGAAGATCGGACAGCGTTGACTTCATAATCATGGTAATTACATAACTCTTACTCCGCAAGAATAAACTGAGTCAGACAATGGTGCATAGTACCGGAAAGCGAAACCTATAAAGACTTGTGCTCTCTGAATTTATTTTGAGTTAGTCGGACTTTTTACATGATATCATTTCATTGTTTATTTTTAATCAATTTTTTGTATTATGTAGATTTGATTTTCTTGTTACGTGTGTTAGTTAATCACCTTTCCTTATGTTTTGAAATCAGTAAATGCAAGTGTCAGTATTCAAAAAAGCAAATAATTATGTTTCTAAATGTTTATTGCAAATTCTGGAAGGACTCTTTCCGTGGCACCCAGGCAAGATTGAACAAGATATTTTTGTATACAAAATTTTAATGATAGAGAGCAATCCCTACTCGCGGGTGCACCACAATCCCCGTCCGGTCATTCAGATTTCGCTTTTCTATGGTTTCCTGACATCACTCAATGCGAATGAAGGGATGGTTCCTGAAAAAGACCATGGCAGAATTCATTCCCGTTCCTTGTCCCCCGTCCTTTCCCGCCTGTAAAGACGTCAATATTGACGAGGGGTAGAACCATAAACCAAAAAAATGTTGTAATATCAAAATCATACAACCTGACATCTCAGGCATTTCCACCGCCTTAAAGCGGTTTTATGAAAGAAGCTATTTATCGCTTTTAAGTAAATAACCAACAGATAATATAAATATACGAGTCCTCAATCCCAGACACCAAATGTGTTGGAGCCAGGAGAATATGCACACCATAAATATTTTTAATTTCTGTTTCCAAGCAACCTAATGCTAGTTCACTTTTTTCGGTAATTTAAGTCCTCGGTCACAATGCCATACAAAACACTACGAGAAACATTAGGAAAGTCATCACACAAGGAGGAAATCGTAAAGCGTCTGTTTTCTCTCACCTTATTGTGCACTTTCTGCACCAAACTTCCATTAACGACCGAAGGACGCACACTCCGTTGTTCATCATGCACATTTGTGCGGCCATCTTTAAATGCTCTCACCCACTTTCTCACCATACCATCACTCATAATTTTTTGTCCGTAAACTGCACAGATCTCACGATGAATATCGATCGGTTTTAGGCCTTTAGCACAAAGAAATCTTATAACAGCCCGTACTTCACAGTCGGCGGGACTCACGATTATCGGAGGCATCTTAAACATTCAGTGAAGAACGTTAACAAGGATGAATTATACTGTAATGGCGTCAGTGCGCAGGCAAGAGATGCAGGTACCCAGTGCGCATGCGCGGAACGCCGACCGTAACGCTGCAGCCACGGTGTGACAAAACGGTACTTACTTAAAAAATACGCCTCGTATTTGTGTTTAAAAAAAAACGTTGTGCAATTCTAAGTGGCACTCCAGTTTTCGATGCAAAAGTAAATAAGTTTTTAAGATTAGATATAAATAAATAAGTCTTATGAATATTTTATTTTTATAATGTGTCCTAATTATGCTAATGATCCTAGGAAATGTATGTATTAAAGATCCTATGACAAATTATTTTACACATTTCCTAAATTGACTCGGAATTCTATATACTTCCTAGGTTTCATACATTTCATATAGTGTCGCGGTGTGATTTTCAAAAACCGTAATTTTTAATTTATATGTAAGAACAAATTTTACCAGAAACCATGAAAGGAACAGGAGTGCACAAAGTCAGTGATTCTTTGAAGAGATATTACGTCTGGTGCATGTCACGAAACTGGATGTCGAAACAAACATGAGAGTTCTTTTATCTTCCGAAGATAATAGTGTTCTGGCTGACATATAATTTAAAGACCGAAACAGAGTGACTTAGGATTGTCGTATCTTACAAATATTAAACTGTACCTGCATGAAATCGGGGCGGATCGCTAGATATTGATAAAAGGAAGGGAAAGACTGAAAACTACCATAAACTTGAGGACGTATTGCACTGAACACACTAAACACGTTCCACTTTTTTATACTTACGGCTTTACCCCTGGTCGACTTCGAAGTCATTAGAGGAGAGATTGGGTTGAGGACAAGGAACGGGAAGGAATTCGGCCACGACTTTTTGCAGGAAGCATCCAAAACTCCACCTGTAGTGATTTGGGCAGCCATGGAAAACCTAAATCTGAATGCCTGGACGGGGATTCGATCCCGCGTCCTCCCGAATGCGAGACCAGAGCGTTACCGCTCACGTACCACGCTCGGTAAACACGTTCCTGTCGGTGGCGAATAACACACTTCAGTTACTTGAATAATTGCCTAAAGATAAGAATCTCGTTTCCCTGTAAATATGAGTAATACAATATATATATATACACTGAAGAGCCAAAGTAACTGGTACACCTGCCTAATATCGTGTAGGGCCCCCGCGAGCACGCAGAAATACCGCAACACGACGTGGCATGGACTGGACTAATGTCTTAATTAGTGCTGGAGGGTATTGACACCATGTATCCTGCAGGGCTGTCCATGAATCCGTAAGAGTACGGGGTGGAGGGGGGGGGGGTAGGAGGCGGGTGGAGATCTCTTCTCAACGCCACGTTGCAAGGCATCACAGATTAACTAATAAAGTTCATCCCTGAGGAGTTTGGTGACTAGTGGAGGTGCTTAAACTCAGAAGAACGTTCTTTCAGCCACTCTGTAGCAATTCTGAACGTGTGGGGTGTCGAATTGTCCTGCTGGAATGGCCAAAGTCCGTCTGAATTCACAATGGACATGAATGGATACAGATGATCAGCCAGGATGCTTATGTACGTATCACCTGTCAGAGTCGTATCTAGACGTGTCAGGGGTCACATGTCATTCCAACTGCACACGCCCCACACCATTACAGAGCCTCCACCAGCTTGGACAGTCCCCTGCTGACATCCAAGGTCCATGAATTCAGGGGGTTATCTCCATACGCGTACATGTCCATCCGCTCGATACAATAGGAAACGAGACTCGTCAGACCAGGCAACATGTTTCCAATCATCAACAGTCCAATGTCGGTGTTGACGTGCCCAGGCGAGGCGTAAAGCTTTGTGTCGTACACTCAGCAAGGGTACACGAGTGAGCCTTTGTCTCCGAAAGCCCATATCCATGATGTTTCGTTGTATGGTTTGCACGCTGACACTTGTTTATGGCTCAGCATTGAAATCCGCAGCAGTTTGAGGATGGGTTGCATTTCTGTCACGTTGAACGATTCTCTTCAGTCGTCGTTGGTTCCGCTCTTACAGGATCTTTTTCCGGCTGTAGTGATGTCGGAGATTTAATATTTTACCGGATTCCTCATCGCTACCTCGGAGATGCTGCGTCCCATCTCTCATGCGCCGACAACAACACCACGTTCAAACTCACTTAAATGGTGATAACCTGCCATTGTAGCAGCAGTAACTGATCTAACGCCTGCGCCAGACACCTGTTGTCTTATATAGGCGTTGCCGACCGCAGCGCCAGTGAAGAAATGTTCAGCCATGCTTCTTCTGCAGCCCGTCATAATTACGAAAGTGTTGTCTGTGCAGAACGTTCTGCATGTAATGACCTTTCTATCATGCCTCAGTTATGTTCGATTCATGCCTGGCTATCTAGATGCTCAAATCAATTACGTGAATTGTCGATAATGTTCCTTAAACTAATCGTGAACGATTTCGGCCCGGTGACATGGCGTATTATCGTCGTGCAAGATTAGTTCGTTGTTTGAGGACATGAAGGCCATCGATAGCTACAAACGGTATCCATGTAGCTGAACATAACCGTTTTCAGTCAGTCATCATTTCAATGTGATCAGAGGACCCAGTCTACGCCATATAAAGTCGGGCCATACCAGGATGGAGCCATCACCAGCTTGCACAGTGCCTTCCTGGAACCTGTTTTCATTGCCTCGTGGGGTCTGCGCCACACTCGAATCCTACCATCAGCTCTTACGAACTGGAAACGTTACTCATCTGACCACACAACCTTTTACGAATCATCTAGGGTGTTGCTGTTCTTTGACGCAATGTTACCTGTTTGTCAACACTGATGTCTCGAAACACATGACGCTATGTGTGGCGGGGGGTAATTACATATTCACGCCACACTTTTGAACTGTTGATTGAAGAATTCACTAGCAATTTTTGAAATGGAATGCCCCATGCATATAGCGCCAACAACCATTCGACGTTCAGAGTAATACATGTCGTGCGTTTATAATCAGAAAAGTTTCAGACGACTCAGGAGAGTACAAATGAAATCCCCGACATTGCACGTTTCTTCCCTGTTGCTATTGCTAGATCTACTTTATTGCTGGGTAGTTGTCTCGGAAATAGCACTGTAATTTCCCGTGACTGCCATTTCTTCGATGGATGTTACTTTACAAATTGCATTATTACTACCCCTATTTGAAGGTTATTACACTGGAGACCATAAATCGTATCCTCTCAACGCTTTCACTGTACAGCTTTTCGTGGCTGTGTGGAATAACTTTTTGTGTGTATGCTATTACGTCATCGCCTAAATGGAAAAAAAATGAGGCAGCTATGTTACCGTGAATTTCTAAAAACCAACCCGTGCTCGAGTGTAGACATTGACATTAGCCTAGACAGGAAAGTTTAATAATAGTTTAATCTCTTTTCTGATACTTAGTTAATGCCATACGCAATACGAAAATTTAATTTATGTTGATAAGCTGTATCGAATACCAGTCGTCTATTAAAAACATCCTTTTTTCGCTAATGGTTAATACATCTGTTGGCAGAAAAAGGACATTACAGTAATTTTAATGCCTGCCAAAATTACCGGAGAAATATTTTAAATGTAAATAGAGTCTTATCTGTCAGCTTGTTTGATCCTAAGGCAGCTTTATCGCAGTCAGTAGTTTAGAAGTTGGCACGAGAAAGAAGGACAGCTTGTTTCCTAAATCTGTGCCAGCCAGATACTTCATCATATCCACGTTATCTTCATTTGAGAAACTCGACTGGAAATGCTGTAATTTCTCTTGCGTGGATTGAATCCGATTAAAAAGTTTGTGCTTTGCTTATCTTTGATAGGACATGATTATATTTTGTGAATTTGCTTGACTTGATGAAATAAATCATGTCATATTTCCTATTTTAGGTGTATTATATAACTTGCAATATCATTAACTAAATAGGTTTGTTGCGTTTTATTCTGATCCACGATCAGAAAGTAAATTCAGAAGTCGGTGTAAGTGGCGTCTGTTAGGCTTAATGACAGGAAGCTAAACTATCGGGCAGTTAGAATAATTTAAATCACTCTTGGGGAAAAATCAAAGCTTTAGAAACCTATCGATCTCAACATTTCTACATCTTGTTAGGCATCTTTGTAAAATAGCAAGATCAATCAAGTATAAATATCGACATACATGTTAAAAAAATAAAAAAATGAAAAAGTTTAAAGATAAATTATATAATTTTTACGTGTCTCATCAACAACTTCCACTGAAGCTAAACACTTCAGATACAGCAGCTGAATATATTTTTTTTCCCCAGTGCTGTCCAGTGAACTTAATTTTCAACTAATAATTTGGTATTTATTAACACAGTACCCAGCTCTTGGTACATGTTGTTACTGAGTGAAACGGAAGTAGTTTAAACACACAAGAGAACGTAAAGTTATTCAAGATAGAAGAATTTAGAAATTCTAGAAAAATAAAAAAAAAATGAGAAAAATCTGCATGATAATCAATGGATAATATTAGAACGAATCAATATAAATTGATGGTAGTAGTATTTTTCTGATAGTGTCAAACGAAAAACAAAATAGTTCAAATCTTGAAGAATTGAGGTTCAAAATGGTAAATTATTATGATAATTTATAATCTATATAATTAAGTATTCGTAAAAAATCTGTCAAACATGAAAGGTAAGTTATACAATTTTATTTCCCCCGTTTCCAATGAGCTTAGCAAATTGCTTTAAAGCCTTGGATACATTATATTTAATGTTAACCAAATTCTTTTTGACAGTTCCATGAGCCCCATTTACCAAAATTAAAACATTTCTTTATGTTTCTTCATGCCTGTAAACCATTTTTCTTTGATTTCTTTCCATTTCATGCCTATGATTCTTCAAGTTCATTGTTTCTACCGTGATCTCAAAATTTTGAGCTTTTTGTTTCCTCCTACCAAATAAATCTTCACCTTATTTGATTATTAAACAACACTGTAACAAATAGTATAGAAAGATAATTAATTATCTGTATATTCGATCTGTTACAATGTTATAAATGCACGGAGTTTTTCTCGGCGTTGCGTGTGTATTAATTCTTGCAGGAAACTAATCGAATAAGTTGTAAGTGAACAACGCGCTCTAGGCAAGCTTTAAACTTCACGTCTTACGACTCGTTCACTCCACATCTGAAGAAGACCACGGAGAAACACAGGCATCGAAATAATGTGTTTGAACAACAATTTCACTCTGAGAAGAATTAAGAAATGTTTCTATGTTCTTTATTTGAATTAACCTTACTACTTTTCCTGAGGCCTGTATTTACATTTTTTCTAAATTCTATTTTATTTAAACATTTTGTTTGTTCATTCTTACTTTTTTTGCTATGTGTTACTTGTTACTGGATGACTATTTAATATTTATGGCTTTTTTACTCAAGTCGAATCCATCAACATATATTTGTAGGATGTTACATTGTCTGAGGATGAACGTACACAATTGTTATGAATTACCACAGCATGAAATCGGTGAGTTTTCAGTCTGTATCATTTAGTACAAATTTGAAAAGAATGTCATAAACTCCTAAGAAACTGTCATTTTAATTTTTGTGAATCCTGGAAACTTTTTCTCGAGGCTTAAGCCAAATAATAAGAATCTGAAAGAAAAGAAAACTTAATTAAATAATTTGTAAACAACCGGTTTTCATAGTTTTACTACGTGTAGTTTAAATATTCACCATTAATTCAATTTCTACTGGACTATATTTTTACTAGGGAAATATTTAAAATTGTATCCCAGAGAAAATACATGAAATATAAAAATATTAGCCGCTGTATTTATGTTCTCAAGCATTACGACAGGCCAATTTCTATCAGCTGAACCAAGAGGATGTATTAAGAATACTATTTTCCCTTTCTTGTACATACTGATACTAATTGGGTCAATATATTTATAAAATATTAGTTGTGGAACTTTCGAGTTATTCAGTAGATTTGTAAGCTGTTCCAGTTCAGAAAGTAAAAACCCCAAACAGAAAATTTGATTGTAACAGAACAGTCTGGGAATATTTACATTATATCCACGTTACAGCTAAACTTACAAACAATGGATAACACATTTTCAATATTATTTTTCTGTCTACCAAGAACCGGTGATGAATTAACTGTGAAAATGCGTAGGGAAAATGTGCATATAAGCTGGTAATATGTTAAAGTACTGTACATCTTACACGGAATGAGCGCTAGACTGTTGATACATAATGATAAAAACGACGTGAACATTTCAGCAAACAAACGGAAACAAGTACTCTTAAGAAGCTGTTTAATGTTTACACGATTCTGAAACAGGGTCTGCATAAACAGTGGAAGCGCTAGAAAAGACGTGGTAATATAAGAGGAATACTTGACAAGAACGCTCGCAGCAGTTGGGAGAAAACATTGCGACGGGACATTGCTGCCAAGTTGTTAGCCTGGCAACCAACTTTCTCGCAACTTAAAGCTTGCAGCAAGTCGTAATGAAAGATTCGCTCGACTAAACTACATGCTAATGTACGCGAGCAGCGATAAACACCGCTACTGGAGTTATTAGGTACCCGGACGATCTCTGCTGTACAAAGCGAGATCTTTGTTCTCTAGGAGAATGCGTTTTAATTTGCCGCACCAAAAAGGCTACTAAACAGATAGACAACGGCAAACGGATGGAACCATTTTTAAGCGCCATTAAAACAGGAAAAGTCTTTACTGTTATAGCGTTTCAACACTGTATAATGGATACTCGCGAAGTGCATGCTGACGATATGTACTGGATAAATAATATTCGTCTTTCTTATGCGGTGAAGACTTAAAGTGATCTGACAGAACTGATCAGAAGTAGTATCAACTGTAAGAGAAAGCATTTTGAAAACTGAAATTCTTTTCTTGCACCACAGTTTCAAGGATGAATCGAGAATATTGCAATGGACATCAGGTGTGTAATCTAACACACAAGATGGGAACCCATATAAAATCAGAATGCTACGTTTGTAGACATAAAAGTCGCAAATTTGTTACAAACTACGACGGCTCGGCGCAATACAAATGTTGCTGAGTAACGTGCACCACGCCTTTCGTGACCAGAGGAGCTATAGCACAATGGCCAAGGTCCAGAAAGAACCTGGTTGATGACGAGTTGCAACATGACGATGGTGCCTCAGTATGTGGAGAAAGCTGTCTCAAGCCACGGATTTAGGGAGCGTGCACAAACTACGTGGCTCGGTCCAGGGAGGGAGGGGTTGGCTGGAAGGCTACGCTGGGATACGTAGGGGGGGGGGGGGTTCCGAGCCAGGCCACGTAGCTTTCCTTTCATAACCTTTTTCACAGTTAAAATGAGGAACAGAACCTACAACAGCATGTGAATATTTATTACCCTCAGTTAATTATCTCCGTATGTAATTTACGTTAGTCTGACGAGAGAAAACAATACAAAATGTGTTCTGGAATCAAAAGGAAATAAAGCTACGTGTTACGTGGAGGGGGGGGGGGGGTTAGAGGCAAAAGCCACGTCGGGCTACGTGGGGGGGGGGGGGGGACGGGGGTTCACAGGAAGCCAAAAAGGAGTTCCCTTATTTTCGCTAGACTTTTATGTAAAGTTGGTGTGGCGATTTAGTGGCCTTTGAATTTGTCATATACATCCGATAAAATTTACTTTTGAATATCACTGGCTTACCTTTTCTGAGAAGGCGACTGTTTTCCTCACCACACACGAATTTCGAATTGCTAGTCAGTGACTTAAAACAGGAGAATGTTTTTTATTTGATGTGGAAGCTTTAACAGCCGTTAAATTTATTTTCTTGCAAAGATAATAAACTTCCTCGAATCACCATTCATTTTTTCCCTACATCTCACGTATTCGTGTTACACCATCTTTTGAACTGCAGTTTTAGACTCAAGACTTTCAAAGCAGAATTACATCGGTATTAGTACAACATGTAACAGCAGTATACAGGTAAAGTTAGTATGCACATTGTGTGATAAAATATCTACGATATTGCAACTACATAATAAAGTGGATATTTCACCAGGTATTATTCGACTTTGATTAACAATTCGTCTCCATGAATTTGAGTTCGTAGCATGTGGTGTTCTATAGCATCATAAGTTGTGACAGTTTTTCATCGTTTTAGCACTGCACGAGGTGAGGTAAAACTTCTGCTTGTATTAGTGCATATGCGTGTAACTTTTACATTAAAAAAATAATAAACTCCATAATCTCTCGTCTCACACATAATAACAATGTGAGCTTTAAAAGAGGTCCTAAATCTATCAAACAACCTTCGGATACGGGCAGTGAGCGTAGTTCACGTGTTCATGGAACGACGTTTACAGTGAGTTATAAATCCACATCGCTGCACTCTTCTCAGATACTAAAAGGTCATGAGTCTGGACGGGTCAGTTTACAGGGTTTCTAGTTGGTGATGTTTTTTTGTTTTTTTGTTTTTTTTTTTCCTGGATGCTAGAATTACTCAGGAAGCTAATGACCACTCTTCTAACGTATAATTTACGATTACCTGGCTTCCTACTAACAGTTTTATCTCGTAACTTTTGTTAATTTATACATGAATTCTTGCCTTTTTTTCATTCGTAACGCCTTCGTCAGATAATCCTAGCATTCATTAACACAGTGAATGCTCGAGGTTACATTGACAAGTGCTTTTCCAGGAAATTCAAAACATACGCAGTCGGATTCAACGGCATTCCGCGTTCAGCGGCGGTCAGACGCGGACGTGCTGTCAGCAACTTCCGTTAACGCCGCAGCTATTATAACAGTGTTAGTGTGAAGTTTGTGTGTGAGCTATCGAAAACCCATCAACGCAGCCGCATTTAGGCGAATTCTGCAGTAAAAGGTAAGAGATGGCTTCCACCGCCATAACAAGAAAAAACACAGTGAAATTCACTTTTGATAGAGCATACGTAAGACCTTCGGCCTATGAAATACATGAGTGGTTGTTTGATAAAGTAAAGCTAATTGACGAAGAAATACTGGGAATACAACTAGACTCGTTTCAGAACTGCGTTTTTGTTAAAATGATAAGCGAGGAACATTGTGTTAGTGTTATCGAATCAAATACCGGGAACCTGAAATTCCATCATGCCGATGGAAACGTAAGCAATGTTCAAGTAACGAACGCAGGAATGGGAAAAAGACAGATAAGAGTGCTAAATCTGCCCTTTGAAATATCTAATGAAGCCATTCTACAAGCAATAAAACCGTTCGGCAACGTGGCAGAGATCGTAGAAGACAAATGGGGAGGCAATATCAGGTTCAAGAAAGCAAACGGAGTGCGGCTAGTAAAAATGGAGATAACGAAGCACATACCATCATACATCAATGTATGCGGTTTCAGAGCACTGGTTGTATACGACGGCCAGCCCCGAACTTGCGCTCTATGCAATTCAATACAACATATCAGAGCAAACTGCCCTCGCATACAACCGACAGTACTACCGCTAACCTACCTTAGACGAACAGGAACACCGAAACAAGATGAAGAAATGCCACTGGAAGATCAGCAGCAGTTTCCACCACTGACGATAATGAACAGTGGGAACACGGAGACGAAAACAAGAAGAGAAACGAGGGAACAACAAGATGACGACATAAGGAACACCGAAGAATCAAGGTGCGACGAAGTATCCAAAACCATGAACATAAAAGCGAAAAACTTATCAAGAAAACAAGAAGGAGACTTGATAGAAAAGGCAATAACAATCATGGAAGAGACAAAACAGAAGAGGAAAGTTGAATCGTTGAAAAATACGGCAGAAACCGACGATAACATGGAGTCGGCCGACGAGAAGGATGAAACGAATTTGACAACTGAAGTCGCGTCGACAGCAGAAGAAACCGAGTGGACGAAACCAGCGAAGCCCAAACCCAGTAAGAAACGTCGTGCAAGAAAACAACCGGAGACTAAAAGTAAACAAACTAGGGAAACATCTACTGAAAGAGAAAATACAGACGATGCTAAAGGCACTGGAAAAAAGCTCAAAAAGCAACAAATCGGGAAGAACCACCCAACATTTAATGCAGAGTTAAATCCAAACCCAGTCAGACACCGAGAAACAGGTACGGAGACAGCAGATATGCCCTTAGCTGGGCAGACAAAGATCAGAACGAAGACATAGAAGATGTCAGGCAGACTTCCTGAATACAAATCACAGCGACGAACTCACAAGGAAACAAACACCTGGAGACCGTAAACAGGAAACTTAACGGTATAGAACAGACTTGACGTAAGGAACAGCTGCTGTTGGACACTAATGGATTGGCGGACAACCTAGCCCAAGCACCATCACAATGAATCAAGTCTTGACATTAACAACGATTAACATCAATCGCATAACAGCTAAAACAAAGTTTTATGCCTTGCAACAATTTCTTATCCAAAATCAAATAGACGTCGCACTCATGCAAGAAGTGATAATCAGGGAGTTTTGAACTCTTCGGTTACGAAATCATAACCAATTTAGACTCCCACTGCAAAACCGGAACTGCAATACTAATCAAGGAAGGACTGTCCTACACAAACCCGGAAATTTTAACGTCCGGAAGGGGTATAGCAGTATACATCAAGGACATATGCATCGTCAACTTATATGCACCCTCAGGCACTAATAAAAAACAGGAGAGAGCGGATTTCTTCAAAAGTGATATACCTTACTTATTACGCAAGAAACCGACCAGACTTGTAATAGGCGGTGACTTTAACTGCGTAATTGACCGAAGCGACCAAAGGACCAAACCCTAATATCTGTCAAGAATTAGCAAAAATGGTCGAAGGACTAGGCCTCAAGGACACGTTCGGACATTGCACGGAAACCAAACTAGTCACACACACATGACCTCGACATCAAAAAGCAGACTTGATAGAATTTACGTATCTAACACTCTAGACCCAGCAGTTAGTAGCGATGAAATAATACCCTTAAGTTTCTCCGATCACTGCGCGTACATATGCAGAATTAAGAGCGACACAATTAATACTCAGAGAGGTAAAGGATACTGGAAGATGAACGTTTCGCTTCTTCGCGATGCTGAATGTAAGGAAAGCGTCATCACCACCTGGCTTTCAAGTGTCAGAAACTGCCACAAGTATAGCTCAAATTTAAGCTGGTGGATAACCCATGCGAAACCAAGAATAAGAAAAGCTATTATCGCCTACTCACACGTAAAACATCACTGGACAAACAATACCATGGAATTTTACTACAGATGTCTGAAGGACCTGTACAAAAAAGACGTGCACACCATCCACGACCACGTACTGATTAAAAAGTATAAAGCCAAAATTAACAAATACCAAGCATCAAGAATGGAATCCCTTTTAGTCAACACCGATAGCGTGGACTTAGTAGAGAAAGAGAAGGCATCGCTATACCATCTGATTAGGGCGACAAAAAGAAGAAACTCCCAGTACTTATCAAACATAACTGCGGAAGATGGAGTCAGAACAACCAACCAAAAGGAAATTCCCGCAATGATCTGGAACCATTTTTCATCCTTTTACAGAGCCTCCACCACAACCGGAGATAACAGGGACTCCACCCTAAACCACATAAATGAATACATGGACGACAACGAGCGAAGAGAGATTACCAGAGACATCACACTAGAAGAAGCAGAGTTGTCCCTCATGGCTGGGAAAACTAGAAAATCTCCCGGTAAAGACGGTCTTCCCCTGGAATTTTATAGAGCTTTCTGGAACATCATATCCCACAAGATGGTCGATATATTCAATGAAATATGGCAGATTGAACGATTGCCTGAAGCCTTCACGGAAGGCATAATAATTCTCATCCCAAAAACACCACACACGAAGAATATCAGAAAGTTAAGACCCATAACGCTACTGAACTCCGACTTCAAGATTTTGACTCGTATCCTGAAACGAAGAATAACACCATTACTCACCAAAATTCTTGGCCCGTACCAAGCGGGTCCGATCCCTAATCGCGGGATCCAACATGCAATCTTGGAACATAGAGATATCATCTCCTTGGCAGACAACCTGAAGCTAAAAGCGGGAATTCTCTTCCTAGATTTCGACAAAGCATACGATCGTGTCGAACACCAGTTCTTATACAATACCATGAGGAGAATGGGCATGGGAACAAGCTTCGTATCAGTAATCAAGAAACTAACCAACGGTGCTACCACAAGTGTATTAGTAAACGGATTCATCTCAAAAAACTTTCGTATGGGCCGAGGGCTGAGACAAGGCTGCCCCCTCTCAATGGTCTTGTTCGCCATATACACGGAACCCTTACTACGGAGCATCCACTCCTTGACAAAGGGTATAACGTTCCAAGGTAGAAGATACACTACAAGAGCTTATGCAGACGATATTGGGTTCTACGTAACCGACAATGACGACCTAGTAACAATTAATAACCAGATAAAGATTTATGGCCCTGAAAGTGGCGCCACAGTCAACATGGACAAATCAGGCATACTTTACATTGGATCAGGACCTCAAAATCTTGTAAATACTTATGGATTCAAACAAATGAGCAAACACAAGGCCTTAGGTGTGTGGCTAGAAACCAATCCACTCAAAATGAGTGTAATCAATTGGCGAGAAGTGTTAAACAGCACAAGGGCCATTCTGCAACTGCACAAAACCAGACGGATCAACAAAATACAGAAAGCAAATTTAATAAATCTGGCGGTCCTTGGCAAATTAAACTATGTTGCCCAAGTGCTCCCTGCACCGAAAGGGATAATACAAAGCGTTCAGAGGGCAGTATCCTGGTTCTTGAGCCAAGGTGACATATTCAAAGTCAACTTCCAGACGCTAACCCTGCCAAAAGCAAGAGGAGGTTTAGGTTTAATGGATGCAAGAACCAAAGCAAATGCGATCTTCATACAGGCAATGAGGAAAGTATCTGAAAACAAGGAAACCATAACGGCACAATTATTGGAACATTACAAACCGGTGAGTACAACGGCACCGGTAGGGATTGCCCATATCAATAATTCCCTTTACCATTTCAGGCTGTACTTCATCGAAAGCAGCTATATCATGGAGACAAGAAAGAACAACTTTCCCAAGACAACAAAAGAGATTTACGCATGTATGATGGCCCATAAACGGGGAAATATAATAGAAACTAAATACCCGGAAATCAACTGGAAAAACGTGTGGGCAAACATTTTCAACAAAACAATTCCGTCCGAGACTCAAGCTCTTTGGTACAAAGTAGCCAACGAGACCCTGGCCACCAATGAGAAGCTACATCGTATTCACCTCAAGCCAACAGATAGATGTGACACTTGCGGCAACACAGATACGCTAGTACACCGAATCTCTTGCGGAAGAGCGCAAACAATCTGGACGTGGACAAAACATTTAGTGGCACGCATGATGCAAAAACCGCCCAGGAAAATACTCACCAATATCCTAACAAAGCCGGATTTCAAGATTATACCTATAGAGAAACATAACAGTCTAATATGGATTTTAGGACACGCAATGCAGGATATACTGCAGAAGACATCCCAGAACTTAGAAGAGTATTTATCAACCTTGAAAATTAAAGTTTGGAGTTTAAAGAAAACGACGAAATACAAAACAAAATTTGGAAGCTATCTGGACGAAATAGCAAAAATAAAAAGACATCAAATTAAAAAGTAAAAATTCAGAACTTGAGACTTCTGGCAAAAAAAAAAAAAAAAAAAAAAACGGTAACTGCAAACCCAAAGCTTGGGAAACAGAAAAATATTTAAGTTATAAATATAAATGGCGGAGAAGCCAACGAAGAAGGCAGTAATGGAAGCGAAAATAATGGAAAAATAAAAAAAAAAAAAAAAAAAAAAAAAAAAAAAAAAAAAAAAAAAAAAAAA